>JAJOZX010001057.1:892500-1056761 GCA_023014485.1 Bathynomus jamesi | reverse complement strand
CAAGCAGTTATTTCCCACAGAAGTTCCAACCTGGAGAGCGTGTTTCAGAGAGGAATCCTCCTCCAGGAAGAGAAGCTGCTTCTGGATGATATGAAGAGAGCTCAGTACCCTCTTCAGGATTTGGCTAAGGAATTGGCATCACTGGTACTGGCACAGTGGTGCAAAAGCAATGCCAAGTTCACTCCTCCTGTGAGCATTCAAGGGAGATCCATTGCCAGGAAGATTCTTGTCAGGTAGAATGAAATGATTGACCTAGTGAATGGTAGAATGAAGGCTGCAAAGAGAGAGAAGAGAATATCTGAACTTGATACATTGTTTGACATAACAACCTGCAGACATGATATCACGCTCTGTGAAACTGAAACATCTGGCTGCTCTGGCTGTGCTGCTAGAGTTCATGTCAACTGTGACTGTCCTCTGCCTCAGATGATTCAAAGCTAGAGCTAGAGTGGATCCATTACCAGAGGATCAAAACCTCAGAAGTTTCTGGCTTCCGGATGGCATCTGTTGGTTGTGAAGGAAACAGTGAAGCAGGTGAAAGCTTCTAAGAGGAAGGAGGAAGAACAGAAGGCAGCTGAGAAGAGAAACAGAAAAGAGGAAGAAGAAAAGGAGCTACTGCTTAGAGCTGATGATGGTGATGATGATGATGATGAAGATGAGGTGACTTCCTTGCAAGAGTCTCCAGGCAGAGCAGCTCCTACTGCTGACACAGATTTTTCCAGTATTGCACCAGGCATAAGCTCCAGTGTCAACACTGGCAAAGTCTCCACTTCTGCCACGAGGAACTACATGGATATCTCAAGCACTGCTGCGGCTGCAGTCAGGTTCAAGGTGGCAAACACTCCTGCAGCAGCCACTGCAACTGGTTTATTGCAAGATCTCATCAAAGCTGGCCATCTATCTGCTGATAAGGCATATCTAGCTGTTGACAGGATGAAGATGTGGAGGAACAAGGAGTCTGTAATAGGTGCCTCGGTGCAGGCCCTGGAGAAAAGGACAGAGGGAGAGGAGATCAAGGGAATTTTCTTTGATGGAAAACAAGATAAGAAGACAAAGGTCATGAGGTACAATGAAGAAACTGGCCGCTTCCATCCTGATATTACAACTGAAGAGCACTATAGCGTTACCTGAGAACCTGAGGGGAAGTATCTCTTCCATTGTACACCAGAAGAACCTGAAGGAAATGAGAAACCTGCACTGAAGATAGCTCAGGCTGTTTGAGTGGATTAGTGCTCATGGTGCTAAAGATACTATGTGATCCTTGGCGATGACTCCACCAACACAAAACAGGACCTGATGGCGGAGCCATCACTCACTTGGAGAGACTGCTAGGTCACAAGTGTCACTGGCTGATATGCCAGTTGCATGTTAATGAACTCAGCTCAGGCACATGATCATCAAGCTTGATGGTCCCTACACGCACAAGTCTGGGTTCAGTGGCCCAATAAGAAAACTTTTGGAGAAGATCAATGACATACCTGTCAACTTTAGCTTCAAGGCTCTGCCAGGAAAGAAATATAATTGAACTGCCAGAAGACATTGTACAGAACCTTAGCACTGACCAGAAGAACTGCACCTACTGATCAAAGCTCTCAAGACAGGAGATTTGAGCAAGGAAGTTGCTGGTCTGAAGTATGGCCCACTGGATCAGTCACGCTGGCTGACTACAGGTGAGGCTCTGTTGAGGCTGTGGATGAAGCAGCATGGTCTGAAGGGTGAGGTGTTGAAGAAGCTGGAGGTGCTACTGAAGTTCTGCCTGGACTTCTACTTCAAGATGTATTTTGAGATCAAGGTGAAGCACCACATGAGGTATGGACCTCACCATATTGTGACCGCTCTGGGACTGCCGAGAAGCCAGACCTCTGAAGTCAGGAACAAAATCACTCATGTGAGAGTTCGTGGAGCATATCATGCTCACAGTGAGAACCTCATTGCCTCTCTCCTGTACAGTGAAGATGAGGAGGAGGGCATGGGGGTTTGAGATGATCAAGAAAATCAGAGGTAAATCTGAGTATGGAGACATGAGTCTGAGAACTCATAGAAACTCTTAACTGAATTTTGATGCCACTTCTCCAATTACTCTGATTAATTGGGATAAGGAGAAACTGTATGAGCCACTCTTCACTTGTAAGATGTCAAGAGGAGAAGTTGAGGAGCTTCTCAGGTCTCCACTTGAAGTTGAGAACTTCTCAGTTCACACTCAAAGCTGTGAAAGAACAGTCCAGGAAGTTTCAGTTGCAGCTCATGCAGTGTATGTGCAAGAGAGAAGAGATGGTTTTGTTCGTGTTAGGATCGATCACAGAGAATTGTTGCCAGTTTTCAAGTCAAAGCAAGACATTATAAACATGTTTTAGATCTCTACAAGACCTGCTAGACAAATCAAGATGCTTCCAGAAGAAAAAATCTCAAAACATTCAGTTGACCAGCATATTATTACAAGCTAGGGTGGAGGAGGGACTTATACAAATATTAAAGAAGAATTGCAATTGCATAAAAAAGGTTGAACGTCACAGCAGCTTACAGAAAGGTGGGGCATCTGCCATCATACGCAGTGATGCCGAAAAGAAAATAAAAAAAATTGGTGGAGGCGTTTCTAAAAAAAAGAAAATGCAAGACCAAGAATTAACAACAAAAAGATTCTACCTGATGAAGGGAACAGCCGCGAAATGTGGTGTATAGGAGACTAAAAATCATACAATTCCTTAGTTTTGGGCCATTTTGGGTGATTTTGTTATTTTAAGGGTTATGAAGCACTTTGGCTGATCTTAAATGGGTCCAAGCCTGCCCCTAGAAATGCTTAAGGGTGTATGTGAACAATATGGAATATATGGAGTCATTTGAGGCTACCAAGTCTTTGAAATTGGCCAGAAATCCCTTTTTCGACAAAAAAGTGCGATTTTAAACACTTAAATGCGATTTTTCGCAAAAGTTGCAGAAGAAACCCTCTTAAACTCATTTACATAGGAATACATACTGCCAATCTTGAAATTCCAAGTTTTTCAATATTCGACCTGAGCATGATACATACACCCTACTGTGCTATCGGAACATATTTTTCTAAAATTTCCAGCGTCTTTTCTTTCAAGGTTTTTAGCATTTCTTCGGTTCTTTTATCATCTAAAACTGTTTTCCACTCTATTTGGGCCATGTGGGATTTGATTTCTTTCCAATTTATAGTCTTGCAGTTTAAGGCCTTTATTAGATTTTTGATATTAGCAAGGGCATACGAGTGTTGGGAGGTTTGTAGATAACTATTAGTACCACCTTTAGTTTCTCTTTTTTACTGCCAAAAGTCCCACGAAGCTGTTTGATTTACTTATTTCGTCTTTGTCATATGACTCTCACGTACATATATAACACAGCCACCTAAAAGTCGTGCTGTTCTATCAGCTCGTAGTAAGTTGTAACCATCAATATGTATTTCTTTCTTATCTATGCAATATTCACAGTTTTCACAATCTATTTGGCAATCTTTAAGATGTGTTTCCGTAAGGCATGAGATGTCAGCCCTTGTTTCATCCATAAATCCTTTCAGATATGGAACTTTGTTTAGCGAGTGGTTCGGTTTTAGCCCTTGGATATTAGCCAGGACAATATTTATGTTCTTAGTTTTACGTTGCTCCTTGTGCATTCCAAATTCATTATCCTTCAGTTTCGCTTATTTTGTAGCCCTGTCTTATGGTCCTCCGAGAAAGATCCGTTTTCGCTTACCTGTTCTGTAGCTTCTTGCCACGAAACGGTTCGGCTTGGGGGTCCCCAACTGTGTCGACTGCATGGTCTGTTTGAGGATTAGCAGCCGTGTCTGCGATGTTGAAAACATTTGATTCACGATTTGTATGCATAGGTTTCTTTTCGTTTTTCCTATTGTCCTTTGAGTTTGTTGGTAGGTGATGGTAGTAGCATTTTTTTCCATATTTACACATTTCATGTCTTGCGTAATTCTTGCAAGTGGTGGGGTGGTAGAATTTGCAGCTGTTACTGAATTTACAGTGACCATTATTAGAGTAGAATTCGCACATAATGGGGGTGCTCATATATACACTGTCCTCCCTTATATCTGTAATTGTCTTTTACATAGTATCTGCATACAGTTCCTTCCCCATTTTTACTCGAGGCCTTTGTTTTTGATGGTTGATTCAGCGCCTTATTTGGAGTTAACTCCAGTCTATTTTCATGGTTGCCTTCTTGTTTTTTGCTACTTATGTTAGTGTCCTCCGTTTGTTTTACTTCTGCTTCACTTTTCTTCATCTCCTCTTCTGTTTTTTTGTGCTTGTCAATCTCAGTTTCCTCTTTAGCTTTTTCCTCATAGTCTCTTTCTGCTTTAAAACCGTAAATGAGGTTATTTCAGTTATACATCTTTCGCAAACGTATTTCATTCCACAGTTGCTTGGCATTTGTTATAACAGAGCTATCTTCGTCTTTCCATTTCAGCAGTTGAAGTCGAAAAACAATTGGCAGAAATCACATCTAATTGCCTTAGAATCATCTGTTGCATTGTTGCAGAAGTTAAAACGTTGTAGAAATTTATTAGTCATTTTCATGTTACTTGGTGAGCGAAATCTGACTCGAAAGGGTAATGTGAAGGGTGGAGAGATTTTGATTCAAGCTGAATGAGGGAAAGTTTTCTTTTAGGGGATGGGGATCTGGCGCGTTATTTATTCTCACTGATTGGTGCCTGGGAGTGTGGCCGCGGGGAATAACTGGAGATAGTCGTAGGAATTGTTTCAACCTAGAGATGGGCAGCTAATTTCCTACAAATGAAACACTCGAAAAACGCTTTATAGATTAATTCGCTTTGTTTTACTTATTTTTTTTATGATATACGCCGTAATTTCACCACTTAAAAAGAAATATCACCGTGTGCACTAGATATTCACTGCTTAAAATTTAAGCAGTGATACCTTGTGGGATTTTCACTATAATACCACTTTTATTTGGACTTTGATCGAAAAACGTGTTATCGTTACACTGGTCAGAGGGACTAGACCTTTCCTTTCAACCTTTTAAATGTTCCGTGCGATGACTCCTCATTTCACGAAGATCAAACTTGTTGCCCCTCCTCTTGAGTTGGCCTGGTGAAGTAGAGAGTTGGTTTCTTGTGCTTTCCACCTCACATAGCCAGGTACGCTCGGCTCATCTGGAATTTTTCTGAGCCAGGCGCCTAGTCTTCTTTTGAAGATATCCACCGCTACACCACTCGTGTTCCTTAGTTCCTTGGGCAGCTGGTTGAACAGTCTTAGTTTTCTCACAACAAAACTATTTTCCTTCAGGGTTGAGGATGTCCACTGTCTAGCCTTCAATTTGGGAAGACGACACATTCTTCCTTCTACTTTCCACTGTTGTTTGAGTGATTATAGGGTTCAGAGTAAAATTAAGTGCTAGTTCCTCCATTATTTCCAAATGTAAATAATGGTGTACCTCTCTCTTCTTCTTTTCAGTGAATATACTGTAAGTTTAATTCAAGTAACATTTCCCAGTAATTTAGTTCTTTGCATCCATTGATCTTGGTTGTGAAGTTTCTCTGAATCCCTTCTAGTTCACTAATGTCTTCTTTTTTATATGGGATGTTAAGACCGAGCAGTATTCCAACTTGAGTATGGTCAGTGTTTTCAGTAGAGGAATCATTATATTCCTATCCCTTTTTTTAAAGGTTCGCAGTATCTGTCCAGTTATTCTTTTCGTTTTGTTTACTGCTATCTTATTTTCTTTAAAATTTCGCATCAGTCACTACATCATATCTTTTGCGTTAGAATTTCTCTGAATTTCCTGTCCATTTTGGGTATAGTATTCCATGGATTTTAGGTCTTCCCTTCTTCTGTACCTTAATAGTTGAAAATTATCAGTGTTAAATTTCATATTATTGCCTTCAGACCAATTGTAGATTCTGTTCATGCCTATTTGTAGGGTTTCTTATTTTTCTATTAAGTTTTATATCATCGGCAAAGGATGTTACTGTGCTGTCACTGGTAACTTCCTCATCTACATCAGTTAGCATGATTATAAAGAGTAATGGAGCTAATACTGTTCTTTGTGGTACTGAGCTAAAGACCTCTGACTTTGATGAAGATATTCCTTAAACTGTAACGACTTGCTGCGACTCACCACTAAGGAAATTATATACCCATTTTCCTACTTTTCATGTTATTCCCATATATTTCAGTTTATGTGCTATGATTCCATGGCCACACTTGTCGTCGTCGAACGCCTTGGCAAAGTCTGTGTATATTACATCATAGTTTTCATTACTTTCAAGTGCAAAAATAATGTTATAATGTTCCATTAGCTGTGATAAGCATGATCTTCCTGACCGGAATCCATGTTGGTTATCATTTAATTTTTTTCAAAGAGGCATTGATTTTTCTCTAACTATTCGTTAAAATATTTTAGTGAGATGAAATGTAAGTGACACTGGCCTGTAGTTTTTGGCCGCGGATCGATCTCCTTTATATATTGGAACTATGGTCGATCTTTTCAGGATGCTCTATATTTCTCCCGTGTCTAGTGATCGTCTCCATAACCAGCTTAGCGATTTTATTCTTGCAGTTTTTGATCAGTGTGGCATTCCATTTGTCCGCACCTGCCGCTATGTGTGCTTTTAGTTTCCCTATAGCTTATGTAATATCATCTGTTGTAAAGTCGAAGTTCGTTATACTTTCTCCTTGTAGTTATTCTTCAAAGAACGCATTTTTATCGCATATTAGTTTATCAGTTTTGGGGATACTGAAAGACAATTCATACTGAGCTCTTATATTTCAGATACCTCTTTTAGATCATCGGATAAAATATTGTTTTAATTTTTCAAAGGTCCGATAGTCGCGTGATTTTTCGACTTCCTTTTGAAAAATTATAGAAGTACTTTGAGTTAACCTTTATCGCTTCTACAGTATAGCGTCGTCTTCTTCTTTTTCTGTATGCTTCTCAATTAGTTCCTGTATGACGTAATCTATACTCTGCAGTTCATCGTTTAATATTTTTCTGATGTTGTTGTCTTTGCAGTTTCTTAATTTTCAGTCACTCTTTTCTCTTGCAGAACATTAACCTCTTTTGTCTCTCGAACCTGCTTCTCTTTCCTCTTTGCTGCATTTTTGGGACATGTCTTTCCACAAACTCCAGCGTTATTTCCTCTAAGGTAATTAGCATTTCTTCCGCTGTCTTACCCTTAAAGATAGTTTTCCAGTCTATTGCTTCCATGCTGGATGCAACACCGTGCCAGTTTATAGTTTTGTAGTGAAAATTAAAAATTTTGAATGTGCTTCTTTCTATTGTGCGTGTTCTTTCCTTTCACGTTGCTTTTATATAGGTTGTTATTTCACTAATATTGTGATCTGATATTATATGTATAGTTGGGATATGTCTACGTTATCAATTAGGTTGCTGTTGTTTGTAAATACCAAATCTAGGCAGTTGGTTTTCCTTGTATTTTCCGTTATTTTTTTTGTGTTAACATAAATTCATCGGCTACAGCTGGGAGCATTTTTGCCTGCTCCTACTCCTAGTCTTCCCGTGTGCCCCCCCTTGTCTTGGTGTATATGTCACAGGGAATCTGTGTAACTAGGGATTTCATGAAATCCGTAAAATGTTCAGGAATTTCATATAAAGTTGTCGTGATATTCTTATTAAACCTGCGGGAAAATTATTGACTGCCCGGTTAGGTTAATTGAATGCCCGGTTAGGTTAATTGACTTGCTGGTTAAGTTAATTGACTGCCCGGCTAGGTTAATTGAATGCCCGGTTAGGTTAATTGACTTGCTGGTTAAGTTAATTGACTGCCCGGCTAGGTTAATTGAATGCCCGGTTAGGTTAATTGACTGCCCGGTTTGGTTAAATCGTGCTATTTTCGTTAAAACTAACGAAAATATCATGAAATCCCTAATTACGAAATCACGAAATTTTAGGGATTTCATGAAATCCCTAGTTACACAGATTCCCTG
The DNA here is from genome assembly GCA_023014485.1 of Bathynomus jamesi. Lineage (NCBI taxonomy): Eukaryota > Metazoa > Arthropoda > Malacostraca > Isopoda > Cirolanidae > Bathynomus > Bathynomus jamesi. The sequence goes on along the minus strand of JAJOZX010001057.1, from coordinate 1,048,830 downwards.
TAACATACATATACATATATTTCTCACTATCCTCTTATATTTCATAAATTGAAAATAAAAACACCACAGAGAAAAATATTTGGGGTTGGCGAGGGTAGATCTTTCACCCAGTTCCTGACCTTTGCAATGGTATTTGAAAATTTTGAAGTTGGCGTGTTCGGAGTCTATACGGGGCTCCAATAAACCTTAGCCCCCCCCAGCCCATGGCCTAAACCATTATAGGTACAGTAAACTAAACATACCTTACAAAAGAGAATTTAATCCTGCATTTAATGAGAAACAATTAAAACTTGGTGTTCCCGCCATTGGCTTCCAAGACAGGCTGAATTCGCTTTGGGTAGCTTGCCAAAAGTGACGTGAATAGATCTTGATCGTTACGCATATTTGCTGAAACAGTTTCAATGTGTTGCGTCATTGTATCCTTCGAAAATCGATTTGCTGCAGGTTCTTGAAACAAGAGACATTCAACCTTGTCCTTTATAACTGATCCAATGTGTTCACAGACGTTCAGGTCAGGAGAATTTCCTGGCCATTCTTCATTTCCAAAGAAATCGATCTCATGGTTCCGCAACAACTGTTGAGTGGCTAATGCCTTAAAGCAGGGGGCCTTATCGTGCAGAAGTGTGACCTGATCGACATCCATAATATTGTTTGGGTTTCTTAGAAAAGGAATGACATGCTGGGATAGAATAATATCACGAAAATACTGTCCATCCCAACTCTGACCATTTGGCTTCAGCACCCACATGAGCTTCTTTGCAGTGAACAAAACAAACACACCAACACAGTCTGGACTTTTTAATAATTCGCGATAATGTTCATTGTCATCGATTTCATCTGGTGTTGTGGCCCACACTCGATCATTTTGGTAGTTAGGCCGACGTGTTACGTAAACAAAAAATTCATCGGAGACAGCTAAATGCATGAAATCATCCACATCCCAATCTTCAAGATAATGGGCAAACCACATTCTGTCATCGATGTTAAGTTGAGTTTTTCTTGGCTTTGGAAGTTCATGGTAAGGCTTTAAACCTTGCCTATGACGGTACAGTCGAATGATCTCACCACTAACGATCTTTCCTCTCAACACTTCGATCTCTCGAGAAAGTTTAGCACAGCTGTTTTTCCGCTTACGCGTACCGCTTTCAATGATGTCCTTTTTTTCCTGAGAGAGTGGCAAATTTGGGCGCCAAGATTTGGTTGTATCCATTTCACATTCATCCAAAGTTTTATTCCAATTTCTTTTGACGAAGTCCTCACTTCTTCGCAACTTTTTGGCAACCCATGAACGTGTTATAAAGGTGGCTCCAGCATCACGAGCTTCCCGAAATGTTATTGCTCGTATGCGATCTATCACACGTTGCCTCTCCGAATCACCAATTAATTGAGAAGCCATTATATTATCACTTTATCAGCTAGAGTAATTTTAATACCTGCAATAAATAAAGAATTTTATATATTTTATAATCACTAAAAACTATTTCGATATAAATAAACATGTAAGCTGCAAATGGGGGGGCTAAGGTTTTTTGGAACATCTTACAGTGCAATTAGTACCATATTTAATTTTTTAACTTTTGCTGCTGCTTACCTCTCTCTCTCTCTCTCTCTCTCTCTATATATATATATATATATATATATATATAACCTTTGGTTAGCTTCCGCCCGAATTGTTCATTCTGACGAAGGTCAAGCTTTTCACTCCACCTTAGACCTACAGTTTAACGTGGAATCCGAACCACGCCCCATCAGCAGCCCAGCGTCTTAACCACTAGGCCACTTAGGGTACCCATTTATCTACCAACCACTTTCTTTATTGTGGGGAAGGATGAATAGCTAGGTTTTGCTACGCGCCGGCTGCCGTCGGGTCTCGAATCCGGGGCCGATGGATTCGTAGTCAATGACGCTAACCACTACACCACCGAGGCATATATTATATGATGAATAAAACCACGAAGGAAAGGAAACACAGAATGGTGCTCAAGCGCTTTCGTCTAATGACATCCTTTTCGATTCGAATTTATTTTTCGATTCAAGTTTTATATTTTTCGGTTCGATTGAATTTAAATTTCGATTCCAGTTATTTTTTCAGATTTCTTTAAGAATTTCTTTGTACTATTTGTATTATTTTTCGGGGGGTACCCTATTGACAAAGTCAAATTTAATTTTATATTTATATTTGCATTCGATTTCTGTTCCTGAGGATGTCATTAGACGAAAGCGCTTGAGCACCATTCTGTGTTTCCTTTCCTTCGTGGTTTTATTCATCATAAATATTTTTCACGTGTTACTTTCGTGAAATAATTTTCATATATATATCTATATATTAAATGTAATTTTCGTTGTCTGATATAATGATCTCTTAGACTTTATTGTTTTGGTTTTTAAAAAGTAATTCCACATATATTAAAAGTTACCATAAAAGAGTTGTTTTTCGTAAAAGAAAGTCATTCCCATAATTGTTTCGTCCTTTTTGAAGCCATTTTATATCATTCTTTCGGGTTAATTATCGTTCAGTTCGAAAATTAAATTGAATGAAATGGAAAAGACGTATCTTGCAACTTTAAGATTGCTCACTTGAATGGTAATTTTTTCCCTTAATGATAATTCGGTGAGATTCAAAATAATCGTTTCTAATTACGAACGATTATTGAAAAGTATTAAATGTAGCGTTAAAATAAGCGAAATGGACGCGCATCTACTTTATACACTTTCTCTACATCTCACTCCCTCTTCAATTCTTACAAAATTAACGGCGGACGCCGACACACCAAAAAAAAAAAAATATATATATATATATATATATATATATATATATATATATATATAAAATACTGTGTATATATATATATATATATGATGCAAACTCATAAAGAAAAAGGAAAAAATTATCCCAAAGTCTTTCGTGTATTCAACAGTACACCTCTTCATCCCTTTATATATATATATATATATATATATATATATATATCAGGGATGGGAAAGCGATAAATTTTTAAGTTCAGTTTTCGATTTCAGTTTTTATTTTTTTTTCGATTTGAGTTTATTTTTGAGTTTATTTTTCGATTCAAGTTTTATATTTTTCGGTTCGATTCAATTTAAATTTCGATTCCATTTTTTTTTCAGATTTCTTTAAGAATTTCTTTGTACTATTTGTATTATTTTTCGGAGGGTAGCCTATTGACAAATTCAGATTTAATTTATATTTGTATTCGCATTCGATTTCTGTTTTTCAAAGCGAGAATTTACTTTAGTAACCATCTTAACTTTTGTACGATTAAACTGAATGAGCGCGAAACACTCATCTTTTTTTTTACTTATTCGCTTCATTTCTTTCACATAAAGTTTCATTCAACAAAAAACTTTCAATTCGAAATATTGGATCAAGTAAAGATAAGCACCCCCAGCCTTCTTTAATTAGCCTTATAAGGCTACCTAACGAAAATATCACGACCTAACCTAACCAATCGTTCAGTCAACTGTACGCCCTTGACGATTGGTTAGGTTAGGTCGTGATATTTTCGTTAGTTAGCCTTATAAGGCTAATTAAAGAAGGCTGGGGGTGCTTATCTTTACTTGATCCGAAATATTTTATTAATTCATACACTTTTTAAATTTTAAAGCGCACTTCACGTATAAAATATATAAATAATAGTATTAGAAAGGGAAATAAAACAATTAAATGCGCCTCTGTTTATTATATACAAAATACAAATACCTCGTAAACTCACGTGTTAAAATTAGAGCGAACAATTAAAATATTGTTAATGTTTTCGGGCAACAAATTGTTTCTTTGAGGACTTAAAATCAAATCTGAAAAGAGAAAAAAGCCCTTCCACACTAACTTGTGTCATTGGAACAGCGTGCGCAACTAAAGACAATTTGTACAGCTCATGCTTTATCTTCATTGCGTTCCACCACGCAATTAGGTTACTGTCTGCTGAAATTCTTTCAATATTCTTAAAATCTCGAAGAGCCGAAATGATGCTTCTATTCGTAGCACTGGTTGAGTTTTTCTTTATTTTTGCAGCAGCTCTAAGCATGTTTTTCAACTCATCCTCTGATGTACTGGATGCCAAGCTTGCCAAAGATGTCGATTCCATTTTCGTGTGAAGTTGGTTCAAATGAGTAATCGCACGCTCCTGTTCTACTTCGGATAGCATAACATTATCTTGACAAATTAAAATTATCTTCTTGACAAGAAGATAATTTTAATTTGTACGAAGGTACTTGTAAGCTGGACCCTTTAATGAGATTCTTGGTCAAAAAATCCCTTCCGGTGTCGGGTGAACGGGATCTAACCTAGGTGTTAATTTTTTAATGGTCTCTGGCCTTCTAGAATGTTCCTTACCTTCCCTGGATTGTTTCCTTAGTCACTTTTTTGTTTATTCGTTTTTCTGTATCCACCCGAAGAGGATGCCAGTGGGCATTGAAACTGTTGTGGATATAAGCTCCGTCTATTAGTGTGGGTTTTATTGTTACAACATTCCATAGGATTAACATTTGAGTTGAAGTTTGTTCATTCCCACGGATTAGCTCACCCACTTACGTAGATATAGATAGTATAGCTATTATCGAACTGAAAAATTTAATGGTCAGAAAAACTGAAGGCTTCCTTACCAAGTGATTAAACTTAGGTCAACGAAAGGAGCACCGTCATTATTGAAAAGTATTTTGATATGGGCTAAAAATTTTCCTCCCTAATTTTTTTTTCTTTCATTTTTAAAACCATTGTCTCTAGAACTTTCAGCCGCGTTATTTTCTACATCGAATTAAAGGATAAATAGATATTTTAAATCCATACAAATATTAATTCGCAAAAAGGGAAATAATTCACGTTACTTATATTTTTTTGCAATCCAAATGCTCGTCAAAACTGAAACGCAAAACTGTTATTTTTAATCTATTCGAATCCAGATTTCAGTTTTTGATTGTTTTTCAATTTCATTTCGAATTTCGACTTTAGTTGTCAGAATTTTTTTCAGTTCGAGTTTTTTTCGATTTCAATTCATAAAATAATATCAGTTTTTAGTTTATCGATTCCAGTTCGATTCAGTTTCCCAACCCTGATGGGACACACATCAGGGGCACTCAATATATTTTGCCCCACCCCTTTTTTCTTAGCCAAATAATAGGCCATGGGGCTGAAATGTCTTTTGGGCCGTAAGTTTGAACTTTCTGCGCTTCACATAACCGGATTTTTCCAGTTTGAACCTCCCCCTCCTTGTATAAAACCGCTTTTAAAAGCCCTTGTATAAAACCGATGGTTAACGCAGTTTCGAAAATGGCGTCTGAATGCCGAAAATGTGCGTCGTAAACAGAAAGCTGTTATCGAGTTCTTAACCGCAGAGAAGGAAACAGTTGGAAATATTCACAAACGTCTACAAAACGTTTACGAAGATGCTGTTGTTGATCGAAGCACAGTGGACGCTGGTCTAAACGTGTGAGCTCATCGAAGAGAGGGAGAGCAGCCTCGATGATGAGCCACGCAGCGGTCGCCCGGCATCGGCTGTCACATCTCACACTGTGCAACGTGATAACAGCATCATTCGATCAAATCGGCGCGTCACATACAAAGAGCTATCACTGCAGCTAGGAATTAGTGAAGGAAGTGTAAATACGATAATTCAGCAACTGAGATACTCAAAAGTGTGTTCACGGTTTTGTCCTCGCCAACTGACTGAAGATCACAAAGCCCAAAGAGAAGAAATTGCTTCTGAGTCCTTGGTTCGATACGAGACAGAAGGGGGTGACTTCCTTTCACGAATTGTGACTGGAGATGAGACTTGGGTACACCACTTTGAACCTGAAACAAAACGCCAATCCATGGAGTGGCATCACGCAGACTCCCCATGCAAGAAAAAGTTCAAAATGGCTCCCTCTGCAGGAAACGTTATGGCCACCATCTTCTGGGACATGAAAGTGGTGATTCTGGTGGACATTATGAAGAAAGGACAAACAATCAACTCAGAGGCATATATTGCTATCCTACAGAGACTCTAGAAACCTATAAAACGAGTTCGACCGGAGAGAAAACTGGAAGACGTCCTTCTTTGCACGATAACGCAAGACCACACAAACAGGTTGCAAACAAGAGAGGCCATCACAAAATGCGCTTGACTTTGTTACCCCACCCTCCATACAGCCCGGATCTGGCACCTTCAGACTTCCATTGTTTGGGCCAATGAAGAATGCTATTCGTGGAAGAAAGTTTCAGAGTGACGATGAGGTTGTTGAGGAGGTTAAGAGGTGGCTCCAGCTGAACCCAGTGGACTTTTACTAGCAAGGAATAAAGGCCCTTGTTTCGAGGTGGAGGAAAGTCGTAGAAAAGGATGGAGACTATGTGGAAAAATAAAAACTTGTGAAAAAGGTATGTAACTACTTGTGTACAAACTTTCTGGAACTTACAAGGAAACTTGGAAAGAAAAAAAGGTGGGGCAAAATATATTGAGTGGCTCTCGTGTGTGTATATATATATATATATTAGTGATGTAGGTCACATCCGCATCCGCACCAGCATCCGCGGAACATCCGCACATTTTCTCGCATCCGCATCCGCACCCGCATCCGCACTTTGGACTGCGGATGTCGTGCGGATGTGGACCGTTGAGATAAAACGTCATTAATAAGCGGAAATGATCAAATTCTACTATTAATAGAACTAGTTCATGTGCGCAAAAGTGATGCAAGCGACAAGACGAGAGGTGTTCTTGTATGAAGTTACTCTCTTGCAACTACTTAGATCCACGTTACAAAGCTAAGTTATTTTCACCTAGTACATTAGAATGAGTTAAATCATCACTTGGCAAAGCAGTTGAAGAGTTTCAATCTCTTGAATCTGTCGCTTCGCCACCCACCAAAAGAATAAAAGTTTCAGTGACAGAACCAACACCTTCAACAAGCAAATCTATCACAGAATCTGTCTCTCAGTTTCTTGAGTCAAGCAGCAATGACGAGACTACGCGATGTCAAAAGATGTAGTAAAAATGATCGAGAGCTATCACCAAGAAAAACGCCTGGTTGCATGTGACAATCCTATTAGTGGTGGAAAAATACGCAGAATATCTATCCATACTTGAGTAAACTTGCAAGGAAACATTTAGCCTGTCTCCAACAAAAACGTACCAAGCGAGAGATTATTTAGCAGTGCTGGATTAATATATGATGAAAAGAGAAACAGACTGGCAGCAGAAAAGGCAGAAAAATTAATGTTCCTTAAGCATAACCTTCCTATAATTAAGTTTGAACATTAAACGATGAACATCTTAGTTACTTTATTTTAATTACTCATTTATAAATATGCCTAATAAAACTTTAAACTTAATATAAATAGTTATCAAGCTAATTAAAGATCTCTTTCTATAAGGGTGGAGGTTGGGGAAAGAGGACGGTGGGGTGCATTTGAGTTGGGTTCACGTCCCGCATCCTGGTAACACAATTATGGTTTCTAATTGTGGCTGAAACTCAACAAAATATAACGAATTTATTTGCAGACGAATTCACTAATTGATTTCTATATTAGTTAGATGCTTGATATTATTTTATATGTTCAGAGAAAAGTACAGCAATTATTGTACAATTAATCAATTATACTACATTATAGCTACAGCTCTCTATATAATAACTTATTATATACGTTAAACACAACAAATATCGAATATATCCTAAAAAATAACGAAAATGTAGACATCCGCATCCGCATCCGCGGATGTTGAAATCAAACATCCTCATCCGCATCCGCATCCGCGGATGTGAAAAAAAATGACATCCGCTACATCACTAATATATATACTGTATATATATATATTAGGGCGGTTCAAATAAATCAAAATTAAAAATTCAAGCAAGCATATACTTTTTTTATTAGACTTAAGAACATAAAACTCTGAGACGAGTTTGAGTGAAATCCGAGAGTATTTACTTGGTGCTCAAACATTAGAATATGTACAGTGGGTGAAATGGATAAATAAACATTTAGATAACCAATGAATTCGCACAATATAACGTTCAGTGATGGCACAAATGCATTGATATCACCTTAATATCATACATGAAATCTATTCGCCTGAACCTTTACCGGGGCTAATGTCGACTTATTGTGATCAGGAAATTAGTGCCGGTGCATTTCCACTACGTGTAAGAGGAACTGCTTTGAGTCTCGGCTTTGGTAATGGTTGCATTGAAATTCTTCATCATGGACACGCCCCTTTCAGTACTGTCGTTGATAACATTGAGTCTTTACATGGATAGGAGGGATTGTCTGTCGTCTTGGTGATTTTACCACTAATCAGATGTCCTAAGAACCCTCGGCTGATCTTGAAAGGATCAAATAACTTGAATGATGCTGAATCGACAAAGTCTGAGAGATCCATCCTCTCTACTGAAACGTTCCTTTGTATTTTCTCCGATCTTTCTTTAGTGTTTCTCTCTGTAATAAATTGCTGCCTCAACCATTTTCATCTTTGTTTTCCGACAAGGTTTCAAACGAAAAAAGCCAAACCAGGAGGAGATTGTAGACACCAATCGACCAGGGAAGAACTCCAAGGGGGACGTTAGGCAGGAGACAGGGAATACTGGAACTCCCGTTTCTCCTGTCACTGTCCTCCTTAGCTGATCTTTTTCCGTGTCTCATGAGCTGAGCACCACTAAAAAGTTTTGCTACCAAGTAGAAATTTGCCATGATTTTTGTAAACAAATAGAATTAAAAAATTCACATGCTCAGTGACTTACCTGCAATGAAATTTTCACCCCTATTGCACCAACCACCCTAATATATATATATATATATATATATTAGTCCCTCCGCAATCGGAATCCTCCTAATTCGTAACATTTTAGTTCCGAAATCCAGTATTGAAATCCCTAATAATTCGTAATATTCCGAATTGGGAGAAATATTCTGAAAAGTAACGCTGATTCTATTCAATTCGTAACCATTCCGAATGTTAATTGCACAATCGTAATGTACCATATAATATTGTTTTTTATTTTTAATTTGTATTAATTAATTGAAACCGAAATGTGCATAAAATTAGTAAATTTATCGCGAATTACATTCGGAATCATTACGAATTGCGTTACCATTGCAATTTTCAAAATGGAGTACCGACAGTAATTCGGAATATTTCCAAAAATTACAAATATTCGCAAAAATTTCACCTAATCGGAATCCTCCTGAATTCGGCCCCTATTATTCCGAATTGCGGAGAGATTAGTGAATAATACTATATATATACATATACAGTATATATAAAAGGAATGGGAAGTGGAACGACTGAACTAACATTTATTAGCCAAATGTTTCGGATGGACCACCTCTCATCATTAGTGAGAAAACGAAAATCGGAACTAAGAATTAAAATTCCAACATTTGTAAAATAAAAATATTAAAATTGATAGATGTTACAACAGGCTCACATTTGACATAAAAATCGCATAAAATACATTATATGATGAGTATGATTACGCGACAATATTTAGTGAGAAGAAAGATTCATAGTCATTGATTGAGTTGGGATTATATTGAAGATGTACAAAGATTCTGTAATTCCTAAATCCGTGTCATATTGTTCTTTACGCGAGATCTTAAAGAGATATTTGATCCAACTAGAATTGCAACTTACGCAGTGGTCACGGACGGACGACTTACTCGGTTTGTTTAGTAATAAGTCTTTCTCCTAATTTTCCACACGCTCATCGACCCTAACTTCGAGTGCCGTGTCATAAAGCCGATATATATATGGCATTATTATAGCCACAATTAAGATAATATAAATAGCAGATACAAGTGATTTAGGCAGAGCCTCTTCAAATGTAGAGAATGAACCAGTTGTAAAATTGTTTGTAAACACAAATTTGAAATCCATCTGAGAGTAATTAAGCATTATACCCTTCGCACATTTCTCGGTCTTTTGGTTACTGAACCATAAAGAGGAAGGAAATCGAATGTACTTTATATCGTTAGTACTGTGCTCTTCTCTTGGAACAAGCCTCTTTCTCGAACTAATATATATAATATATATCTATATATACCACACATTCAACTGCAAAGAACACGCAGTATAATTAACGTAAAGAACGACGCTTGTATGGAGAACATTCCGCGCAAGATGAGGAGGGAGAAACAAACAAATGAAAAAATGAGGTAACCACCCGGGAATCGAACCCGGGATCTTCCGATTGCCGGTCAGATATGAAACCACTACACATGGTCCTCACTCGATCAGAAGTCGTAATTCTCCTACATATATGATGATGATGATGATGATGATGGAAAAAAAAACAGAAATGTTAGCCATTACTGTTCAACTCAAAACAGGTAAATTAATATTTTTGCAAGTTTGACTTTCTCTAAAAAGGGTTTTCCATTTTCGAAAGTTTTCTCTGGAAACTCAATAGAGTAACTTTGAAAGTGAATAACTTCTTCATTAAATTACGTAAAAAATTGATTAATTAACTTTGTATACTGAAAGTTTCAAACAAATTTCGAGGTTTTGTGGTTATAAATTTAAACGAAGATTACACAATATATGTGTTTATAAAAACAAAACAAATGTTATGTAAGACACACACCACACACACACACACACACACACACACAGGGTGGCGCAAAAGTCGCGCATCATAGGAATTTTCAGTGTTGACTATATTATATTTTCTTTTAGGTAGGGAATGGCTGCGAAATTAACAATAGACAAAAGGGTGGGTGAGCTTGGTTTTAATGTATAGAATACCAGGTACAACAAATCGATAACTCGGTACAGAATTTAAACTCCGTACCGATTCATCGATTTGTAGTACCTGGTATTCCATGCATTAAAACCAAGCTTACCCTCTCGTCTATTGTTAATTTCGCAGCTATTCCCTACCTAAAAAAAAATAAAATATATAGTCAACACTGAAAATTCCTATAATGCGCGACTTTTGCGAATCCCTATATATATATATATATATATATATATATATATATATATGCGCCTCGGTGGTGTAGTGGTTAGCGTCGCTGACTACGAATCCATCAGCCCGTGTTCGAGACCCGACGGCAGCCGGCGCGCAGCAAAACCCAGCTGTTCATCCTTCCACACAATAAAGAAAGTGGTTGGTAGATAAATGGGTACCCTGGGTGGCCTAGATGCTGGGCTGCTGGTGGGGCGTGGTTCGGATTCCACGTTAAACTGTAGGTCTAAGGTGGAGTGAAAAGCTTGACCTTTGCCAGAATGAACAATTCGGGCGGAAGCTAACCAAAGGTTATATGTACAGGGTGTCCATAAGTCTGGGATCATAGGGTAAAATAAGTAATCATGTTTTTCCGTTTAGCAAGTGCCCATGATGTCTTTGAGTAAGAAGAACGCATCCAGTAATTCTGCTCGTAGGAAATCGGAATCAGGGGGAGGTCGCTGAGGAATTTAAAACAGATTGCATCCGGACCGCGCGCCGAAAACACAGCTGTGTCGGCAAAACTTGTAGCAAAGTTTAGGGAAACGGGATCCATAGGAGATAAACCACGCAGTGGGCCTCCGAGGACATCCACCGACGATGACACAGCCGCTACCATCCTCGCTCATTTTACAAACAGTCCCAAAAAGTCTCTTCGGCGTTTTTATGCTGTTTTTATCATTTTGCCCTATGGTTCCAGACTTACGGGACACCCTGTATATATATATATTATATAATATATATCTATATATATATATATATATATATATATATATATATATATATACAGGGTGTCCCGTAAGTCTGGAACCATAGGGCAAAATGATAAAAACAGCAATAAAAACGCCGAAGAGACTTTTTGGGACTGTTTGTAAAATGAGCGAGGATGGTAGAGCGGCTGTGTCATCGTCGGTGGATGTCCTCGGAGGCCCACTGCGTGGTTTATCTCCTATGGATCCCGTTTCCCTAAACTTTGCTACAAGTTTGCCGACACAGCTGTGTGTTATCGGCGCGCGGTCCGGATGCAATCTGTTAAATTCCTCAGCGACCTCCCCCTGATTCCGATTTCCTACGAGCAGAATTACTGGATGCGTTCTTTCTTACTCAAGACATCATGGGCACTTGCATAAACGGAAAAAATGAATTACTTATTTTACCCTATGATCCCAGACTTATGGACACCCTGTACATATAACCTTTGGTTAGCTTCCGCCCGAATTGTTCATTCTGGCAAAGGTCAAGCTTTTCACTCCACCTTAGACCTACAGTTTAACGTGGAATCCGAACCACGCCCCACCAGCAGCCCAGCATCTAGGCCACCCAGGGTACCCATTTATCTACCAACCACTTTCTTTATTGTGTGGAAGGATGAACAGCTGGGTTTTGCTGCGCGCCGGCTGCCGTCGGGTCTCGAACACGGGGCTGATGGATTCGTAGTCAGCGACGCTAACCACTACACCACCGAGGCGCATATATATATATATATATATATATATATATATATATAGGGATTCGCAAAAGTCGCGCATTATAGGAATTTTCAGTGTTGACTATAATATTTTATTTTTTTTAGGTAGGGAATAGCTGCGAAATTAACAATAGACGAGAGGGTAAGCTTGGTTTTAATGCATGGAATACCAGGTACTACAAATCGATGAATCGGTACGGAGTTTAAATTCTGTACCGAGTTATCGATTTGTTGTACCTGGTATTCTATACATTAAAACCAAGCTCACCCACCCTTTTGTCTATTGTTAATTTCGCAGCCATTCCCTACCTAAAAGAAAATATAATATAGTCAACACTGAAAATTCCTATGATGCGCGACTTTTGCGCCACCCTGTGTGTGTGTGTGTGTGTGTGTGTGTGTGTGTGTGTCTTACATAACATTTGTTTTGTTTTTATAAACACATATATTGTGTAAATCTTCGTTTAAATTTATAACCACAAAACCTCGAAATTTGTTTGAAACTTTCAGTATACAAAGTTAATTAATCAATTTTTTTACGTAATTTAATGAAGAAGTTATTCACTTTCAAAGTTACTCTATTGAGTTTCCAGAGAAAACTTTCGAAAATGGAAAACCCTTTTTAGAGAAAGTCAAACTTGCAAAAATTATTAATTTACCTGTTTTGAGTTGAACAGTAATGGCTAACATTTCTGTTTTTTTTCCATCATCATCATCATCATCATCATATATGTAGGAGAATTACGACTTCTGATCGAGTGAGGACCATGGTGTAGTGGTTATCATATCTGACCGGCAATCGGAAGATCCCGGGTTCGATTCCCGGGTGGTTACCTCATTTTTTCATTTGTTTGTTCTCCCTCCTCATCTTGCGCGGAATGTTCTCCTATACAAGCGTCGTTCTTTACGTTAATTATACTGCGTGTTCTTTGCAGTTGAATGTGTGTGTATATATAGATATATATAATATATATTAGTTCGAGAAAGAGGCTTGTTCCAAGAGAAGAGCACAGTACTAACGATATAAAGTACATTCGATTTCCTTCCTCTTTATGGTTGCAGTAACCAAAAGACCGAGAAATGTGCGAAGGGTATAATGCTTAATTACTCTCAGATGGATTTCAAATTTGTGTTTACAAACAATTTTACAACTGGTTCATTCTCTACATTTGAAGAGGCTCTGCCTAAATCACTTGTATCTGCTATTTATATTATCTTAATTGTGGCTATAATAATGCCATATATATATCGGCTTTATGACACGGCACTCGAAGTTAAGGGTCGATGAGCGTGTGGAAAATTAGGAGAAAGACCTTATTACTAAACAAACCGAGTAAGTCGTCCGTCCGTGACCACTGCGTAAGTTGCAATTCTAGTTGGATCAAATATCTCTTTAAGATCTCGCGTAAAGAACAATATGACACGGATTTAGGAATTACAGAATCTTTGTACATCTTCAATATAATCCCAAACTCAATCAATGACTATGAATCTTTCTTCTCACTAAATATTGTCGCGTAATCATACTCATCATATAATGTATTTTATGCGATTTTATGTCAAATGTGAGCCTGTTGTAACATCTATCAATTTTAATATTTTTATTTTACAAATGTTGGAATTTTAATTCTTAGTTCCGATTTTCGTTTTTCTCACTAATGATGAGAGGTGGTCCATCCGAAACATTTGGCTAATAAATGTTAGTTCAGTCGTTCCACTTCCCATTCCTTTTATATATACTGTATATGTATATATATAGTATTATTCACTAATCTCTCCGCAATTCGGAATAATAGGGGCCGAATTCAGGAGGATTCCGAATTAGGTGAAATTTTGCGAATATTTTGTAATTTTTGGAAATATTCCGAATTACTGTCGGTACTCCATTTTGAAAAATTGCAATGGTAACGCAATTCGTAATGATTCCGAAATGTAATTCGCGATAAATTTACTAAATTTTATGCACATTTCGGTTTCAATTAATTAATACAAATTAAAAATAAAAAACAATATTATATGGTACATTACGATTGTGCAATTAACATTCGGAATGGTTACGAATTGAATAGAATCAGCGGTTACTTTTCAGAATATTTCTCCCAATTCGGAATATTACGAATTATTAGGGATTTCAATACTGGATTTCGGAACTAAAATGTTACGAATTAGGAGGAATTCCGAATTGCGGAGGGACTAATATATATATATATATATATATATTAGGGTGGTTGGTGCAATAGGGGTGAAAAATTTCATTGCAGGTAAGTCACTGAGCATGTGAATTTTTTAATTCTATTTGTTTACAAAAATCATGGCAAATTTCTACTTGGTAGCAAAACTTTTAGTGGGTGCTCAAGCTCATGAGACACGGAAAAAGATCAGCTAAGGAGGACAGTGACAGGAGAAACGGGAGTTCCAGTATTCCCTGTCTCCTGCCTAACGTCCCCCTTGGAGTTCTTCCCTGGTCGATTGGTGTCTACAATCTCCTCCTGGTTTGGCTTTGTTTCGTTTGAAACCTTGTCGGAAAACAAAGATGAAAATGGTTGAGGCAGCAAATTTATTACAGAGAGAAACACTAAAGAAAGATCGGAGAAAATACAAAGGAAACGTTTCAGTAGAGAGGATGGATCTCTCAGACTTTGTCGATTCAGCATCATTCAAGTTATTTGATCCTTTCAAGATCAGCCGAGGGTTCTTAGGACATCTGATTAGTGGTAAAATCACCAAGACGACAGACAATCCCTCCTATCCATGTAAAGACTCAATGTTATCAACGACAGTACTGAAAGGGGCGTGTCCATGATGAAGAATTTCAATGCAACCATTACCAAAGCCGAGACTCAAAAGCAGTTCCTCTTACACGTAGTGGAAATGCACCGGCACTAATTTCCTGATCACAATAAGTCGACATTAGCCACCGGTAAAGGTTCAGGCGAATAGATTTCATGTATGATATTAAGGTGATATCAATGCATTTGTGCCATCACTGAACGTTATATTGTGCGAATTCATTGGTTATCTAAATGTTATTTATCCATTTCACCCACTGTACATATTCTAATGTTTGAGCACCAAGTAAATACTCTCGGATTTCACTCAAACTCGTCTCAGAGTTTTATGTTCTTAAGTCTAATAAAAAAAGTATATGCTTGCTTGAATTTTTAATTTTGATTTATTTGAACCGCCCTAATATATATATACAGTATATATATTAGTGATGTAGCGGATGTCATTTTTTTCACATCCGCGGATGCGGATGCGGATGAGGATGTTTGATTTCAACATCCGCGGATGCGGATGCGGATGTCTACATTTTCGTTATTTTTTAGGATATATTCGAGATTTGTTGTGTTTAACGTATATAATAAGTTATTATATAGAGAGAGCTGTAGCTATAATGTAGTATAATTGATTAATTGTACAATAATTGCTGTACTTTTCTCTGAACATATAAAATAATATCAAGCATCTAACTAATATAGAAATCAATTAGTGAATTCGTCTGCAAATAAATTCGTTATATTTTGTTGAGTTTCAGCCACAATTAGAAACCATAATTGTGTTACCAGGATGCGGGACGTGAACCCAACTCAAATGCACCCCACCGTCCTCTTTCCCCAACCTCCACCCTTATAGAAAGAGATCTTTAATTAGCTTGATAACTATTTATATTAAGTTTAAAGTTTTATTAGGCATATTTATAAATGAGTAATTAAAATAAAGTAAACTAAGATGTTCATCGTTTAATGTTCAAACTTAATTATAGGAAGGTTATGCTTAAGGAACATTAATTTTTCTGCCTTTTCTGCTGCCAGTCTGTTTCTCTTTCATCATATATTAATCCAGCACTGCTAAATAATCTCTCGCTTGGTACGTTTGTTGGAGGACAGGCTAAATGTTTCCTTGCAAGTTTACTCAAGTATGGATAGATATGCTGCGTATTTTTCCACCAACTATAGGATTGGTCACATGCAACCAGGCGTTTTTCTTGGTGATAGCTCTCGATCATTTTACTACATCTTTGACATCGCGTAGGTCTCGTCATTGCTGCTTGACTCAAGAAACTGAGAGACAGATTCTGTGATAGATTTGCTTGTTAAGGTGTTGGTTCTGTCACTGAAACTTTTATTCTTTTGGTGGGTGGCGAAGCGACAGATTCAAGAGATTGAAACTCTTCAACTGCTTTGCCAAGTGATGATTTAACTCATTCTAATGTACTAGGTGAAAATAACTTAGCTTTGTAACGTGGATCTAAGTAGTTGCAAGAGAGTAACTTCATACAAGAACAGCCTCTCGTCTTGTCGCTTGCATCACTTTTGCGCACAATGAACTAGTTCTATTATATAGTAGAATTTGATCATTTCCGCTTATTAATGACTTTTATCTCAACGTCCACATCCGCACGACATCCGCGTCCAAAGTGCGGATGCGGGTGCGGATGCGGATGCGAGAAAATGTGCGGATGTTCCGCGGATGCGGGTGCGGATGCGGATGTGACCTACATCACTAATATATATATATACACACACGAGAGCCACTCAATATATTTTGCCCCACCTTTTTTTCTTTCCAAGTTTCCTTGTAAGTTCCAGAAAGTTTGTACACAAGTAGTTACATACCTTTTTCACAAGTTTTTATTTTTCCACATAGTCTCCATCCTTTTCTACGACTTTCCTCCACCTCGAACAAGGGCCTTTATTCCTTGCTAGTAAAAGTCCACTGGGTTCAGCTGGAGCCACCTCTTAACCTCCTCAACAACCTCATCGTCACTCTGAAACTTTCTTCCACGAATAGCATTCTTCATTGGCCCAAACAAATGGAAGTCTGAAGGTGCCAGATCCGGGCTGTATGGAGGGTGGGGTAACAAAGTCAAGCGCATTTTTGTGATGGCCTCTCTTGTTTGCAACCTGTTGTGTGGTCTTGCGTTATCGTGCAAAGAAGGACGTCTTCCAGTTTTCTCTCCGGTCGAACTCGTTTTATAGGTTTCTAGAGTCTCTGTAGGATAGCAATATATGCCTCTGAGTTGATTGTTTGTCCTTTCTTCATAATGTCCACCAGAATCACCACTTCATGTCCCAGAAGATGGTGGCCATAACGTTTCCTGCAGAGGGAGCCATTTTGAACTTTTTCTTGCATGGGGAGTCTGCGTGATGCCACTCCATGGATTGGCGTTTTGTTTCAGGTTCAAAGTGGTGTACCCAAGTCTCATCTCCAGTCACAATTCGTGAAAGGAAGTCACCCCCTTCTGTCTCGTATCGAACCAAGGACTCAGAAGCAATTTCTTCTCTTTGGGCTTTGTGATCTTCAGTCAGTTGGCGAGGAACAAACCGTGAACACACTTTTGAGTATCTCAGTTGCTGAATTATCGTATTTACACTTCCTTCACTAATTCCTAGCTGCAGTGATAGCTCTTTGTATGTGACGCGCCGATTTGATCGAATGATGCTGTTATCACGTTGCACAGTGTGAGATGTGACAGCCGATGCCGGGCGACCGCTGCGTGGCTCATCATCGAGGCTGGCTCTCCTCTCTCTTCGATGAGCTCACACGTTTTAGACCAGCGTCCAACTGTGCTTCGATCAACAACAGCATCTTCGTAAACGTTTTGTAGACGTTTGTGAATATTTCCAACTGTTTCCTTCTCTGCGGTTAAGAACTCGATAACAGCTTTCTGTTTACGACGCACATTTTCGGCATTCAGACGCCATTTTCGAAACTGCGTTAACCATCGGTTTTATACAAGGCTTTTAAAGCGGTTTATACAAGGAGGGGGAGGTTCAAACTGGAAAATCCGGTTATGTGAAGCGCAGAAAGTTCAAACTTACGGCCCAAAAGACATTTCAGCCCCATGGCCTATTATTTGGCTAAGAAAAAAGGGGTGGGGCAAAATATATTGAGTGCCCCTGATGTGTTCCCATCAGGGTTGGGAAACTGAATCGAACTGGAATCGATAAACTGAATAAAACTGATATTATTTTATGAATTGAAATCGAAAAAAACTCGAACTGAAAAAAATTCTGACAACTAAAGTCGAAATTCGAAATGAAATTGAAAAACAATCAAAAACTGAAATCTGGATTCGAATAGATTAAAAATAACAGTTTTGCGTTTCAGTTTTGACGAGCATTTGGATTGCAAAAAAATATAAGTAACGTGAATTATTTCCCTTTTTGCGAATTAATATTTGTATGGATTTAAAATATCTATTTATCCTTTAATTCGATGTAGAAAATAACGCGGCTGAAAGTTAGAGACAATGGTTTTAAAAATGAAAGAAAAAAAAATTAGGGAGGAAAATTTTTAGCCCATATCAAAATACTTTTCAATAATGACGGTGCTCCTTTCGTTGACCTAAGTTTAATCACTTGGTAAGGAAGCCTTCAGTTTTTCTGACCATTAAATTTTTCAGTTCGATAATAGCTATACTATCTATATCTACGTAAGTGGGTGAGCTAATCCGTGGGAATGAACAAACTTCAACTCAAATGTTAATCTATGGAATGTTGTAACAATAAAACCCACACTAATAGACGGAGCTTATATCCACAACAGTTTCAATGCCCACTGGCATCCTCTTCGGGTGGATACAGAAAAACGAATAAACAAAAAAGTGACTAAGGAAACAATCCAGGGAAGGTAAGGAACATTCTAGAAGGCCAGAGACCATTAAAAAATTAACACCTAGGTTAGATCCCGTTCACCCGACACCGGAAGGGATTTTTTGACCAAGAATCTCATTAAAGGGTCCAGCTTACAAGTACCTTCGTACAAATTAAAATTATCTTCTTGTCAAGAAGATAATTTTAATTTGTCAAGAAGATAATGTTATGCTATCCGAAGTAGAACAGGAGCGTGCGATTACTCATTTGAACCAACTTCACACGAAAATGGAATCGACATCTTTGGCAAGCTTGGCATCCAGTACATCAGAGGATGAGTTGAAAAACATGCTTAGAGCTGCTGCAAAAATAAAGAAAAACTCAACCAGTGCTACGAATAGAAGCATCATTTCGGCTCTTCGAGATTTTAAGAATATTGAAAGAATTTCAGCAGACAGTAACCTAATTGCGTGGTGGAACGCAATGAAGATAAAGCATGAGCTGTACAAATTGTCTTTAGTTGCGCACGCTGTTCCAATGACACAAGTTAGTGTGGAAGGGCTTTTTTCTCTTTTCAGATTTGATTTTAAGTCCTCAAAGAAACAATTTGTTGCCCGAAAACATTAACAATATTTTAATTGTTCGCTCTAATTTTAACACGTGAGTTTACGAGGTATTTGTATTTTGTATATAATAAACAGAGGCGCATTTAATTGTTTTATTTCCCTTTCTAATACTATTATTTATATATTTTATACGTGAAGTGCGCTTTAAAATTTAAAAAGTGTATGAATTAATAAAATATTTCGGATCAAGTAAAGATAAGCACCCCCAGCCTTCTTTAATTAGCCTTATAAGGCTAACTAACGAAAATATCACGACCTAACCTAACCAATCGTCAAGGGCGTACAGTTGACTGAACGATTGGTTAGGTTAGGTCGTGATATTTTCGTTAGGTAGCCTTATAAGGCTAATTAAAGAAGGCTGGGGGTGCTTATCTTTACTTGATCCAATATTTCGAATTGAAAGTTTTTTGTTGAATGAAACTTTATGTGAAAGAAATGAAGCGAATAAGTAAAAAAAAGATGAGTGTTTCGCGCTCATTCAGTTTAATCGTACAAAAGTTAAGATGGTTACTAAAGTAAATTCTCGCTTTGAAAAACAGAAATCGAATGCGAATACAAATATAAAATTAAATCTGAATTTGTCAATAGGCTACCCTCCGAAAAATAATACAAATAGTACAAAGAAATTCTTAAAGAAATCTGAAAAAAAAATGGAATCGAAATTTAAATTGAATCGAACCGAAAAATATAAAACTTGAATCGAAAAATAAACTCAAAAATAAACTCAAATCGAAAAAAAAATAAAAACTGAAATCGAAAACTGAACTTAAAAATTTATCGCTTTCCCATCCCTGATATATATATATATATATATATATTATATATATAAAAGGGATGAAGAGGTGTACTGTTGAATACACGAAAGACTTTGGGATAATTTTTTCCTTTTTCTTTATGAGTTTGCATCATATATATATATATATATATATACAGTATTTTTATATATATATATATATATATATATATATATATATATATATATTTTTTTTTTTTGGTGTGTCGGCGTCCGCCGTTAATTTTGTAAGAATTGAAGAGGGAGTGAGATGTAGAGAAAGTGTATAAAGTAGATGCGCGTCCATTTCGCTTATTTTAACGCTACATTTAATACTTTTCAATAATCGTTCGTAATTAGAAACGATTATTTTGAATCTCACCGAATTATCATTAAGGGAAAAAAATTACCATTCAAGTGAGCAATCTTAAAGTTGCAAGATACGTCTTTTCCATTTCATTCAATTTAATTTTCGAACTGAACGATAATTAACCCGAAAGAATGATATAAAATGGCTTCAAAAAGGACGAAACAATTATGGGAATGACTTTCTTTTACGAAAAACAACTCTTTTATGGTAACTTTTAATATATGTGGAATTACTTTTTAAAAACCAAAACAATAAAGTCTAAGAGATCATTATATCAGACAACGAAAATTACATTTAATATATAGATATATATATGAAAATTATTTCACGAAAGTAACACGTGAAAAATATTTATGATGAATAAAACCACGAAGGAAAGGAAACACAGAATGGTGCTCAAGCGCTTTCGTCTAATGACATCCTCAGGAACAGAAATCGAATGCAAATATAAATATAAAATTAAATTTGACTTTGTCAATAGGGTACCCCCCCGAAAAATAATACAAATAGTACAAAGAAATTCTTAAAGAAATCTGAAAAAATAACTGGAATCGAAATTTAAATTCAATCGAACCGAAAAATATAAAACTTGAATCGAAAAATAAATTCGAATCGAAAAGGATGTCATTAGACGAAAGCGCTTGAGCACCATTCTGTGTTTCCTTTCCTTCGTGGTTTTATTCATCATATATATATATGCCTCGGTGGTGTAGTGGTTAGCGTCATTGACTACGAATCCATCGGCCCCGGATTCGAGACCCGACGGCAGCCGGCGCGTAGCAAAACCTAGCTATTCATCCTTCCCCACAATAAAGAAAGTGGTTGGTAGATAAATGGGTACCCTAAGTGGCCTAGTGGTTAAGACGCTGGGCTGCTGATGGGGCGTGGTTCGGATTCCACGTTAAACTGTAGGTCTAAGGTGGAGTGAAAAGCTTGACCTTCGTCAGAATGAACAATTCGGGCGGAAGCTAACCAAAGGTTATATATATATATATATATATATATATAGAGAGAGAGAGAGAGAGAGAGAGAGGTAAGCAGCAGCAAAAGTTAAAAAATTAAATATGGTACTAATTGCACTGTAAGATGTTCCAAAAAACCTTAGCCCCCCCATTTGCAGCTTACATGTTTATTTATATCGAAATAGTTTTTAGTGATTATAAAATATATAAAATTCTTTATTTATTGCAGGTATTAAAATTACTCTAGCTGATAAAGTGATAATATAATGGCTTCTCAATTAATTGGTGATTCGGAGAGGCAACGTGTGATAGATCGCATACGAGCAATAACATTTCGGGAAGCTCGTGATGCTGGAGCCACCTTTATAACACGTTCATGGGTTGCCAAAAAGTTGCGAAGAAGTGAGGACTTCGTCAAAAGAAATTGGAATAAAACTTTGGATGAATGTGAAATGGATACAACCAAATCTTGGCGCCCAAATTTGCCACTCTCTCAGGAAAAAAAGGACATCATTGAAAGCGGTACGCGTAAGCGGAAAAACAGCTGTGCTAAACTTTCTCGAGAGATCGAAGTGTTGAGAGGAAAGATCGTTAGTGGTGAGATCATTCGACTGTACCGTCATAGGCAAGGTTTAAAGCCTTACCATGAACTTCCAAAGCCAAGAAAAACTCAACTTAACATCGATGACAGAATGTGGTTTGCCCATTATCTTGAAGATTGGGATGTGGATGATTTCATGCATTTAGCTGTCTCCGATGAATTTTTTGTTTACGTAACACGTCGGCCTAACTACCAAAATGATCGAGTGTGGGCCACAACACCAGATGAAATCGATGACAATGAACATTATCGCGAATTATTAAAAAGTCCAGACTGTGTTGGTGTGTTTGTTTTGTTCACTGCAAAGAAGCTCATGTGGGTGCTGAAGCCAAATGGTCAGAGTTGGGATGGACAGTATTTTCGTGATATTATTCTATCCCAGCATGTCATTCCTTTTCTAAGAAACCCAAACAATATTATGGATGTCGATCAGGTCACACTTCTGCACGATAAGGCCCCCTGCTTTAAGGCATTAGCCACTCAACAGTTGTTGCGGAACCATGAGATCGATTTCTTTGGAAATGAAGAATGGCCAGGAAATTCTCCTGACCTGAACGTCTGTGAACACATTGGATCAGTTATAAAGGACAAGGTTGAATGTCTCTTGTTTCAAGAACCTGCAGCAAATCGATTTTCGAAGGATACAATGACGCAACACATTGAAACTGTTTCAGCAAATATGCGTAACGATCAAGATCTATTCACGTCACTTTTGGCAAGCTACCCAAAGCGAATTCAGCCTGTCTTGGAAGCCAATGGCGGGAACACCAAGTTTTAATTGTTTCTCATTAAATGCAGGATTAAATTCTCTTTTGTAAGGTATGTTTAGTTTACTGTACCTATAATGGTTTAGGCCATGGGCTGGGGGGGCTAAGGTTTATTGAGCCCCGTATAGACTCCGAACACGCCAACTTCAAAATTTTCAAATACCATTGCAAAGGTCAGGAACTGGGTGAAAGATCTACCCTCGCCAACCCCAAATATTTTTCTCTGTGGTGTTTTTATTTTCAATTTATGAAATATAAGAGGATAGTGAGAAATATATGTATATGTATGTTACAGGGAATC
This sequence comes from Bathynomus jamesi, assembly GCA_023014485.1. Taxonomy (NCBI): domain Eukaryota; kingdom Metazoa; phylum Arthropoda; class Malacostraca; order Isopoda; family Cirolanidae; genus Bathynomus; species Bathynomus jamesi. The sequence goes on along the minus strand of JAJOZX010001057.1, from coordinate 1,025,429 downwards.
TGTGTAACTAGGGATTTCATGAAATCCCTAAAATTTCGTGATTTCGTAATTAGGGATTTCATGATATTTTCGTTAGTTTTAACGAAAATAGCACGATTTAACCAAACCGGGCAGTCAATTAACCTAACCGGGCATTCAATTAACCTAGCCGGGCAGTCAATTAACTTAACCAGCAAGTCAATTAACCTAACCGGGCATTCAATTAACCTAGCCGGGCAGTCAATTAACTTAACCAGCAAGTCAATTAACCTAACCGGGCATTCAATTAACCTAACCGGGCAGTCAATAATTTTCCCGCAGGTTTAATAAGAATATCACGACAACTTTATATGAAATTCCTGAACATTTTACGGATTTCATGAAATCCCTAGTTACACAGATTCCCTGTGACATATACACCAAGACAAGGGGGGGCACACGGGAAGACTAGGAGTAGGAGCAGGCAAAAATGCTCCCAGCTGTAGCCGATGAATTTATGTTAACACAAAAAAAATAACGGAAAATACAAGGAAAACCAACTGCCTAGATTTGGTATTTACAAACAACAGCAACCTAATTGATACGTAGACATATCCCAACTATACATATAATATCAGATCACAATATTAGTGAAATAACAACCTATATAAAAGCAACGTGAAAGGAAAGAACACGCACAATAGAAAGAAGCACATTCAAAATTTTTAATTTTCACTACAAAACTATAAACTGGCACGGTGTTGCATCCAGCATGGAAGCAATAGACTGGAAAACTATCTTTAAGGGTAAGACAACGGAAGAAATGCTAATTACCTTAGAGGAAATAACGCTGGAGTTTGTGGAAAGACATGTCCCAAAAATGCAGCAAAGAGGAAAGAGAAGCAGGTTCGAGAGACAAAAGAGGTTAATGTTCTGCAAGAGAAAAGAGTGACTGAAAATTAAGAAACTGCAAAGACAACAACATCAGAAAAATATTAAACGATGAACTGCAGAGTATAGATTACGTCATACAGGAACTAATTGAGAAGCATACAGAAAAAGAAGAAGACGACGCTATACTGTAGAAGCGATAAAGGTTAACTCAAAGTACTTCTATAATTTTTCAAAAAGGAAGTCGAAAAATCACGCGACTATCGGACCTTTGAAAAATTAAAACAATATTTTATCCGATGATCTAAAAGAGGTATCTGAAATATAAGAGCTCAGTATGAATTGTCTTTCAGTATCCCCAAAACTGATAAACTAATATGCGATAAAAATGCGTTCTTTGAAGAATAACTACAAGGAGAAAGTATAACGAACTTCGACTTTACAACAGATGATATTACATAAGCTATAGGGAAACTAAAAGCACACATAGCGGCAGGTGCGGACAAATGGAATGCCACACTGATCAAAAACTGCAAGAATAAAATCGCTAAGCTGGTTATGGAGACGATCACTAGACACGGGAGAAATATAGAGCATCCTGAAAAGATCGACCATAGTTCCAATATATAAAGGAGATCGATCCGCGGCCAAAAACTACAGGCCAGTGTCACTTACATTTCATCTCACTAAAATATTTGAACGAATAGTTAGAGAAAAATCAATGCCTCTTTGAAAAAAATTAAATGATAACCAACATGGATTCCGGTCAGGAAGATCATGCTTATCACAGCTAATGGAACATTATAACATTATTTTTGCACTTGAAAGTAATGAAAACTATGATGTAATATACACAGACTTTGCCAAGGCGTTCGACGACGACAAGTGTGGCCATGGAATCATAGCACATAACTGAAATATATGGGAATAACATGAAAAGTAGGAAATGGGTATATAATTTCCTTAGTGGTGAGTCGCAGCAAGTCGTTACAGTTTAAGGAATATCTTCATCAAAGTCAGAGGTCTTTAGCTCAGTACCACAAGAACAGTATTAGCTCCATTACTCTTTATAATCATGCTAACTGATGTAGATGAGGAAGTTACCAGTGACAGCACAGTAACATCCTTTGCCGATGATATAAAATTAATAGAAAAATAAGAAACCCTACAAATAGGCATGAACAGAATCTACAATTGGTCTGAAGGCAATAATATGAAATTTAACACTGATAATTTTCAACTATTAAGGTACAGAAGAAGGGAAGACCTAAAATCCATGGAATACTATACCCAAAATGGACAGGAAATTCAGAGAAATTCTAACGCAAAAGATATGATGTAGTGACTGATGACGCGAAATTTTAAAGAAAATAAGATAGCAGTAAACAAAACGAAAAGAATAACTGGACAGATACTGCGAACCTTTAAAAAAAGGGATAGGAATATAATGATTCCTCTACTGAAAACACTGACCATACTCAAGTTGGAATACTGCTCGGTCTTAACATCCCCATATAAAAAAGAAGACATTAGTGAACTAGAAGGGATTCAGAGAAACTTCACAACCAAGATCAATGGATGCAAAGAACTAAATTACTGGGAAATGTTACTTGAATTAAACTTACAGTATATTCACTGAAAAGAAGAAGAGAGAGGTACACCATTATTTACATTTGGATAATAATGGAGGAACTAGCACTTAATTTTACTCTGAACCCTATAATCACTCAAACAACAGTGGAAAGTAGAAGGAAGAATGTGTCGTCTTCCCAAATTGAAGGCTAGACAGTGGACATCCTCAACCCTGAAGGAAAATAGTTTTGTTGTGAGAAAACTAAGACTGTTCAACCAGCTGCCCAAGGAGCTAAGGAACACGAGTGGTGTAGCGGTGGATATCTTCAAAAGAAGACTAGGCGCCTGGCTCAGAAAAATTCCAGATGAGCCGAGCGTACCTGGCTATGTGAGGTGGAAAGCACAAGAAACCAACTCTCTACTTCACCAGGCCAACTCAAGAGGAAGGGCAACAAGTTTGATCTTCGTGAAATGAGGAGTCATCGCACGGAACATTTAAAAGGTTGAAAGGAAAGGTCTAGTCCCTCTGACCAGTGTAACGATAACACGTTTTTCGATCAAAGTCCAAATAAAAGTGGTATTATAGTGAAAATCCCACAAGGTATCACTGCTTAAATTTTAAGCAGTGAATATCTAGTGCACACGGTGATATTTCTTTTTAAGTGGTGAAATTACGGCGTATATCATAAAAAAAATAAGTAAAACAAGGCGAATTAATCTATAAAGCGTTTTTCGAGTGTTTCATTTGTAGGAAATTAGCTGCCCATCTCTAGGTTGAAACAATTCCTACGACTATCCCAGTTATCCCCGCGGCCACACTCCCAGGCACCAATCAGTGAGAATAAATAACGCGCCAGATCCCCATCCCCTAAAAGAAAACTTTCCCTCATTCAGTTTGAATCAAAATCTCTCCACCCTTCACATTACCCTTTCGAGTCAGATTTCGCTCACCAAGTAACATGAAAATGACTAATAAATTTCTACAACGTTTTAACTTCTGCAACAATGCAACAGATGATTCTAAGGCAATTAGATGTGATTTCTGCCAATTGTTTTTCGACTTCAACTGCTGAAATGGAAAGACGAAGATAGCTCTGTTATAACAAATGCCAAGCAACTGTGGAATGAAATACGTTTGCGAAAGATGTATAACTGAAATAACCTCATTTACGGTTTTAAAGCAGAAAGAGACTATGAGGAAAAAGCTAAAGAGGAAACTGAGATTGACAAGCACAAAAAAACAGAAGAGGAGATGAAGAAAAGTGAAGCAGAAGTAAAACAAACGGAGGACACTAACATAAGTAGCAAAAAACAAGAAGGCAACCATGAAAATAGACTGGAGTTAACTCCAAATAAGGCGCTGAATCAACCATCAAAAACAAAGGCCTCGAGTAAAATGGGGAAGGAACTGTATGCAGATACTATGTAAAAGACAATTACAGATATAAGGGAGGACAGTGTATATATGAGCACCCCCATTATGTGCGAATTCTACTCTAATAATGGTCACTGTAAATTCAGTAACAGCTGCAAATTCTACCACCCCACCACTTGCAAGAATTACGCAAGACATGAAATGTGTAAATATGGAAAAAAAATGCTACTACCATCACCTACCAACAAACTCAAAGGACAATAGGAAAAACGAAAAGAAACCTATGCATACAAATCGTGAATCAAATGTTTTCAACATCGCAGACACGGCTGCTAATCCTCAAACAGACCATGCAGTCGACACAGTTGGGGACCCCCAAGCCGAACCGTTTCGTGGCAAGAAGCTACAGAACAGGTAAGCGAAAACGGATCTTTCTCGGAGGACCATAAGACAGGGCTACAAAATAAGCGAAACTGAAGGATAATGAATTTGGAATGCACACGGAGCAACGTAAAACTAAGAACATAAATATTGTCCTGGCTAATATCCAAGGGCTAAAACCGAACCACTCGCTAAACAAAGTTCCATATCTGAAAGGATTTATGGATGAAACAAGGGCTGACATCTCATGCCTTACGGAAACACATCTTAAAGATTGCCAAATAGATTGTGAAAACTGTGAATATTGCATAGATAAGAAAGAAATACATATTGATGGTTACAACTTACTACGAGCTGATAGAACAGCACGACTTTTAGGTGGCTGTGTTATATATGTACGTGAGAGTCATATGACAAAGACGAAAATAAGTAAATCAAACAGCTTCGTGGGACTTTTGGCAGTAAAAAAAGAGAAACTAAAGGTGGTTACTAATAGTTATCTACAAACCTCCCAACACTCGTATGCCCTTGCTAATATCAAAAATCTAATAAAGGCCTTAAACTGCAAGACTATAAATTGGAAAGAAATCAAATCCCACATGGCCCAAATAGAGTGGAAAACAGTTTTAGATGATAAAAGAACCGAAGAAATGCTAAAAACCTTGAAAGAAAAGACGCTGGAAATTTTAGAAAAATATGTTCCGATAGCACAGTAGGGTGTACTGTATCATGCTCAGGTCGAATATTGAAAAACTTGGAATTTCAAGATTGGCAGTATATATTCCTATGTAAAACTGAAGTTTAAGAGGGGTTCATCTTCTGCAACTTTTGCGAAAAATCGCATTTAAGTGTTTAAAATCGCACTTTTTTGTCGAAAAAAGGGATTTCTGGCCAATTTCAAAGACTTGGTAGCCTCAAATGACCTCCATATATTCCATATTGTTCACATACACCCTTAAGCATTTCTAGGGGCAGGCTTGGACCCATTTAAGATCAGCCAAAGTGCTTCATAACCCTTAAAATAAACAAAATCACCCAAAATGGCCCAAAACTAAGGAATTGTATGATTTTTAGTCTCCTATACACCACATTTCGCGGCTGTTCCCTTCATCAGGTAGAATCTTTTTGTTGTTAATTCTTGGTCTTGCATTTTCTTTTTTTTAGAAACGCCTCCACCAATTTTTATTTATTTTCTTTTCGGCATCACTGCGTATGATGGCAGATGCCTCCACCTTTCTGTAAGCTGCTGTGACGTTCAACCTTTTTTATGCAATTGCAATTCTTCTTTAATATTTGTATAAGTCCCTCCTCCACCCCTAGCTTGTAATAATATGCTGGTCAACTGAATGTTTTGAGATTTTTTCTTCTGGAAGCATCTTGATTTGTCTAGCAGGTCTTGTAGAGATCTAAAACATGTTTATAATGTCTTGCTTTGACTTGAAAACTGGCAACAATTCTCTGTGATCGATCCTAACACGAACAAAACCATCTCTTCTCTCTTGCACATACACTGCATGAGCTGCAACTGAAACTTCCTGGACTGTTCTTTCACAGCTTTGAGTGTGAACTGAGAAGTTCTCAACTTCAAGTGGAGACCTGAGAAGCTCCTCAACTTCTCCTCTTGACATCTTACAAGTGAAGAGTGGCTCATACAGTTTCTCCTTATCCCAATTAATCAGAGTAATTGGAGAAGTGGCATCAAAATTCAGTTAAGAGTTTCTATGAGTTCTCAGACTCATGTCTCCATACTCAGATTTACCTCTGATTTTCTTGATCATCTCAAACCCCCATGCCCTCCTCCTCATCTTCACTGTACAGGAGAGAGGCAATGAGGTTCTCACTGTGAGCATGATATGCTCCACGAACTCTCACATGAGTGATTTTGTTCCTGACTTCAGAGGTCTGGCTTCTCGGCAGTCCCAGAGCGGTCACAATATGGTGAGGTCCATACCTCATGTGGTGCTTCACCTTGATCTCAAAATACATCTTGAAGTAGAAGTCCAGGCAGAACTTCAGTAGCACCTCCAGCTTCTTCAACACCTCACCCTTCAGACCATGCTGCTTCATCCACAGCCTCAACAGAGCCTCACCTGTAGTCAGCCAGCGTGACTGATCCAGTGGGCCATACTTCAGACCAGCAACTTCCTTGCTCAAATCTCCTGTCTTGAGAGCTTTGATCAGTAGGTGCAGTTCTTCTGGTCAGTGCTAAGGTTCTGTACAATGTCTTCTGGCAGTTCAATTATATCTTCTTTTCCTGGCAGAGCCTTGAAGCTAAAGTTGACAGGTATGTCATTGATCTTCTCCAAAAGTTTTCTTATTGGGCCACTGAACCCAGACTTGTGCGTGTAGGGACCATCAAGCTTGATGATCATGTGCCTGAGGCTGAGTTCATTAACATGCAACTGGCATATCAGCCAGTGACACTTGTGACCTAGCAGTCTCTCCAAGTGAGTGATGGCTCCGCCATCAGGTCCTGTGTTTGTGTTGGTGGAGTCATCGCCAAGGATCACAATAGTATCTTTAGCACCATGAGCACTAATCCACTCAAACAGCCTGAGCTATCTTCAGTGCAGGTTTCTCATTTCCTTCAGGTTCTTCTGGTGTACAATGGAAGAGATACTTCCCCTCAGGTTCTCAGGTAACGCTATAGTGCTCTTCAGTTGTAATATCAGGATGGAAGCGGCCAGTTTCTTCATTGTACCTCATGACCTTTGTCTTCTTATCTTGTTTTCCATCAAAGAAAATTCCCTTGATCTCCTCTCCCTCTGTCCTTTTCTCCAGGGCCTGCACCGAGGCACCTATTACAGACTCCTTGTTCCTCCACATCTTCATCCTGTCAACAGCTAGATATGCCTTATCAGCAGATAGATGGCCAGCTTTGATGAGATCTTGCAATAAACCAGTTGCAGTGGCTGCTGCAGGAGTGTTTGCCACCTTGAACCTGACTGCAGCCGCAGCAGTGCTTGAGATATCCATGTAGTTCCTCGTGGCAGAAGTGGAGACTTTGCCAGTGTTGACACTGGAGCTTATGCCTGGTGCAATACTGGAAAAATCTGTGTCAGCAGTAGGAGCTGCTCTGCCTGGAGACTCTTGCAAGGAAGTCACCTCATCTTCATCATCATCATCATCACCATCATCAGCTCTAAGCAGTAGCTCCTTTTCTTCTTCCTCTTTTCTGTTTCTCTTCTCAGCTGCCTTCTGTTCTTCCTCCTTCCTCTTAGAAGCTTTCACCTGCTTCACTGTTTCCTTCACAACCAACAGATGCCATCCGGAAGCCAGAAACTTCTGAGGTTTTGATCCTCTGGTAATGGATCCACTCTAGCTCTAGCTTTGGAATCATCTGAGGCAGAGGACAGTCACAGTTGACATGAACTCTAGCAGCACAGCCAGAGCAGCCAGATGTTTCAGTTTCACAGAGCGTGATATCATGTCTGCAGGTTGTTATGTCAAACAATGTATCAAGTTCAGATATTCTCTTCTCTCTCTTTGCAGCCTTCATTCTACCATTCACTAGGTCAATCATTTCATTCTACCTGACAAGAATCTTCCTGGCAATGGATCTCCCTTGAATGCTCACAGGAGGAGTGAACTTGGCATTGCTTTTGCACCACTGTGCCAGTACCAGTGATGCCAATTCCTTAGCCAAATCCTGAAGAGGGTACTGAGCTCTCTTCATATCATCCAGAAGCAGCTTCTCTTCCTGGAGGAGGATTCCTCTCTGAAACACAGCTCTCCAGGTTGGAACTTCTGTGGGAAATAACTGCTTGCCTGGACCCACCAGATCACTCAGCTTTGAACAAGAACTTTTTTCTGGCTTAGCTATGGTGGCTACGCAATCTTCAAGCTTTGTATCTGAAACAGAAAATTATCACAGTGAAACTCTAGTAGCCTATAACAGTTGTTACAATGGTTTTGTTTGGTAAGAAACCGGTCTGTTACATTTGTACTACAGTGTATGTCCTGCACAGCTGTTCTGTACATAACCAGAAAACGAAAAAGTGGAAATCTGAACACTTAAACGTGATTTTTAGCAAAAGTTCAAGAAAACAAACCCCTCCTAAAATTTAATTTTACATCGGAATACATACTGCCAATCTTGAAATTCGCGCTTCAGTGAGCATGATACACCCTATAGCACAGTCTAAAGGAAAAAGAAAGTTTTTCGAGAGGCAAACACGAACAATATTCTGAAAAAGAAAGAGAGTAGCTGCGAAGATAATTAATTGCACAGATAACAATACTAGGGAAGTAATAAAAAAAACTAGAGAGTATCGATAGGAAAATACAAGGAAATAATGAACTAACCGACGATTTAAAAGAAAAATATTGAGAGACCAGTACGAATCAGTTTTCAGTACCCCAAAAAGAGACAAAGTGGTACCTGACAGAGATACATTCTTTGAAGAGAAATTTTGATTTTATCCTAGAAGATGTAACGAGAGCTATAGGACAAATGAAATCACATTCAGCTGCAAGTCTGGACAAATGGAACCTCTTATTGATTAAAAACCGTAAAAATGAAATAGCTACACCCTTATAGTGGATATGGAGAAGATCCCTGAACACGAGGTAAATACCAAGCATCCTGGAGAGATCAAACATTGTCCCTATATTTTAAGGAAGGGATAGATCTCAAGCAAAGAACTATAAAGTAGTGTCACTGACGTCCCATTTCACCAAATTATTTGAAAGAATAGTTAGAGAGAAAATCTATGACTTCTTTGAGACCCTGGAGAGATTCAATGAGAACCAACACGGATTCTGATCAGGGAGTTCATGCCTATCGCAACTAATAGAGCACTATAACAATATCCAAGACGCACTTGAAAACAATGAAAACTACGATGTCATATGCACGGATTTTGCTAAAGCTTTCGACAAATGTGATCATGGTATAATAGCACATAAAATGAAATATATGGGAATAACAGGAAAAGTAGGAAAATGGATCTACAATTTCCTTAGAGAACGTCAGCAGGTCGTAAAAGTCCAAGGTATATCATCATCAGAATCGGAAGTACGCAGCTCAGTACTTCGATTATTGGCTCCACTCCTATTCATTAACATGATAACAGACATAGAGAATGAAGTAACCAACAACAATATAGTAACATCCTTTGCAGACGATACAAAAATTTGCAGAAAAATCAGTGATGGAGAAGAGGTGGAGGCCCTACAGACGAACATGAACAGAATATGCAAATGGTCAGAAGACAACAACGTGAAATTTAACACGAGAAATTTAAGTTCTTGATCTTGAGATATGGTAGAAATAAGGAGCTAAAACATACAGTATATTATGCCCCAGATAGACAAGAAATTTAGAGAAGCAAGAAAGCAATAGATTCAGGGGTTATAATGACCGATGATGCGAAATTTGAGGCAGAAAATCAGATAGCGATAAACAAAGTAAAAAGAGTCGTGGGACAGGTACTGAAAACCTTTAAAAGAAGGTACACGAAAGTAATGATTCTCCTGCTGAAACCACTGGGCATACCAAAACTTGAATACTGCTTAGTCTTGACGTTAACATATAAAATTCAAAGAAATTTTGCAACCAAGATTGATGGCTGCAAAGAACTCAACTACTCGGAAAGACTTCGTAAATTAAATCTGTATTCGCTGGAAAGAAGAAAAGGGATCTCGTTTTTATCAAAACATATTTCAACAGAGTCTTTAAGTTCCCAGATAAACAATGGAATGTAAGTTCTGTTAATCGTGGAATTCAGCGTCTGGAAACCGGTTCCATCGCAACACAAAATAATTAGTGACTGACCACGGATAGCCGGAGCACAGCAAAAACAAAAGCAAGTTGAGGAACTGGTCCTGTCACAAGCAGATCAACTAAGCTCTCATTTGTCCGAGAGAGTCATAGCATGTAGTTTAGGAGTTTCAAGACTCTAGGTTCAAAGACAGCTGAACTGAAGAACTATACAAGGTCTCAGTACAAACTGAAAAGTTTGACCAAATGCCGTGTACTGTCAGAATTTCTCATGATGCCGTATAAAACTTGCTTCCAAGACAATATTTTACCTAACAAGTTCCAACAAATCGCCAAAACAACCGAGTTTATTCTACACATCCAAAAGTTAATGCTAATCCACAACACCTTTATTATGAAAGATCGCAACTTCCTTTAAAACTGATTGCTTCATGTTGTGTTTCTTGTGAAAGGAAAAACAGATTAAATTTCATCAATCCTGAAGAATTAAAAATAAATACGGAAACATGCAATATATACAATGTTGAAATCATCCCACAGAATGTGAACGACTATATCCCAAGTGTGAATTTACTGTATTTACCCACAGGACAGCGTCCTTTCACTCCGTGCAATTTTAACTCAGTGGTGTCGCTCTTAAAATGTTCTGCAGTTCATCACGGATGACGAATGACCTCCACATGCACCAGACTTCAAGTTCTAGACTATTTTGTGTGGAACGCGCTGGAGGAAAAAGTTTATGTAAGTCACCAGACACTGTTCAACATACTACAGGAACAGGAGGTCCAACAACGCATCAAAGAATGTTGGCAGCAGATCTGAGAAGCGTATCCAGGCCCCCATTCTTATGGCTACACTGTGATTAGCTAAATTGGAAGTCACATCCAATACCATTTCCTGTTAAAATGTAAATAAAGTTATTATTATTACTGATTACAAACCTAAACTTGATGCGCATACGCGCCCTAATTCCAAATTCCTCAATCAGCGGACAGACAGCACCTGTTCATCTTATTTTCCATTCGTGAGAAACTTCATCTTTTAAACACTAATTTGGAATTTTTATAACTTGACTTCCACTTGGGATATCTTAATAAAATGTGTATGCAATAAAATCGAAAATGTTTATTATTTTATAAAGTGTTTTAAATACTGGACCTTCAGGAAGTAAACTTCTAATAATTTTCAATTTTAAGTTAATAAAAACTCTTATTAAAAGAACGCATATGTACGTATTTACATTTAAAATACACATACATACATACGAACAGTTGCCCGCATATGTAATATTCCTCACCTCACAGGCGACTCCGGACATGTGACAACGCCGCAGCGATAGTCAAGGTACCCCAACAGAGGACAACCGAGTCCAACAACGTATAACATTGACATACAGGTAAGGGCCGTTCAAAAATTACGTATCGCTATTTTTGCTAAAACCTGACACCCCCCGCCTGCCTGTAACGTTCCGTAACGTGTGGGGTGGGGGAAGTGTTACATGACATCTTAGGGGGATGCCTGGTCTAGCGTTACAGAACGTTCCTGGGGATCTTGGGTGCTAAGTTTTAGTAAAAATACATAATTTTTGAACGGCTCCTAATTATAATGTAATGGCTGTATTCATAAAGATAAACGATTAATATGACCGTGAACAGCGTTGAACTCCATGTTTACTAGTCTTATACAGTAATAAGGTTCCATTATGATTACTGCAAGTCTATATGAACAGATACCACAGTACAACTTTTTATATACTAGTGAATTTGAACCAAAAATAGACATTACACAACCATCCTCCACATTCCCTCATTCCCCTTCCCCACCCACCAGTCTCGCGTATATTAAATCATGATGTAACAATACTAATAAAGCTGTTTGTAGAGTCCGTGTGCAGCTTTAAAACTTTACTAACTTACGAATCTACACGATTATATATACAGGGGTTAGACAAAATAATATGAACACCCGCCGATTTCACCGGTTATCTTTACGGACTGCTCAGACACAAAGTAAACGGTCAAATGACTGGCAAACCTATTTAAATGCGTAACAGAGAGTGTATACGTCATGTTATAACCCTCACGTTGTTTTTACAGATCTGAGTAAATTATGAATTAGCAGTTATGAAAGACCTGTCAGATGTCCAAAGAGGGCAAATTGTCGGAGCGCGGATGGCTGGTGCATCGGTGACGAAAACCGCTCAGATGTTCAATGTATCCAGAGGAACTGTCTCTATGGTCATGTCTGCATACCAAAACCATGGAAAGACAAGCACCGACAAATGCAATAGTGGACGCAAGAAGAAGCTGTGTGATCGAGACCGCCGGGTGCTAGAGCGCATTGTGACAAAGAACCATAAGACCACAGCTCCAAAAGTGACTGCAGAGCTTAACCAGCATCTTGCAAGCCCGGTATCGACCAGAACTGTACGTCGCGAGCTCCATGGAGCTGGATACCATGGGAGGGCTGCAATTGCCAAACCCTTCCTTTCGCACATCAACATTGAGCGGCGCAGAAAATGGTGTAATGACCATAAGAATTGGTCAATGGACCGGTGGAAGAATGTAGTCTACTCCGACGAATCCTCCTTTACGCTATTTCCATGTTCCGGTCGAGTTTACGTCTGGAGACAGCCTAAAGATGCTTATGACCCCGACTGCCTGACCGGAAGTAGGAACATTGCCAGCCGGAAATTTTCCAGGCGGAAAATTGCCAGCCGGAAAATTGCCAGTGGGGAAAATTGCCAGTGAGAATATTGCCAGCCGGAATATTGCCAGTGAGAAAAAAAACTAAAATTCACAAAAAAGGATTTATTTATTAAAATATTATTATTTAAAATTTTAAAATGCTAAAACTTGTTAAGGAAAGTAAAGCCTCAAAAAGTATGAAGATTATAAGCAATAGATCGAAGAAATGTCAATTTATCTTCTTCATTATACTGACGGATGACTTTCTCCAATCTGTCATTGATATTTTTGTACTTTTTGGCAGTATGTCTCTCTTCCCCTCTTTCGAAGTGCAATTTCTTGGTCTGAGCCTTTTCGTTAAAGCTAACGAAAATATCACGACTTAACCTAACCAATCGTCAAGGGCGTACAGAGGACCAAACCTGGCATTCAATGAACCTAACCGGGTATTCAATAATTTTACCATAGGTTTCGATATATATATATATATATATATATATATATATATATATATATATATATATATATAGTTTAATCGCGGTGCTGAGGCCTTCGGGCCCAGTAATTTTAATTATTTTATTTATGTATTAACACCCAGGTGCACAACCTGGGGACCTAATCAATATGTGTGTGAAGATTCATGTTTGTAACTGCTTCCATTTTGGAGTTATGGCTGGAACACACACACGCACACGCACACACACACACACACACACACACACACACATCCTTTTTCTCAATTACTTTATTTCTTACTTTCTAAATTTTTACATATTTTTGTCACTGGCAATTTTCCGCCTGGCAATATTCTCACTGGCAATTTTCCGCCTGGCAATATTCCGACTGGGAATTTTCCGTACACGCTGCCGGACCCCAACCGTTAAGCATGGAGGCGGATCTGTGATGGTTTGGGCAGCAATATCGTGGAATACTCTTGGCCCAGCTGTAGTACTGCATGGTAGGGTTAACGCCCAGGTCTATCTGCCAATATTGGCTGACCAGGTCCATCCCATGGTCCAAACGCTGTTTCCCAATGGCGGCGCCGTCTTCCAAGATGATAATGCACCAATCCACACCGCTGGGGTCGTTAAAAACTGGTTTGAAGAGCATGTTAGTGAAGTAGAACGCTTGGATTGGCCTCCACAATCCCCGGATCTTAACATTATCGAGCATCTGTGGTGTCAGTTGGAGCAGCAGGTCAGAAGCCGATTCCCACCGCCGGCGTCTTTGGAGGAACTGGAGCAGGGTTTGCTCGAAGAATGGCTCAGGATTCCTCTAGCCACTGTCCAAAAGCTGTATGAATCAATTCCCCGACGCATTGCAGCTGTTATTGCCGCTAAAGGAGGACCAACTCCATATTAAGAATAAAAACCGCCATTTATCAAGGTGTTCATATTATTTTGTCTAATCCCTGTATGTATATATTATATATATATATATATATATATATATATATATATATGCATTGACATTGAGCGAGAAAGAGATTGAGACAGTGTGAGAGAGAGCGAGGTAGAGGGGCAGAGAGAGTTAGTAGGAAATGGCTTATCGATTGTTACACAAAGAACTTGTTAATAGTTTCGAGCTGAATAACAGTAACTGATTATCAAAATTGCATAAGAATAATCCACGGTTATACTTGCATAAACATATTTATATAATTATACTTATAAATTCGTACAATATTATACTAATATTTGTGAAATGACCACCAAACCGTGGTGTTGACATGGTTACATGCTGTCGCCGTCGAGGAGAGACTACATATGGGCGTGTCAGTAAGAACCGTAAGGTGACGGTTGCATGAAGCAGGATATCACCATTGGTTTGTGGCTGGTGCCTATTATATTAATAGTGTTTTCCAGATTGTATTTGTATTATCAATGTGGAGAGATAATAATTTAATCACGATGGACAGATAAACCCATTAATGTTTTCCAGATTTCCTGTTGCATTATCATTGTGGAGATATTATTAAATCTTAACAAGGAATATATATATATATATATATATACATATACAATAAAACACCAATTCTTTATTACAACGAATATGCAATGGTTGAGAATGTTTTACTAAATAGTTTATCATAGAAAATGCTCACAATTTGCCATAGATTAACATAAATGGCACAGCTATACCCGGTTCATAGTTAGTATTTGGTCCATCCCCATTATTGTCTATTACATCTTGTAATCTGTGAGGCATAGATGCAGCATGGTTATGTATGATGTATGGGTTCCTTCGGAACATCTCCCACTCAGCCATAGTGTGATCCAGCACCTGGCGGCTGGTCTGCTCCTGCCCAGGCGGCTCCCACGAGTTCACATTCCCCCACACGTTCTCAATGGGGTTGCGGTCACACCCCTTACTAGGCCAGTCCAGTAGTTCTAGATTTCGCTGCTCCTCGAACCACCTTCTAACAATCCTGGCGGTGTGGATGGGAGAGTTGTCCTGCAAATGGATTTTAAATATTAAAAGTAGAATTATATCTCATCCATACGTTTCATCAGTAACCCACTATTCGAGATAGGTTTCAACCCCTATGTATTAGGGGTTTCTCTCAGGTAAATGTAATTGTGCGCCGTTATACAAATAATACAGTCTGCAGTTATACAGAATAAAATCCTAAAGTGTTGTCATATACTGAAAGAGTTAAAGAACAATTTTATGACCATTATTCGGCCCATGTAAATGTGGAAACCGGACATACAAATGCGTGTAATACATAAATCTTACTCTAGTAATAGAGTTATATTCTATAACACAAATACAACACACCTGCATAAAGATAATCTGATCAGGATAGGGCAAGGCATAGGCACGTACAGAAGGCAGCATCACCTTCATGATCTCTATATACTGATCTGCCGTAAACCTCCCGTGGATCCCAGTCAGCTCTCCTAGTCCTTGCAGGTGCATCCATCCCCACACATTCGCCATCACGTGCCCACTCCGTGCCACTTCGTAAATATTTTGGCGGGCATATCTCGTGTTGTCCTGTCGTCAACACCGAAGACGGCCGTGAGTTGTAGAGCAAACGTCTTCTCGTCAGAGAAGATAACTCTGCTCCAGTATGCGAGATCATTATTTATATGCTGGCGAGCAAACGAGAGCCTGGCCTGACGATGTCGTTCCTCGATCCTCTCTTTTTTTGGCAGGAGTACGGTGGTGATATCCTGCTTCATGCAACCGTCCCTTTACGGTGTCCACTGACACGCCCATATGTAGTGTCTCCCGGATGGCGACTGCGTTGTTGATAGGATCGTTCTGCACTTCGATGATTATTCTCCGGTCTTCTTCTGGGGTGGTCTTTCTTGGTGCCCCACACTTAGAACGATTTAGCAGATTCCCAGTCTCCTGCCACCTCTGCACCCAGCGTCGAACAGTAGGCTTCGAAATTCCCAGTTCCATGGCTATGTCAGCTAGAGAGAGGCCTGCTTCCCGCATACCAATTATCCGGCCTCGCTGTGCAATTTTATCTTGAACTAGATTCATTTTCAGAGTGGGTGTTCATCATACGGTGTAGAAATACAGTCAGCAGTTGCTAGTTATGATCTTACAGATTAAAATGACGTCATGAATGACGACATTTATTCTGGACTGTGATTGGTCGGGGTTGAGGTCGTATATCAAGGCAAGTTTTACCTCTTGGTATGTGGATAAAGTTTCAGCAGCACTCAACGTAAATTAATCTCTCGGTAAGATACATTTGAAGCTCTCCACACTGAAACCTATTCATGTTGAATGGATTGTCTCTGCATGGATAACCTACACAATATGAGGGAGACCATTCGAAAGGGTTGGGAAATTAGCGGCATTCATGACATTCTTGTTATATAGTAAAAATACAGTATAATTTAAATTGTTTTTACTGCTTTTACTTTACAATGTTTTATTACAATATACTGAATTTACTTTTCAAATAAAGTATTTTAATGATCTAAGTTTTATTTTCTTTCTATCTTCCAAAGATTAGTTTAAATTGTAAAATTTTCGCGTAAACTGTAGCCTACGCGAAAAACGCGAAAATTTCCTGCAAGCGAACATTTCGCATTCACTAGTAGGCCTATATAAAAAGTTCTATTGTAGTAGCTGTTCATATAGATTTGCAGTAATCATAATGGAACCTTATTACTGCATAAGACTATTAAACTACATGGAGTTCAACGCTGTTCACGATCATATTAATTGTTTATCTTTATGAACAGAGACATTACCTTATAATTACCTGTATGTCAGTGACTGCACACTGAATTGTCCTTTAGATATATATGTCTGTGTTATATGTTGTTGGACTCAGTTGTCCCCCCTCCACCCCATCTTCCCCCAGTTGGGGGTACCTTGACTAACCCTGCGGCGTTGCCACATATACGGAGTCGCCTGTGAAGCGACAAACATTACATTTGCGGGCAACTGTGCATATATTAACAAAATCTCTTCTTCCTAATGGATTGGGGTGAGAAGACAGAAATAGCTGGGATGCGAAATACAGGGGGTAGTGAAGAAGAGAAAAGGTAGATACTAAAGCATACATATCCATTCACACATTTGGACCAGCGCTCCCGCTCCACATAGCTAAATTCCACACCTAAGCGGCTTTCATAAAGGAGTAAAGCCACGGTGAGAAACTGATTTATAAGGAAACAAACTTTCGGGCTATATACGTGTACTAAGGTGTTCATCATGCGCGACTGAATCTGTGGCTTTACTCTCTTAATTCAACTTCTCGTAATTAAGAATATTTACTCAATACCCTAAAATAAATTGAATAAAAGATTACTAAAAAATTTTTCTTGAAGAGAAATTTCGGTGTGAATTCGAAATTTGGTCCAATGCAAAATTTCTTATAATTCCTTTTATTTTATTATGTAAACGAAGACCATTCAGCGGAAAGAACAACTGTTTTAGTCCATTTTTATATATGTTTAATAATATCATAGTTAATTTAATTAATGATAACACTATTGCAACAAATAAACACTGATATTTTGAACCGACTTAGCTAACGAGTGAAC
Source organism: Bathynomus jamesi (assembly GCA_023014485.1). Lineage (NCBI taxonomy): Eukaryota > Metazoa > Arthropoda > Malacostraca > Isopoda > Cirolanidae > Bathynomus > Bathynomus jamesi. The sequence continues at coordinate 1,007,825 of JAJOZX010001057.1, read as the reverse complement.
TAATATCTTAGTTTTTATTTAACGTAACTAAAGCTTGGACTATTGATGATTTTTAGAAATTGTTATTGTAACTAAAATACCAAGAACGACGTTAGTTTTCTGTATTGGGATCGTAAAGGTGGGGGTTAATTAATAACATGATTGATGATGAGCATTTTCGTAACAAATGAAAACATAAGATAGGATAGCATTTAAAAGTTCATATGGGCCTAATATAAACTTAAAAATCAGTACGCGACTCCTGGCACGAGAACGGCCAGACAAGTCTAAAACACGTTCATACGTGTTTAGGAACACTTTAATGTTTCACAATTAGAAATCAGTTTAATTGTCACGTGTTATAACACCTTTGTCGTCCAATCATGTTATTAAAAACAGATTAATTTTCGCACAGTATCGAAAATTTATAATAAAGGGATTTAATACGGCTAAATAAGGCTAATAAGTTAGTTAAATAATATAAAATGATTAGGAAATTAAAAACTATTTAATTAATGTATAATAACTATTTCAAAGTTTTAGATGCAAGGAAAAAGGAATGTGAAATTGTGTTTTCCGAATGCAAAAAGAAAACGCAAGTTCTGATTGGAGCTAAAAGGCAGAGTGAGAAGAGTGAAATTAGTCAGCGAGAGTGGAGACGAGTTAGTTACTAAGAGTGATTGTACAGCAGTCCCTCAGAAATCCCTTTGTTATTTTTACTTTAATGTCCACTCGTGCCCCTTAGAATTAGTGCCCACTTTTAAAATGAATTCGTAACAGTAAATTAAATTCAATTCTCCCTAGGCGCTAGGGCATGGTGGCGAACCTTTTTTGCTGGCTGGTCATTTTTGTTACTTCATTTTTAAAAAAACGAAATTGGGTCACAATAATTTATTTACTTGCTATTTTTAGTGAGAAATTTCTTGTTGGATTTTAGCTGCTAATGTTTTGATCCGAGGTTTATATTTAGATGTCTTTAGTCTCACACATGCAGCACTCATATCTGTACCAAGGTGATTCCTAGTGGTGGATTTGACAAAATTTATGGAGGAAAACAACTATTCACATGAATAAGATGAACCAAACATTGTTAGCAGAGCTAATGCTAGCTTTTTCATTGATGTAAGACAGAAAATATTAAAAATTAAAGTCATATTTTATTAAATAAGAGCTCGTGGGTCGCTAAAAATTGCCTCGTGGTCAGTACTTGACCGGCGGGTCAGTGGCTCGCCATCACTGACCTAGGGTATACTTTTTGGAATCTTTTCTTCAGGCCCGAGGCAGCACTTGTCCCGCCCAAGGCCTCTTCATTTCCTTAGGCCTACTTGAATTGTCAGTGGCTCGCCATCACTGACATAGGGTATACTTTTTGGAATCTTTTCTTCAGGCCCGAGGCAGCACTTGTCCCGCCCAAGGCCTCTTCATTTCCTTAGGCCTACTTGAATTCCGATGAAAACCTATTCCCCTTTTTATTAATTGCATAACGTAAGTGTAAGTGTAAAATTAATTTAATTTATGAAAAAAATTATTAAAGTATTAAAGTTTCATAATAAAACTAAATTTATATTAGTGGTTTAAAATTGAAAACTTTAGTATTATTTATGACAAGAGTTAAAGGTAAATTTTGAAATTACTATAACGATAAACTATGTTAATTCCTTAATTGAAGAGTTCAAGTGGAAAACTAATTGGAAGAGAAAGATATCAATGGGTTCACGTTACCACATAAAGTGCAAATTGTGTTATCTCACTCACCCACAAGCGAAGCAACGAAGGAATGGCTCATTTTCATTCTTGGTGGTCGAATCGAACATCTGATAGACTAAAAATTTCGTTACCTACAATTCTGAGATGAGAGAATTTGGAACTTAAAATTAAGGTTGTAACTCTAATGTATAAAGTTGTACCATATATTCTGCTCGATTTTTTAGTTCATTCAGAACAAAAATTAAATGACTTATAAAGACAAATTTGCTCGAATTTTTAGTTTATTCACAACAAAAATTAAATGACTTATAATGACAAATTAATCATGAACATACTTCCCTTCTTTTTCTATAACCTCCTCCCACCTGTAGAAAAGTTTTTTTATGCCACGTTCGAAGAAATCCCTTGGTTTTGAGTGAAAAAAAGCGATCACTTCGTTTTCGATAGCTTCCCTGGAGTGCAACTTTTGTCCATCTAGGTGGTGTTACAGACTTCTGAATAAATGGTAGTCTGAAGGCGATGTCCGGAGAATAAGGTGGATGAAGCATTTTTTCCCAACCAAATGCCTCCAATTGGGCAGTGATGATTCGAGCAGTGTGAGGGCGCACGTTGTCTTCGTAGAATAGAACACCTCTGCGATTAATGCAGGACGTTTTTCTTGTAATGCCATCTTCAATCGTTGGAGTTGTTGGCAGTAGACTTCAGCTATGATTGTTTGGTTATCTGGCAGAAGCTCAAAATGAATAATTCCTTGCATATCCCACCAAACGCATAGCAAAATTTTCTTTGGATGGGGTCCATTCCTTGGCTGAGGTTCAGGCTTTGTTTCACGGCTAAACCACTGATGTCGACGCCTAATATTGTTATAGAGGACCCATTTTTCATCCCCAGTGACGATCCGATTCAAAAACGGTGCCTGCAATTGCCGAGAATGCAGTGATGTGCAATATCGATTCGATGTTGAAGATTCGCTTGTGACAAATCATGCGGAACCCATTTTCCAACCTTCACTATTTTTCCTAACGCTTCAAATGACGATGAATGGTCATATGGCTAACGCCGAGTTGCAGACCAAGTTCTTTTAAAGTTACCGTTGGGTTTTCCTCCACTGTTGCTTTCAGCACCTCTTCATCTAACTCATTTGGTCGTCCTGTTCGTTGATAATTCTTTCAGACTGAAGTCTCCATTTCTGAACTTCTCAAACCATCTCCTACACATCCATTCGCTCACAACATCATTTCCATAAACTCTTTGAATGTTTTTTGCGGATTCACTAGCGTTAGATCCTTTATGGAACTCATACAGCATCACATGTCGAATATGCTCTTCGTGGGCTCCATGTTTTTTCAATTACTGTAATATCGTAGGGGTGGCGTTGTAACTGTATGAAAAACACCAGAGAAAATATTCATTAGCCTAATCCTACACTAGTCTAAGTCATTCTGTATCATTCTGTATCGTGATAAAACCTGTGCGAACCTGTCGCCGCGTGTATTTTGCAACATTTCTAAAACTATTTCACATTATCTTGAGGTTATTCTATTATCTATCGTCCGTCTTCTAATCGAGCAGAAATTATGTTACAACCTGATTCACTATTATTTGTCACAAAATTACTGGAACAAAACAACTGAGATGTTGACCATAAAAACTTCTAAAATTTTTATTCCAGTCTGAAGAAAAAACATTAAACTTTTCCATCAACTTTTACCTAATTCCAAGCCATTATGGTCAATTGCCTAATGGAATGGACAGATTTTTAGCTTTTTTCAATTTTACTGTTATTGGTTTATATCCAGTATCAGGTCTATTACATTCAGGGTTTTATTTATTTATTTATTTATGGAATGATATTTATGGAGAAATAGAATTTAAATTCTGTATTGGATTACAATTCCCATATTCATACATTAAAAATATTAATTTTTTTAAAGTTTGAACAAATATTTGTTTCATTGCAGTTTTAGTAGGATTAATTGTTAAAATGAAATATCAAAGTGTGGTGAACTGTCACTCAAAAGAGAAAACCAGGTTTTAAAATAAATCCTAGCCAGTTGCTGAAAAACGGAATTTTGAAGATCATATATACTGTACATATTTTTGTTTAATTTAGACGCGCGTAACTTTTGGAACACCTTGTATGTAGGCGTATAGGCTGAACGTTCACATTTCCAAATACTGGCCCACGATCTTTCCTTTGTTAGCATATTTAGATTTTAAATGATGAAACACGCGTAGAGAAATAATCGTATCTGTTCACAGCATCCTTATCCTCATCACTCATAGTCACTTTCATCCGGGTAACTAATTCACTTTAGTAACTCATTCTCCTTACTCTACCCTTAATTATCATTCATTCTCCTTGCCCTACCCTTAATTATCATATAATCTAAAACAACCAAAGATTGGGCGATAGAAGCTATAGAGAGACCTTGGGAAAACAAACAAAACAAAGAGAAAGAAGTCATCAGATGTATAGGCCTACTTTAATCAGTCTCCCTTATACATCAAAGGCGAGACATTTTATCTTTCACTGCCACACTGCAGGCTCTGAACCACAATACATTATTTTCATTTATTTATATATTTACAATGAGTGGGTAAATTTATTTCAAATTTTTATAAAAGTATATTTTTTTTAAGCATTTCCAAAATGAAATGTCAAAATCCCTAATAATTTAAATCCCTAATAATTTTCATATATATATATATATATATATATATATATATATATATTATAACACACACAAACACACATACAGTATATGTATGTATGTATGTGATGTGTCTGTGTGTGGCTATTACGCCTCCATTTCATATGTATCCTGACACAAATCCAGATTATGGTGTTTGGGCTTTTAGCCGAAATGTCACGCTGGGATTCCATTATATTCCTTCGATGCTGGAACTGTAATGAAAGTTTGGTTTTTTTCTCAAGTTGGAATGAAATTTTTACAAGACATGAATTTTTTTTAAGTGTAAGTGAAATTGAATTAAATTCCATAAAAAGTCTACGTTGTCGGTCTTTTGTCTCGGCTAAATAGACTAAAAAAAGATGAAACCCTTTTTCATTCTTTTTTCATTTAAAAACTTCGTGTGATGAAAGTAGAAATAAAACTAAACTTATTTTACAGTATTATGAAATGTAGATGAAAGTTAGACAGTGATGCATGGTGGCTGAAGTTAATTAAATCTAGGTATGTGTATCGGATTTTTTTTGCCGCGTGGGGTTCGGATTTCCGATTAAACTTCAGGTCTCCTTTCGCAGAAACGTAGACGCCTATATATGGTAATTTCTATGGCTTAGCTTTAGAATGTATCGTTGACAGACGCCATACCAGACCTTCAGTAATGAAATCAAATAATGTCAGGTAAATTACACTGTCCAAAACGCAGAACAAGATGATGTATCTTCTAACTGAACTTCCCATCCTATCCAAATGATACGAGGTAGGTGTTCGAAATCTGAAAGGAATTCTTTAAGTCTGAATTCTTTGATATCCTGTATGACATGCTTAAATATGCTACTTTCTTTCCTTCTTGACTGGATGTCGTTTCTTAGAATTCCAATGATCTCCCGCATTTTAAATGAAGCTTCACAATAGCTATGTGCGTGTCTGCTTCCTTTTCCTCCTCTCGGCGGAGTTCAATTAACTAATGCTTTGTCCCCTTTTCATCCTGTTTCGTAGGAACACGGTCTTCATATGATCACGAATGCATATTTCCTGTTCATATAACTGTGAAATATTTGTTTTTCCCCTTACATTTACGATTCTGAATCAAATTCAGTTCATCTTCTTCAGCTGGTTTCCTCAGCTTTACTGAAATCTCGTACTAGTACGTTTAATTAAACGACTTTCCTTAACCTGTATAGTTCTCTCGATTGCCCGTTTCAATCTTTGTTAGTCTATTCTTGAGAACTTGAAGTGATTTAAAAATGGTGAAAGCAGTTCCATATCACGTGTTTTGATCTTCACCACTCAAAATCACTTCCATCTTGTCAACTAACCTACTCTATTAACTTCCTCATTCTATTTAACACCTCATTTTTTCTTCTATTATGCGCATGATCGTTAATATCACTTGCAACTGGATTGTTCTCAGTTGGAATAAGAGTTATATTATAGGCTGACCATATTTCCTTGAGACAAAAACGGGACATTGGGATGGCAAAAAAGGGACGGGGGTTATGTAATATTCTGTATTCATGAAAAAGTAAGTACATAAACATATTGAGCTTACAATTATTCTTCAGTGACAGAACCCATACAGAACCCATAAAAGCAACGGTACTGTCCCGTTCAAAACGGTACGTATGGTCAGCCTAGTTATATAGGTCTCGGCTCCTGGTCTTCAGTCTTACTAGTAGGAGCTGAAAAAATCTCTCATAATGGTACAGAACAGTTGGACAGCGGGTTTTATGGGAAGTCACAAATTAAAATAAAAACAGAAGTGAAATAATTCTACTAATCAGCATGAATTCAATTATTGTTCAGTTAACGGAACTTACCTTTTTTTCACTTTATTAAATTTCATTCCATTGAACCTTACATATATATATATATATATATATATGTTTGTGTGTGTGCGTGTGGCTTTTTATGTGCCGAAACGGCGTTCCGCAACCTTTTTTCTGAGATGTGTTCAATTAATAAAAATAGTATAACATACTATTTTTATTAATTTCGCCATTCTATAATACATGCGTTCCGGTACCTTTTTTTTCTACCAAAAAAGCCGTGTATTTATACAGGGTGTACATAAAGTCAGGATCTATTTTTGTGAAGCACTTGGAAATTATATGGAACTCAATCATAAAATGATAAAGTGGTAACATTTATTAAATAATTAAGAGTAGGATTCGGCGTGACGCCCATCAGTATCCCTGCACAGCTCAAATCGTTCCGCAGCATTTCTAAACACATTCTGGAGCATTTGCGGGGTTATGTCATCTGCAGCAGTTCGTATACGTGTATGTAAGTTTTCAAGACTCGTAATCTTCGTCTGATAGACGTGCGATTTGATAAAGCCCTATACAAAGAAATCTAAAGGGGTTAAATCTGGTGATCTCGCTGGCCAAGGTCTGTTGCTTCCGCGTCCGATCCAGCGATTTGGAAAGCGTCCATTTAGATAATCCTGAACAATTTTGGCATAGTGACAAGGAGCACCATCATGTTGATAGACGACGGTACTAACAATCCTATCCCCGTCGTCTATCAACATGATGGTGCTCCTTGTCACTATGCCAAAATTGTTCAGGATTATCTAAAATTCAGTGTTTCCCAACCGGGGGCCATATGGCTCCCTGGGGGCCATGGCACATTTGAAGGGGGCCACAGGAAAATGTTATTTTGTAAAATAGAGTTAAATCTGCATATTACCTACTGAAAATAATGCTTATGGGGGCCACGGGAAAAAATAAGGTTCCTAAGGGGGGCCATAAGCCAAAACCGGTTGGGAACCACTGAATTATTCTAAATGGACGTTTTCCAAATAGCTGGATCGGACGCGGAAGCAACAGACCTTGGCCAGCGAGATCACCAGATTTAACCCCTTTAGATTTCTTTGCATGGGGCTTTACGTACACGTATACGAACTGCTGCAGATAACATAACCCCGCAAATGCTCCAGAATGTGTTTAGAAATGCTGCGGAACGATTTGAGCTGTGCAGGGATACTGATGGGCGTCACGTCGAATCCTACTCTTAATTACTTAATAAATGTTACCACTTTATCATTTTATGATTGAATTCCATATAATTTCCAAGTGCTTCACAAAAATAGATCCTGACTTTATGTACACCCTATATATATATATATATATATTAGTGATGGATCGAGTGGTCGGTTTTTCACAACCGCGGTTGCGGTTGTGTTTGCGGTTGTCGAATTTTTTCCAACCGCGGTTGCGGTTGCGGTTATCATATACTAGGAAAAATGCGTAATTATTAACTGGATTTAGCCACTATAGTGCGATTTAGCCACACTTGGTACATAATATATACTAAATAGTATTTATTTAGTAAATACCTTATGTTGAACACAAGTTTTGCAATACACCGCTACCGCTATTTGTGTGTTGCAAAACTTGTGTTCAACATAAGGTATTTACTAAATAAATACTATTTAAATGAAGTATATTCTAAACTTATATAGCTATTATGAAAGAATAGGTCAAATTAATTAAAACCATATTTTGCACTAAGTGTGTTACCAGGATGAGGGACGAGGACCCATCGCACTGTTCATCCCACCTACCACTTTCCCCAGCCTCCACCCATTGGAAAGTTATGGATAATTATTCATTTGAAAAACTGATGTCAAACTTAATGACAGGCAGTGTGAATTTCAAGAATAATATTTTTGCTGCATTTTCACCTTTCAAGCGGCAACGCCTCTCATCGTACAACGTTCCCGCTCCACTGAAGAGCTGCTCGCTTGGAATGCTACTTGAAGGACAAGCAAGATATGTTCTTGCAATACAGCCAAGTTCTTTGTATTTTAGTTCGTTATCTTTGACTATTGTACTAAAGGCGATTTTAGTTTGAAGAAAATTAAATAAAAATAAATGTTACTTCATGGAGCTCACAGAGTAATAACTTAGAGCGCAGTTTAAACCAATTTTACTACGGCAGCCGTATGACGTCACGTTTAAGCACGCATAAGGAGACCCATCATTTTCTTTTTAAAAAAAGAAATATTTCTAATTAACCTAAAATTAAAATTAACTAAGCTTTTAGAACCGCAACCGCACTTATGGAACGGCGGTTGCGGTTACGGTTGCGGTTGTGAATTTTTGTGCGGTTGTAGTGCGGTTGCGGTTGCGGTTGCGGTTATTCGATCCATCACTAATTATATATATAATATATATAATATATATATATAATATATATATATATATATATATATATGGGATGAATTTCACAATAAAACACGTGAAATGAATAAATGCTGCAAACCCACAAGGAAAAAGAAAAACGATTCCAAGGCCTTTCGTGTATTCAAAGCTACACCTCGTCAGGGAATGAAGATAAAAGGCGAGGTGCCCATAAATATATACAATGTACAGGAAAAACAAAACAATTAGCACATACTTAACAAGGGTTAATGAGAGGCAAAAGAAATTTTAACATGATATCGTCAATTTTATACGTCCCCGCACTGTTATTGAAGTTGTTTTTAAAATGAATAAATGCACATTCTAGAATATTTCGTTCTATTATATCTCTGTTTTTAACAAGCGCTTTAGAACTATCCCACTTGATGCTATGGTTACATCTATACATATGGTTAAATAAAGCATTGGAAGTATTAGCTGTTCTACAAGCATATTTATGCTGTTTTACCCTAATATCTAACGTTTTACCGGTTTGGCCTATATATACTGAGTTACATTGTGTACATCCGATCGAATACACACAACCAACAACATTATCAGGGCTATTTTTTATTAGGCGTGATTTAACAGTATTATTATACTTAAAGATTACATTAATGCCAATTGCTTTAAGTACAGTTGGAAGGTATTGAAAATTAACATGGTAAGGTAGGCTAAGGATATTTTTACGCTGAAATTCCTTTACAATTACATTATTATAATACCTATTCTTGGCTTTCTTAAGACAGTTATCTAAAAATGAAATAGGATAACATAATTTAGTACCAATATTCATGATATTGCATAACTCGGAATCTAAAAATTCAGGACTGACAACTCTCAATGCTCGAAGAAACATAGCAGAGAAAATAGAGGATTTAATCGAAGGATGATGGTCAGAATAAAAATGCACGTAAGAGTTATTATTAGTAGGCTTACGGTAGACTTCATATTTGAACTGATTAGAGCATCTCCAAATTTTTAGATCAAGAAAGATAGGCTTCCATCATTTTCTTTTTCAACTGTAAACTTAATAGATGGGACTAAATTGTTGAGCCTACCAAGAAATAAGTCCACATCCAAATTATTAGGCCAAAGGCATAAAATATCATCTATATACCTGTACCAAACCAGGTTAAAATTAACAATCGTAGGCAAAATTCTACTTTCAAAAATTCCATATATAAATAATTTGGATGTGGACTTATTTCTTGGTAGGCTCAACAATTTAGTCCCATCTATTAAGTTTACAGTTGAAAAAGAAAATGATGGAAGCCTATCTTTTCTTGATCTAAAAATTTGGAGATGCTCTAATCAGTTCAAATATGAAGTCTACCGTAAGCCTACTAATAATAACTCTTACGTGCATTTTTATTCTGACCATCATCCTTCGATTAAATCCTCTATTTTCTCTGCTATGTTTCTTCGAGCATTGAGAGTTGTCAGTCCTGAATTTTTAGATTCCGAATTATGCAATATCATGAATATTGGTACTAAATTATGTTATCCTATTTCATTTTTAGATAACTGTCTTAAGAAAGCCAAGAATAGGTATTATAATAATGTAATTGTAAAGGAATTTCAGCGTAAAAATATCCTTAGCCTACCTTACCATGTTAATTTTCAATACCTTCCAACTGTACTTAAAGCAATTGGCATTAATGTAATCTTTAAGTATAATAATACTGTTAAATCACGCCTAATAAAGAATAGCCCTGATAATGTTGTTGGTTGTGTGTATTCGATCGGATGTACACAATGTAACTCAGTATATATAGGCCAAACCGGTAAAACGTTAGATATTAGGGTAAAACAGCATAAATATGCTTGTAGAACAGCTAATACTTCCAATGCTTTATTTAACCATATGTATAGATGTAACCATAGCATCAAGTGGGATAGTTCTAAAGCGCTTGTTAAAAACAGAGATATAATAGAACGAAATATTCTAGAATGTGCATTTATTCATTTTAAAAACAACTTCAATAACAGTGCCGGGACGTATAAAATTGACGATATCATGTTAAAATTTCTTTTGCCTCTCATTAACCCTTGTTAAGTATGTGCTAATTGTTTTGTTTTTCCTGTACATTGTATATATTTATGGGCACCTCGCCTTTTATCTTCATTCCCTGACGAGGTGTAGCTTTGAATACACGAAAGGCCTTGGAATCGTTTTTCTTTTTCCTTGTGGATTTGCAGCATATATATATATATATATATATATATATATAATTAGTCTTTGGAGAAATTGGGAAGAACTGAACGGAATACATTATGAGGAAAAGAATTTAAAACTTGGAAACGAGATATAATTAAAATTAACCGTTTTCAGTAATTCCTCAATTTTATTTGTCTTTATGAAAGAAATTTCAAATAAATTTATGAAAAGTTTTCAACCGTTTTGTGAAAAGGGAATTAAAATTTTTTATTTTAATTAAACTCGACTGCAACCCCCGCTCAACTAATTCCATGAATTTCAGCAATGGAAAATACATCATTAATCAGCCATAATTTTCGTACCGGTATTACCTGCGATCGTAATTCAATGGACGACACCATTTTCATATAAGCGAAGTGAAAAAACGAAGGTCAGAATTTCGACCCCTTATACGGGAGTTAAGGCAAACCGCTGTATTAACCTATTTCTGGCCCTTCTCACTGATTATTATTATTATACCCAGGGGGCGGAGTGACAGCAACCTGGGCCCTCGGGCCTAATCAGGTTCTGGGCCCCTTGAAATCTGATTTTTTTTCACATACAGTTCGATTAGACACTTGACCCAATTGAGAACACTCTCACTGTTTTATGATGACTGCGGGTCGGGGCCGCCGGCACCCTAATGGCCCGGGCTCGCGGTCCATGCCCGATTGCCCGACCGCTCAGTCCGCCCCTGATTATACCTACGGTGATTACCAGAATTATCGGGTATCAGAATTACTGGGGCTCAGCAACAATATTAGGAATATGGTACAGGCGGTAAAACTCCACTTTTCCAACTGATAAATATTGTTAAGAAACACCGAGTTTCAGAAAGTGACTTTTTGAATCGATTGTACAATGTGGTGCAGTATAGATTAATGTTTGTTACCACCTTTTATTTCATGTCATGGACGTAAAAGCCGTAAATGTTTGAAAAACCAACCGTGTTTGGTGAGCATCATCTAGTCACGCTCCTTCTCATTCCTCGTAATATTGTCTTTTCATAGATAAAGTCTGAGTTGGGAGTTTTAGTCGGAACCTCTCCCGAAAGCTGCTCCCTTCCGTTACCTGAAACACTTCAATTCCAACTCCAAGTTTGAGTTATATTAAATTTGAGGATTTATTGAAACTCATTGTTCATATATATTAGGGTGGAGTGAAAATGGACCAAAAATTTATTTTTCAAATATCGAATTGGAATACCTGCAAAAGTTGTCAACTGGCTACTGTCAATGTTCATTCAAAATTTGATGTCCGTTGAATTAATTGTTCAGGGTCCCCAGCGAGGGCAAAAAATCGCTTCCTAATTTGAACATTTCTGGCAGCATTCCGCTACTTTGTGTGTGTGTATATATATATTAGTGGTGGACCGGATATCCGCATCCGCATCAACTTTAACATCCGCATCCGCACTTCTGACTGCGGATGTTATGCGGATATTACCTTTAATAAATTATGCAATTTACAATTACATTAGCTTATAAAGTAGCTTATAAGGCCCAGTCATGCACATTTCATGTAAAGTATTAATTATTAATGAACAAACAAATATATAAACCTCAAAATATAAATACGTGGTAACACAGAAAACTGAATGAAACTTGTTTCATTGAATTTTCTGTGGCTGAAACTCTTGAGAAAGTTATTATTTTTATCATAATGAAAACATTAATATTAATTTTAATTCTTATGCATTGCCTGCCATAATAGTAATATCACGAAATTTGAAAAATTATGTCATATATTCATAATTATATATATATATTAGTGATGTAGCGGATGTCATTTTTTTCACATCCGCGGATGCGGATGCGGATGAGGATGTTTGATTTCAACATCCGCGGATGCGGATGCGGATGTCTACATTTTCGTTATTTTTTAGGATATATTCGAGATTTGTTGTGTTTAACGTATATAATAAGTTATTATATAGAGAGAGCTGTAGCTATAATGTAGTATAATTGATTAATTGTACAATAATTGCTGTACTTTTCTCTGAACATATAAAATAATATCAAGCATCTAACTAATATAGAAATCAATTAGTGAATTCGTCTGCAAATAAATTCGTTATATTTTGTTGAGTTTCAGCCACAATTAGAAACCATAATTGTGTTACCAGGATGCGGGACGTGAACCCAACTCAAATGCACCCCACCGACCTCTTTCCCCAACCTCCACCCTTATAGAAAGAGATCTTTAATTAGCTTGATAACTATTTATATTAAGTTTAAAGTTTTATTAGGCATATTTATAAATGAGTAATTAAAATAAAGTAAACTAAGATGTTCATCGTTTAATGTTCAAACTTAATTATAGGAAGGTTATGCTTAAGGAACATTAATTTTTCTGCCTTTTCTGCTGCCAGTCTGTTTCTCTTTTCATCATATATTAATCCAGCACTGCTAAATAATCTCTCGCTTGGTACGTTTGTTGGAGGACAGGCTAAATGTTTCCTTGCAAGTTTACTCAAGTATGGATAGATATTCTGCGTATTTTTCCACCAACTAATAGGATTGTCACATGCAGCCAGGCGTTTTTCTTGGTGATAGCTCTCGATCATTTTTACTACATCTTTTGACATCGCGTAGGTCTCGTCATTGCTGCTTGACTCAAGAAACTGAGAGACAGATTCTGTGATAGATTTGCTTGTTGAAGGTGTTGGTTCTGTCACTGAAACTTTTATTCTTTTGGTGGGTGGCGAAGCGACAGATTCAAGAGATTGAAGCTCTTCAACTGTTTTGCCAAGTGATGATTTAACTCGTTCTAATGTACTAGGTGAAAATAACTTAGCTTTGTAACGTGGATCTAAGTAGGTTGCAAGAGAGTAACTTCATACAAGAACAGCCTCTCGGCTTGTCGCTTGCATCACTTTTGCGCACAATGAACTAGTTCTATTAATATAGTAGAATTTCATAATTTCCGCTTATTAATGACGTTTTATCTCAACGGTCCACATCCGCACGACATCCGCAGTCCAAAGTGCGGATGCGGACGCGGATGCGGATGCGAGAAAATGTGCGGATGTTCCGCGGATGCGGATGTGACCTACATGACTAATATATATATATATATATATATATATATATATATATATATAAACAAAGTACACAGAACTCACCACGTGGAGGTAGCTGCGCATTGAGTTCCAGCCTAGCCTCTCCCAACCACTCAACCTTATTATGGACTTTTGTTTAAGTCTTATTCCTTTTTCTGCTTACTGAACCATGTTGTGATTTAGTATTGAAAAATGGCATTATGTTTCTTGATTCCAATCTCACTCGAATGAATCCATCCCTTCGTTCTTTTCCAGAAACTGTAGCTGCTGCTTCTGTTACTAGCTTAACACATCTTTCTAAGGCCTGTGTGTGACATGGCATCCCAAGTATGCTGTTATTATTTTTTTATTGGGTTCAAAATCCCAGCTGAGCCGTGAACGGCCAAGCTCTGAAGGGCCAGTTCAACCTACAGCCCAAGTTAAGCTAGATTAAAAACTTACGGGCTTGGAGGTCCAATTAGGTCCTACCTCAGGGTTGCTGACTCGATGTGGGCCTACCTTAGGCCTCAGTTGCATGAATTTAAGATAAAAAACAAAAGGGGCACTATTTATGGTCTTCTTTCTTAAACCTTGCAACAACAACACAACCTGCACTATTGCACGATGCAACAATCTTCTATCTAAACAACCAAACTAAATTGCAAGAGAGCTCTCTATAAGACCACACCTTGTAAGTACCGCATTCCACAAACGAGAAGAAAAGACGCGCAGCGCCCCAAAAAATGATGCCACAAGAGTGCCCAAACAATGATGCCACAAGGGCGCAAAAAATGCTAGCTCTAAATTAAGTGAATTTTTCACTAACCTTACAATTCTGAGATGGATATATATACACCTTAACTTAATATATACAAGCAATGCTGCATCAATCAGCTTAGTCATCATATCGCCATGGGACAACAATGGTTCGTCCTCTTCTAGATTTTCTAATACTCCCCACCGAAGAGGCATTGTTGTCATTACCTTCTGCAAGTTTAGCCAAGCCTTCTCCATGAGGCTGTAACTCAAATGTTTCATCTTGACTATCCGTGTTTTTGCTGATTTCTAATGCATAGAGTTTTTGTATAGGTCTCTTTAATTTTCCTCCTGAAGTCGTTACCAGTGCAGACCTAACTAAATTGTCTTTGCCAACAAACAACTCTTCAATTATGACAAGCTTCCAGCATTGCCTTGGTCTTTCATCCCCAATCATTACCACTTCTCCCACCTTGATACAATTTGCATTGGAGCCCTTTACATTGCCTGATGGGTAATAATGGAGTTCTGGCAAGTATTCCATCTGCCACCTCTTCCATAACTGATCTTGTAGCTCTTCAAGGTACCTGAACCTTATGGTTAACTCTCCTTGAGTGCTGTGGATAGGCTGCAAGTCTTCTGGCACACTGGGGCTTGATGTTAATCGTTTACCACAAAGAAAATGATTTGGTGTCAATGGCTCTGCATCCTGCATACTGTTATAAACAAAAGTGATAGGCCTACTGTTCACCATTGCTTCTACTTCACACAAAACAGTGCAGAATTCTTCTTTGCTCAAATGAGCATTAGCTAAAAGTTTCTTTAATGGACACTTTACACTCCTCACTAGCCTTTCCCAAAATCCTCCCCACCATGGTGCTTTCTCAACAATAAACTCCCAGTGTACCCCTTTGTGTGAGAAGTAGGATTGGAATCCTTCCTCTTTCAGCAAGGACCAAACTTCTTGGAGTTCCTTTGCAGCCTTTTTGAGGGTTTTTGCATTATCCGATATGATTTTATTTGGGAAACCCCTTCTGTTCACAAACCTTTTAAAGGCCAAAAGAAATACATCACTACTTACGTTGCTTACCAACTCCAAATGGATTGCTCTGGTGGTAGCACATGTGAAAAGACATATATAACCTTTGTTAGACTCCCCTTGCTCATACACATAGACTGGACCTGCGAAGTCTACTCCCACTAAATCAAATGGGGCGGTATAGACACACCGTTCTCTTGGAAGTGGAGCCACCTTTTCATAATAAGGCTTTGCACTCCAACGCTTGCAAACCACACATTTATGCAAGACCTTTTTTACTACTTGTCTAATTTTGAGAATCCAAAACTGTTGTCTGATCTCTATTATCACTTCTCTAGCTCCAGCATGTAACAACTTATGATGAGTATCCAGGATCAAAAGTTCCACAAAGTGCCCCCCAGAAGGTAACAAAATTGGATGTCTTTTCTTCTCTGGAAGCCCAGAAAACTGTAGTCTACCTCCTACTCTCAATAAATCCTGATCCAAAAACACATCCAAACCCTTGAGAGCAGAATGTGTTGGTAGAACCTGTAATGGACGGCTGGTGAGCAATTCCCTCTCTTCACCAAATTTTTACTTCTGCACATATACCACCCAGTATTTCCTGGCTTGCTGAATCTCCTTACTGTTCAGAATTCCTTCCCTTCTTGTTTCTCCCTTAATATTGTTGGTAAATCTATATACCCATGCTGTCACTCTTAACAACCTTTTCAGACTGCTAATGTCCTCAAGCCTCAATATGAGGTCCTGCTGCATAACTTGACAACTGTTCACAGTGCATTTTCTCATTTCACTCACCCATTCTTCTTGAGCCTGGCATTCTCCTACAATAGACTGATTAGGCCAGTTTTCGCTTCCAAGTTTTAGCCACTCTGGCCCATTCCACCACAAACTTGACTGTGCCAGATCTTTCACTGAAATTCCTCGTGTTGGTAAATCAGCTGGGTTTTGGGTGCCTGGACAATGCTTCCATTGCTTGGGATCTGTGTGTGCTTGAATTTCCTCCACCCTATTGGCAACAAATGGTTTCCATTTCCTTGCCTGGCTTCTTAACCAGTGCCAAACTATAGTGGAGTCTGTCCAATAATAGCTTGGAATTTCATAGAGCACCAAAGACTTTTGCACTGTAACTGCAAGCCGACTAGCAATAACTGCACCCATCAATTCCAACCTTGGAATAGAAAGCCTTTTCAAAGGTGCTGCTCTTTGCAGCAACCAACCTGCAACTTACTTCCTCTTTCAATGTGCCTTTTATAAATACAAGTTGCATAGGCTTCCTCACTTGCATCACAAGTACCATCTTGGGATTTCAATGTCTCCAAGATGTGCCAATTCTTTGAACCAATATTTCCACCTTACCACCATATGATCAGGTAACTCTTGGTCCCAACTAAGTCCAATTTCCCAGAGGCTCTGAAACCAAACTTTTGACTATCACAAATGAAGCCAGGAATCTAAAAGGATCAAAGACCTTTGAAGCCAAATTAAGAGCTGTACGTTTTGTCCACCTTGTCTCATTCTCAGCCAGCTCTACTAAAGATTTCCCATTGAAGGTAAACAAGTCCTCTCCTTGCTGCCAAACAATGCCTAGCACTTTTGCGTCTATTGCTCACAACTCCTTAATACCAGAATCCTCAATACTTTCTGCTGCATCAGGTACTACACAGGACTGACTCATAAACTCTTGTAATTGAGAATTATTGGTCTGCCATTTTCTAAGCTCCATGCCAGCCTCCATCATTATAGCTCTCGCCTCCATGAGGCCATTTCTGTATTATCCACGGAACACAGCAAATCATCAACATAAAATTTTTTCCTTATGTGTTCAATAGTGTTAAGATAGACTTCAGAATATTTCTTAAAATGGTACTGCATAGTAGCTGCCAACAGAAATGGACTAGAGCTGAGGCCAAACAATACTGACTTCATTCTATATGCTTGAACTTTAGGTTCATTTTCCAACAAGTCTTTCATATCCACCCACAGATACCTTACTGCATCTCTGTCCTCTGGTTTTAACTTTATCCGCAAAAAGGCTTGCTTCACAGCTGCAGTCAATGCTACTCTACCAAACCTGAATCTCAGTAACAAGGAAAATAAATCTGCATTTAAATTTGGCCCAGCATCCAAACAGTCATTCAAGGACACACCACCTTTGTCCTTGGCTGAGCCATCAAAAACTACCCTCAGTTTGGTGGTAGTTTTGTCTCGCCGTACCACTGCATGGTGTGGCAGATAATGTGCCTCCTGGCTCACCAGCTCACCTTGCACCCTTTCAGCATAGCCCTCCCTTACATAGCTTAGGATGGCCTCATTGTATTCAATTAACAACTCATTTTTTCTTAGCCTGTACAATGAAGTCTCCAACCTCCGATTAGCTAGCTGAAGGTTTGAACCGGGTTTGCAAGAATCCTTCCAAGGGAGGCCAACTTCATAGCAACCATCTCTAAACCCAATCCCTTTTTCAAATTGCTCTAAAACATCACTGTTCACTGTACTTGCCTGTTTGTCCTTTATGCCAATGGATTCAAGTTCCCAAAACGCTTTCAAATGCCTTTCCAAACCATGGCTGTTCTCCTCAATCTTAACAAAAAGAGCTTTAAACTCCATTTCATTGCAATAGCTACCATGTAGCATCCAGCCTAGCTTACTTTCAATAGCTACCGGGCCTCGAGATGTGCGGACAATATTACCAGTGATGAAGTCCCAATAATAGTCAGCTCCAATCAAAAGACTAATATCTTCTGTTCCTTCAAACTTATTATTGCCCAAATTAATTCCTTTAACTTGCAATTCTTGGACACATGCCATATCTAAACAAGTAGTGACTGGAGCACAAAGTTCCTCAATCTCTACAGCTTGGACCTTGATAGTGGGACTTTGTGGTAACAACCCCTTAACCAGAACTTCTACCTTCTTAACTTTGGTTCGGTTTTGAACGGAACCCCCAAACCCAGAAATTCTTAAATTTTCCCTCTTAAGTTCTTTAAACTTCAATTTTCTGGAAATTCTGGTCTTAATAAAGCTACACTGGCTACCACTATCAAACAACACTCTTACAGTAGCTTCTCCATCATTCCCAATTAATAAGGCTGCAGCTGTTTGCAATAATCCCCCTTTACTTTTACTCCCTTTCATAGCAGTGGCATGTGCCACTGATGTCTCTACTTCTGGGGTAGGCCTACTAGGAGTGTTTTCACACAATAATGGCTGATGCCTGCCATGACATTTTTTGCACAAAATTTTAAACTTACAAAACCTTGCTCTGTGACCTTTCAAAAAACATTTAAAACATGCTGTGGACTTAGTTACCCTGTCCTTTCTCTCCTCAAAGGTAAAGCCTCAGCCACCTCACATTTATATGACTTGTGGTTGCCTTCGCAAAATATGCATTCCTTGATTCCCTTTAATTTATTCTCAGAGGATGCATGTAGAGCTGACACTGTACCTGGGCTATTCCTTTTTGTAGAAACCTTGGTGCTGTGCCTGCCTTTGTCCCCTTGTTTAACATCCCACTGTGCAAACTCAATTCCCTCTCGTCTTGCTAATTCTGTGCCTAAAAGACTTAACATCTGCTGAAGGGGGATGTACACATGTTCTGTAGAGTGTCCCCTACTTAATTCAAGCAAAATTGAGCTAGGCAATTTAGACTCCAGTATAGTGACCAACATTATACCATACCTTTCCATTCCTACACCCAAGTTGTCCAGGGACCTAGTTCTAACTTCAAATTCATCATATAACTGCCGTAACTCCTTGACACTATTGGGATTATTAACAGGAGGTATAGCTAAAAGTTCACGGAGGTGGCTTTTAATTAAGATCTCTGGCTTACCAAACCGTTTCTTTAATATATCCCAAGCCACATTATAATTAGCCTCTGTTAATGCTAATCCTGCTATTGTCTTTGCTGCCTCCCCTTCCAAGAGGGACTGCAAATAATTAAACTTCTCCACCGCACTTAACACTTGACTAGAATGAACTGCTGATTGAAAACTGTCTGCCCATCCTTGCCATTCCTGAATACTCCCAGAAAATGTTTTGAGTACAAGCCTCGGTAATTGAACTGCAGATCTGTTAACCTTAACTTCACAAACACCATTTGTTGAGGGTTGTGTTTCATTATTAGACCTGGTCTCTAACTGTACTGAGCTGCTAAACTCTTTTGCTCGGTGGCCTACTTTAATTATATCATCAATAATCTCTTCAAAGTAAATTATGTTATTTTCTATTTCATCCTCTTCTATAAGAGCCTCAATTTTAACATTTACTTCACTTAGAGCAACCTTTTTAGTTTCTAATATGGAAAGCTGCGCAGTCACTAAGCTTAAATCCTCTTGCTCTATGGCAGAATCTATAGTGGCAATGACCTTTGTAATTAGACCTTTGTAGGCGCTTCTCCTTTTTTTAAACTTGTTCAATTCAGCTGCACTCATCTTCAATGCAAACAACAATTGGGCTCAATGCCAAATAAGCTGAATTGGCAAAAATACTTAACCAAACTGATCAAACGCAAATTTTGCTTTTTTCAAATAAACTGAATTGCTTGGTTGGGGTACTGACCAACCACCAGTATGGAATACCAAATTTTCCACCCAAGTAACTGGCGCACCGAAGTCTGCAACCTTCGCCTACGAATAATAAACCAAAATTAACCAAACCGGTAAAAATAGGCCCAAAAAACGACAGACGAGTGGCCAAGTTTCGCAATTGGGCGACCAAACTTTCTACCCTGAGACCTTAACTCAATTATGCTCAATCCGTCTAGGCCTAACTTGGGTTACAATTTGCACAATCAGAACTTTGCCAAATAATAGTCACTGACTCAGTCTTGGACTAGAATCCGGTTCTGAAGGACCATGTTATTATGTTTTTATTGGGTTCAAAATCCCAGCTGAGCCGTGAACGGCCAAGCTCTGAAGGGCCAGTTCAACCTACAGCCCAAGTTAAGCTAGATTAAAAACTTACGGACTTGGAGGTCCAATTAGGTCCTACCTCAGGGTTGCTGACTCGATGTGGGCCTACCTTAGGCCTCAGTTGCATGAATTTAAGATAAAAAACAAAAGGGGCACTATTTATGGTCTTCTTTCTTAAACCTTGCAACAACAACACAACCTGCACTATTGCACGATGCAACAATCTTGTATCTAAACAACCAAACTAAATTGCAAGAGAGCTCTCTATAAGACCACACCTTGTAAGTACCGCATTCCACAAACGAGAAGAAAAGACGCGCAGCGCCCAAAAAAATGATGCCACAAGAGTGCCCAAACAATGATGCCACAAGAGCCCAAAAATGCTAGCTCTAAATTAAGTGAATTTTTCACTAACCTTACAATTCTGAGATGGATATATATATATACACCTTAACTTAATATATACAAGCAATGCTGCATCAATCAGCTTAGTCATCATATCGCCTTGGGACAACAATGGTTCTTCCTCTTCTAGATTTTCTAACATATGCCTCCAAAATCTGACTGTTTGGAAGCGAGCTCTCTCAATTCCTTCTCCGTTAATTGCTGCAAAAGCGGAGGACTTAATCGCTCTTCTTCTTGCCAGTTAATAAGATAAATGTATTCTTTTGCTCCAAAGTTCAGCCTTGGTATTGTAAACTTTCGGATTTCCTTTTGTGTTTTGCTTCTTGCAAGCATAATTCTTCGAATTGCCAGCTCTCTGATGTGCTCCTGATCATCGGTGATCATGGAGAGCAATAGGTTCTCTGGGTGAGCAAAATAAGCGTTGCGTTGTATTAAAGAATCCACAATGTTTCTCAGCTCAAGTGGAAGGTATCTTGATCTTGAAATGGTTTCCCAGACATGTCTTCCTCCTTCTGTGCATGACGATTTTGACTTAATGGTAAACCACATTGGAGCATAAACTTTCATTACAAATATTGCTAATGCACGAAGGTTCTCTGATGGTTTATCTTTAGCAATGTATAAGCGTAGAATTCGATTTGCATGAGATAAAGTTCCTGGATTTTTTGCAGACAAATTCTGAGAGCATTTACCTGAGCACATAGCTTTACAGATTTCAAGCAAATACTTCTGGTCCGTACTTAAGTCTTCATTTGTTATGTATGGTATATCAGCTTCAATTTTATCGAACCCTGCAACTGGAAGTTGTTCACAATTTTTCAGTGTTTTTCCAATTGTTCCAGAGAACGTATCAGGTCCTGTTGTGCTCCCATCAATGTGATATAACAAGTGGCGAAATGGAAGTTCGTTAGCGTGCAATTGACATATTAGCCACTGCAAAGGTCTACCTAATGCCAATTCTAAGAGGCTAATAATTACATTATGCCTTCCTGTGTTTACAGGAGTTCCATCACATCCAATAGCCACCAGTTCATCAATGTTTTGAACATTTTCTGATAAAAACTGAATTAATGAATCTTTAATACCATGAGCAGTACCAGAGACAGGTGCAATATGACCAACATAGCAAGACCCTGGTTCTCTTACTGAGGTTATGTGTTCTTCAATGACAGACTTGTAATAATATTTTTTGCCTTGCTTGATATGACATTTAGTTTTATCTTTTCTTCCATCAAAATATAGAGCTTTTAAGTGTTCCTCATTATCTTCTTGTTGCATTTTACGCTGTATTTTCGTTCTTTCTCTTCTAATTTTACTCCTGTTAATTATGAGGGAGGTATCCTCATTTCCTATTAGACCAACATCTTGCAGGGCAGCAGATGCCAAAGATGCACCTGCCCGGTTAGATATGCCATATCTATCACAAACTTGTGTAACATTTCCTAAATTAACTCTCATTTATTGATGCGAGTTAGACGGTCTAGCATCATCAACAGCTCTTGTTTGGGTCGGATTTGATTCTTCCCCTCAGCAAGCTGAAATGTCACCCTCCGAATCAGAAGAATCAAGGCCTAGGCCTACAGCATCATCATTAGTTGAAATGCTTTTGCTAATTCGAGAAAGTTCCACTTCTTTTCGTTTCAGGCTATAGTTCCGTATTGCCCCCCCACATTTTTTTTATTAAAAAATAGTTTCATATATATATATATATATATTTTATTAAAAAATTGGTGCTTTTTGTTAGTAAAAAACAACCATGGTTTTCTACTTCTGATAAAAATATTCAATATGGTGAGAAAATATTGGTTTGTAATAAATTTAAAAATGTGCACTTAACTTTTTTATCCTTTACATTATGCTTTATGGCTCCGGCTACCCAGGCAAGGTGGGCACATGTTATTACATTATTATTTGTATAATTTAGGTCTCGTGGGTACGGAGGCGGAGCCCCCGTAAAGATCACGCATCACAATTTGATCGGTATAGGGTTTTATATATTTTTATTTTTTTGCAGCCAAACTACTTTATCCCCACCAGTGCGATCGTTGCACAGCTTAGTATATTTTGAATTTTTAATAGACTGTATCCAAATAATTTATAATCCTAATGTTCAATAAAATCATATTTTGCATGGGGGGCAATATGGAACTGGCCCCTCGTTTCATATTCTTTTTAAGTTTTTCAGTTGTTATTTTATCTATGTTCCCAATTGCCATTTTTCTATCTCCTCTTTGATCAGTGAGAAATTTTTGCTCAATGCGAGGACCCTTTTTAGTTTTATCACAGTGACATGAATCAAACTCACATTTGCAGCTAGCAATATCAAATAAATTTTTAGCTTTTTCTCTGAACAACTGTAATTTGTTTTGATAATTTGGGTTTCCTTTTCTTCCTTTGTATGGCTTTATCAACACCATATATTTATTATGATAGGAGCGAATAAGCTGCAAAACTCTTTTGTGAGAAACTGTTCGAAATGAGGCCTTTACGCAAATATTTTCAATATCTAAAGCGACTCTTCCTGATACGTCAGAGACTGCAGGATCTTTGTTATTATTAGTGAACTTTGTAAGCTCTTACCCATAAATAATGTCTAAACATTTCTTCATAGGTTGGAAGCCTATTGATATTTAGTTCTTTAGCAGCGCCAGAAACTGGGCATATACTATACTGCCTTGTCTTTACTTTTTTATCCATTTTAATATTTCTGAAAAAATAGAATTAATGTAATTAAATCAGAGAATTACAAGAAATAAAGGTACTTACGTATTATCGGGACTACTACCTTCTACCATAGACGAAAAGTGTCTTAGAATTGTCGAAACTACCTATTTTTACAATAGGTACTTTCAACAATTCTAAGACACTTTTCGGATCACTTTAACATATTGCTTCCCAGGAACCTCTCTTTAACACATTGCTTCTCAGTGTACATCACTTTAACATATTGCTTCCCAGTGTTAATCACTTTAACATATTGCTTCCCAATATTTAGGATAAGGAGTACGATAAAAAATGTTCGCTTTAATAAAGTAAAGGCATAACAAGTAAATCATAATATGTTAAAATATTAGATTGAAAGTAAATTTATTAGAATTGCGCTATATGGTCACACAAAGTAAAAAAATGGATTTTGGAAAAATCCGTCACGCCACATCATTTGTCACAAGTACGAGTTGAGTAGCTCCTTTTTGCATCCTTTCATTTTCTTTATATATTTAATGTAGGTTAACTGAATGCCCGGTTAGGTCAACTGAATGCCCGGTTAGGTCAACTGTACGCCCTTGACGATTGGTTAGGTTAAGTTGTGATATTTTCGTTAAAACTAACGAAAATATCACGACTTAACCTAACCAATCATCAAGGGCGTACAGTTGACCTAACTGGGCGTTCAGTTAACCTACATTAAATATATAAAGAATGCCCGGTTAGGGCATTTAAAGCTTTGTTACGGTCGGTAGGTTATCTCCTAGATTACCAACCTCTTTCTAACCAACCAACCTTTCTCTTTTTAACATATTGCTTCCCAGTGTTAATCACTTTAACATGTTGCTTCCAAGGAGGGATCACTTTAACATATTGCTTCCCGAATGCTTTGGGAAGCAATATGTTAAAGTGATCCCACTTCTCTTCTATGGCAAACTTGTCGCAAATGAATATTAACAAAGTTACAGCTATTTAAAGTTTACCCAAATATTTTCGTTAAAACTAAGGAAAATATCATGACTTAACCTAACCAATCGTCAAGGGCGTACAGTTGACCTAACCTGGCATTCAATTGACCTAACCGGGCATTTATTTGACTTAACCGGGCATTCAGTTGCCCTAACCTGACATTCAATTAACCAGGGGCAATTCACAAATAGATAGATCACAGCACTGCATTATCACATGCTCGCACAACAACAATAATATTCAAACTAAACTAGGTCTAAGCAGGCAACAAATAAACACGTAAAATTGCCGTTCAGCACCCAACTAGTGACCCCCCACTTTTGTTTTTTGTTTCTAGTGTAGTTTTAGCTCCTCTTTCCAAATGTGTGTGCAATCTCACAACCTTCACACGACATGAATCACAATACACTGGGCATTCACACGACATGATTCACAATACTCTGGAACTAAAAACTACCCACGCAACGCTGCCAGACGCAAAATGGTAGTGAAATATTTAAGTAGCTGTAACTTTCTTAATATTCATTTGCAACAAATTTGCCATAGAAGTGTCTTAGAATTGTCGAAACTACCTATTGTAAAGAAAGGTAGTTTCGACAATTCTAAGACACTTTTCTTCTATGGTACAAGGTAGGTAGTCCCGATAATACGTAAGTACCGAAATAAATATTTATGCATGTAAAAACGGTTAAGTAGTTATACTAATACGCTAAGCTAAACTGTAACACATCTCGTCACTGCACGCACTTTAGGAAGACTGAGTGACTGAGGCTCAAAATGTGACGGTTTTTCAAGGTCATTGGGGAACCTCTTACTGAAACAGCAGCTAGTTCAAATTTGGTGGACATTTAAATTAGCGTCATTTACAACTTTTCCTACGTATTCCAAATTGATATTCTAAAATTCATATTTTCGCTCCACCCTAATATATATATATATACTCTATGTATACCAACGGTGGTCAAACCCCGGCTCGCGAGAAAATTTTGGTTTTTACTGTATTTATCATAAAAGACAAAATTCATAATACAAATATAATTTTTTTTTCACAAAAAAAATATGAAAAAAAACGAGGAAAAATTGAATTGACAAATTAAAATGCGTCATGCGTACGACAATTTCTTTTGCGTGACAGGCACTAAGCGGGATAATTATGTAATTAACATCAATCGCCACTCACCAGTGTCCAGTACCCCTTGTGCTACCCTGCGGGCCGCATGTAGTAACGAGTGAGTGTGTTTTAAAATTGGCTTCTTAGATCAAATAGTGGCTATTTTTCTCAGCTATACAAGTAAAAGTTATACAACCCCTTAGTTGATTAAAATGACTGAGCAGACAAAGTGTAAGAAACGGAAATATGAAGAAGAAAATAGTTTTTTAAACAGGAGTGGGAGAAGAGCTTTGCCTTTACTGTTAAGGGTGGGAAACCTGTGTGTCTTATCTGCCACGTGGCACTCAATCATTTTAAAGCCAGTAACTTAAAGCGTCATCATGAAACTAACCATAAAAATTTTATTATGGAATTTCCTCCCAAATCAGAATTGCGGAAGACTAAATTAACAATGTTGAAATCTAGCCTAGTTGCCCAACAAACTGTACTTTCATCATTGTGTAAGACAGCTGACTTAACTACTGAAGCTAGTTTTGTTATGGCATGGAATATTGCTCGTGCTCGACTTCCCTACAGTAGTGGAGAATTTGTGAAGAAGAATATTGCCGATGTTACTGTAATTCTCGCTTCAGATAACACAGCTTCGAGAACAAATAACAAGTATTTCTATTTCCCGCCACACTACAGAGAGACGTATTTCCCAGATCAGTGTTGAAATTACATGCTTGTTGCAGAGTGATTTGAAGAATTATGTTGCATTCAGTTTGGCCCTCGATGAATCCACAGATATTAAAGATAATCCTCAACTGGCGATGGAAATGTGAAAGAAGAACTCTTGGACTTAATGACCCTAAGAGAAACCACCGGAGGGGTTGACATAAAGAACGCACTTGACGAGGCATTATCAAACGCTCAAGTACCATTGAATAAACTTGTCAGTGTTGCAACAGATGGAGCACCAGCTATGTAGGACAAAATGTAGGCCTCGTTGGGCTCTTGACACGCGATCCCAAGTATCCTGTGTGTCTCTTTATTCACTGTATCATTCACCGTGATCATTTGGTAAGCAAGTACTTTAGGTATGACAGTGTTATGAAATGTGTTCTAGAAATTGTGAATTTCATTCGTTCAAATGCAAAAACGCACCGAGCGTTTAGAAATTTTATTGAGGAGCTGGATCTTCAAGATAAGCCAGATGACCTTTAATTCTACTGTATTGTAAGGTGGTTATCAACTAGTAATCTCCTGAATAGGTTTGTTGCACTGTTGGAGCCTATCATTGATTTCTTGAAAGAAAAGGGAAAGTCATACCCACAACTAGAAGATCACGAATGGGTGCAGGATCTGATGATTTTTACTGATGTAATACAACACCTTCAAAATCTAAATTTGGCACTTCAGGGAAAGGATAAGGTCATTTCTGACCTTACACAGACAGTTTTCAGTTTCCAGAATAAAATAAAGTTCTTCCAAAAAGATCTAGTAACAAAATATTTGACCACTTTCCCCACCTGAAAAACCAAGCAAACACTTTTCCTGATATTGAAATAAAAGATAGTAAATTGGAGGAATACAAAGGTAAATTAGAAGGACTAATTGATGATTTTCAGTTCAGGTTTGATGAACTAAAGAAGCTAAATCCTTTCCTGATTGATTTCGTCAACGGTGGCTGTCCTATTACCACACCTCTTGTTACGGAAGCTGCTTCAATACAAACAGAACTTTTGGAGCTACAGGACGACGTGGGTTTAAAGTTGATACATAAAAGCTTATCTGCAGTTGAGTTTTGGAAGCAAGTACCAGAGACAAAGTATCCTCACCTCAGGAAAACCAGTTTCCGACTTATCTCAGTTTTTGGGACAACTTATTGCTGTGAAGCATTCTTCTCGGTAATGAAGTCTGGAAAGTCAAAACATCGTGCTGCCCTCACTAACGAACACCTGACTGAACTTCTTCATACCGCCTTAACATCACATCAGCCAGACTTTACAGTAAAGCATTAACAGTCAAAATGAAGACCCAAACTAAGCCTTCAACAAGCAGTAATTCAACAATTTAATAATGTGAGTATAACTATACAGTGGTGTAGTGCTAAATAAAGAAGTGAGGGAACGCATTTTGAAAGTGTTACTCAGATGCGGGGGGGGACAATGGCGAGTAAGCCCCCCGGGAAATCTTTTGAAATCTGACCAATTTCAGGGATATTTTGAGGTCATATGCACTGGATATTAGGATATATTCCAAGGTTGAAGATGCAGTATTTCCAGTGTCATTAGATATACGACATCCAGTACGATCAATAAAAATAGCTAACAACTGGAATGATTAACTAAAAAAAAGTTAACAACTGGTACGCCGTGGTGACTGTTTCACCAGATCTTTATAGGCTAGCATTGCCTCAGTCGAAGCTAAAAGAAATGAAGCAGTTAATGATTCTTTCTCATATTTCTTCTAGGGGTGGGAATTAAAATTTCATGACGTTAGAGATTTGTAAGTTCGGATTTATTTGAAATAGTGAGGGAACGCCGTTCCGTCTACCAAAAAAAGTAAGGGAACGCCGTTCCCACGCGTTCCCACAGCACTACACCACTGTAACTATATGTATATGTTTTTAATAATTAAATTCTTTTTAAAATATTTTGCGGCTCTCGTACATCTGAAAAACGTCGTATGTGGCTCTTGGGTCCAGGAAACTTGGCCACCCCTGAATTATATACCTTTCAACCTTCCAAATGTTCCGTGCGATGATTCTTCATTTTACGAAGGTCAAGCTTCTTGCTCTCTCTCTCTCTCTCTCTCTCTCTCTCCCTATATATATATATATATATATATATATATATATATATATATATATATATATACTGTATACACACACATATACGGCGTATATCTCAAAATTAATATATCAAAAACAAATCTTAATTATAAATTTATTATTTCAAATAGCATCAAAATCGAAATGCCATTATATTTTGAAGGGTTATAATCTACAGAAGCTAAGGCTAACAAAGACCCTAAGATCCACTCTAGGTTAGCCCGAGAGAAAGGAAAGAGTAGCGGGTTAAGAGAAAAGAATAAGGGGTTAAGTAAGTAGCAACACCTATCACTCGCGGGTTAACATTCATTCAGAAAAAGAGAAAAAAGACTCACCATAATCATCCGCCGGCCACTGCCGACAAGTCGGAAAAATAGTCGACGAGAATAGGAAATAGGAAAGGGGTGAAAGATGAAAAGAAGTAAAATAAGAACGCTTACAAACCATGCAAACACAGTCTTAACCAGTGGTGGGCACCGTTAACCAAAAAGTTAACTTCGATAACGATAATCCGTTAACCCCAATTTTCAACTCCGATAACGATAATCCGATAATTTTACTACAAAGTTAACGGAAGTTAACGATAATCCGTTAACGATAACTATTTCTTTACTAACATTTAAAAAAATCAAGGAAAAAAGCATTAAAACCCATAGAAAATGTTTATTTATGCAAAATCCAACAATAAATAGGTATTTAACTGTATTTTTATAAGGTTTTGCAACTTTTTTGCTTAATAACTTTTTTTTTAATTTTTAATAAAAAATGTACTGATTACATGTTTTGAAACCCTTGTAACCACTAACCATTAACTAAATTTTAATTTACCAGAGAATTATTATGGCGGGAACTGAAAGGTAAAATTAAATTTTAGGCACATTTATTAAAGACTATGACACAATGTGCTGGTTGCCCTTCAGAAAGACCAACTTCTCAAAGTTAGGCCCAACTGCCAGTCTTGACCTCTTGGGCCTCAGGATGTCCTTGCCGAGAGAGAAGAGCCGTTCCACTGCGGCAGAGGACGGAATTGGCAGACTGAAGTTATGGCGGTTTGAATTCATTCGCGGAGCGGTGATCTTCCGTGAATGACTCCTCGCAGTTAACGTGTTAACGGACTTTAACAGACTAAATATCGAGTTATCGGAAGTTAACTGGTCCGATAACGATAAATGGAAATTAACTTCCGTTAATAGTCCGTTAAAAAAGTTAACTTCGTTAATTAACTGTTATCGGATTAACGCTTTAGTGCCCAACACTGGTCTTAACTCACTGTCATACCATGGAAACTACAGACATGCAAGTAAAGAGAGTTACAGACATGCAAGTAAGGAGAGGATAAGAAAAAAAAAGTAGGTAAAGTTAAACAAAAAGTGGGTTAGTTTACGCTACGAGCTACACCTACGTTCGTGTTAGTCTAATTTTTTTTTTTTTTAATAATAATTTCATTGCTGGCATCACACGCTGGCATGTCACAAGCTGGCATTATCGTCAACAGACTCACCCTCGACCACCACCCAGGGAGCTCCTGCTGCTAATTTTTATTTTTTATTTTAAACAACGTTAATATTTTTAAAATGCTTATCTAGACGGTTCTTAAACATAGTAACGCTGGTAGAGTTCACGACGGGCGCGGGAAGATTATTCCATTTCTCAATTACTTTAAACGTACAGAAGTTTTTAGCGATATTAGTAATGAAACGTCTACCACAAAACTTAAATCCGTTATTACGAGTATTGCTATTATCGAAAGTGAACAGTTTGTCAAAATTTACGTTATCGATGTTATTAACGATTTTGAAAACTTCAATAAGCTCCCCCCTTAATCTCCTAGTTTCGAGTGAATGCAAGTCAAACTCTTTAATCCTATCTTCATAAGGCTTGTTGCGCAATGACGGAATTAGTTTCGTGGCACGACGCTGAACCCTTTCTAACCTATCAATATCCTCACGCAAATACGGGCACCAAAACTGAACGGCATATTCTAAATGAGGCCTGACTAGGGACTTGTAAAGGGGCAATATAATATTCTTCGATTTAAATTCGAAATTACGCGCTATGAAGCCTAACATCCTATTAGCTTTTGCGCAAGACTCCAGGCACTGGTTCCTAACCTTTAAATCCTTAGATACGCGTACGCCTAAATCTACTTCCTCGTCAACGCTCGCTAACTCTCTACCATCCATCGTGTACGTGTAATTATTGTTACGAGAACCTATATGCAAAACTTTACATTTGTCTACGTTAAATTGCATCTGCCACTTATCCGTCCACTCCATAATCCTATTTACATCGTCTTGGAGCCTATTTCTATCGTCCTCGTTAACAACCTTACCGCCTATTTTAGTATCGTCCGCGAATTTTGACACGTTACTAGTCAATCCTACATCTATGTCGTTAATGTAAATTACGAATAGCAATGGGCCTAACACTGAACCCTGTGGGACACCGCTACCTACATCTAACCACCCCGATTCACTACCATTAACAAGACCCTCTGTCTCCTAGCACGAATCCATTCCTCTAACCAGTTAGCTACCTGACCGCGTATACCGTGCGCTTTAACCTTCGCAATTAATCTTCTATGCGGAACTGTATCGAACGCCTTTTTAAAATCTAAATAAATAATGTCAGCCGCTCTATGCCTATCGTATTCGCGCACTATTTCGTTATAAAATTCTAACAAATTATAAAATAATTAGGGAAATAATGAATAACAATGAAAAGGTTTATTGGCAGACCATAGTCCATATGACAAATATTATTAATACAATGACAGTTCACATACTAAGGATAAAAATATATACAGTTGATTAGAAATAATACAGTAATGTCGAAGTTAAGTGGAGCCTCAGACAGACGTTTTCGTACCAAGAATTCCATAGCTTAGAGAATGAACGGCAGGACTTATGGATAGCTTGGATAATCGGGTTGGTTGATTTTTTAATTCTTTGCATCAGACTGTATTGAGCACGTCTTGTTACCTCCGGGAAGCTCGGGACATTGCGGGTAGCAAACATTTGCGAAGCTGAGCATCTCGGGGGTAATTTATGTGAGTCTAAAAGACCTGTTCTACAGCAAATTTAGGGTTCTGCCAGAACCTTTTTTATAATTCACCCAGAGTTGCTGTCCGTATATATTACTGCAGAAAGTACGAAAGAGAGTGTCTTTAGCTTCACTTGTACAGAACCGAAAGTTCCTTATAGTCATATTTGCTTTAGCACAAAGGCTTCGAGATTACGTTTAATTCAGTTAATAAACTTGTACATGATGTGTTCCATCATTAGCTATAATTAATCTTATTCTGCGTTCAAATACTGAAAACACATTTTCCAACACAGCTTAAAGCCCAGTGATGGGCAACATGCGGCCCATCAGGTTTCTGAGTGCGGCCCAAGAGACATTTTACTAACCATTGTCCACATGAATGAAAATTTTGGAATTTATATTGATATTTCTCTAATCTACTGATAATTTTGTTTGATTTAACAAATTTTTTTTATATTAATCTTTCCCTAATCTACCAAAAACTTTGATTGGTTTAACTAAATTTCTTAATTTAATGAAAATCACTTTTAATGAAAATTGCGATGCGTCTGCACATCTTTGACTCCTAATCTGAGGAAGCTTATGGAGGAAAGATCCAACTAGACGTCGCATTGATTAAACTATGTAACAAAATTTTGGAAAAGTTGTGTTTATCTTATTTTTTTGGTGTTTCTTTATGGTTTTGGGTGCGCTGAATTAAAAAATCGTATTAGTTTTCTCGTGAAAACTCTAGTTTCTTCTGAAAACCATAATCTATTTTGTGTACTTAGTGGCTTATCAGAGAGCAAAATCACAATGAAGAAAAGGAAAGGAAAATAAATATATTTCATATTTAAAGATATATAATGTATATATAATGTATATAATATATATATATAATGCTTATATAATGTATATATAATGCACCCAAATACAATATGCACACAAATATGCTCACAAATCTAAACGGATAATGCTTAAAAATGTACATTTGAGCGACTTTTTCTCTTGTAGTCCCGTGGATTATCTCGTATTAAACACCAGATATAATAGCTTCGTCCCCTTTTCGCTGATATCTCCTCTCCATGGTTTGGATATCTTGGTGAAAACGTTCACTATGTTCTTCACTTACGTCACCCAAATTTGGTCTGAAGAATTCTAAATGCGAGTCCAGATAGTGTAACTTCAGGACATTCTACAACCAAACCTTTGAAAGTGTTCGAGTAGATTTTCTACTAGCTCTTTGTAGTTGTCGTTCTTCTTGTTACCTAAAAATCCATGGAATACAAGCCGAAATGACTGCCAAGCATTTTTTTTCAAGAGTTGTCATTTTTTCTTCTAACTCTTTAGATACTAACATGCGTCTGACTTGATGTCCAACAAATATGCCTCCCTTGATTTTAGCTTCAGAAAGTTTGGGAAACATTGAATGTATATGATAAAGAGCATCACTTTCAGCATCCAAAGCTTTGATGAATTGCTTAATGAGACCAAGCTTGATATGCAGCGGGGGAAGCAAAATTTTGTCTGTTGGAACAAGGGCTTCGTTAAGAACATTGTGTTCTAACAAAGTGCTCACCATCTGTTTGCTGTCCCAAGGCAGAGGAAACACGAATATTTAGTGTAACCGCCCTGTAGTCCAAGCCTGAATCCTAGCATTTTGAAGTCTCCACATACATCCCATCTATGTTCACTGTAGTTTATTTTGTCTAGCAACTGCTTTACATTTTCATATTCTTCCTTCAATTCAACCGAATGAGCCACAGGAATAGATGGAAACATGTTTCCATTATGTAGTAGAACGCCTTTTAAATTCTAGTTGAACTGTCAATAAACAAACACCAATCAGCAGGGCTGTATTCAATTCCTATCTCAGCAAAAAGGCCATTCACATCACAACAGTAGCAAAGAGAGCTCGATGCAAAACAGGAGTAGAAAGAAGCGTATCACAAATGCCTATTCCTCTAGAAAGAGCTCTTGACACTTGGGTCCAAAAGATTCCACTCTTTAAGGCGGGACGTCATAATTTCTGCATTGGTTTTCGTAAGGTTCATATCCCTGACTCGGTCTTCTACGTCTTTCTGGTTGGGGAAATGGGGTGACGTATTGGAGCTTGCCTCGAAGTCAGCATCTTTATCTTCATCGGAGGATATTAAAGGCGTTTCTTCTATTTCCTCCATGGTGGGTGGGCATGGAACGGGTAAATCTTCATTATGGGGGACTGGGACAATAGAAGATGGGATATTTGGATATAGGACATTTTTTCGACCTTTACCTCTCTTTTAGAGTGAAATGTCTACCATGCAGAAGTAGCAATCATCGTGGCGATTGGTTTACTCCCTCCAAATGCGAGGAATAGCAACTGGCATGCCTTTTCTGGTACCTCGCAGCCATCCTTCTAAAGTGGAACGGCAGTTTCCACAGCAAAAGTGAGGTGCCCATGATTTATCTTGATCGCCCATGGGCATGCCAAAGTAAGCGTGATATGCTGTACAAAACTTCGTTCCTGTGTCAGTTTTGTGCTTTACTTGCTTTGGATTGATGTAATGGCCGCAAACGTAACAAAATGAATTTGCAGAGTGTCTGCAGGGCCTATTGGTAGCCCTCACCATATAATTCTAATTCAAATATCTGAAAAATAGAAAACAACATTTATAAACAGAAATAAGAAACCAAATGTGGACAAATATTTAATAATGGGCCTTAACCAATACAAACATTACTAATAAACCCCAGTTTTGTTGAGGACATTTGAATTTTGCACTTGAAATTACTTTTGCTATCTCAGAAAAATGCCTTAAAAATGGCGAAAAAGTAAGATTTCTAAATTTGACCATATCATAAAAACTATAGTTTTCCGAGCAAAACCGATGCCAAATCTGTAATCAGCGTGGCCGAAACATATAGAAAAGATCGAAAAATCAACATAAACAAAACATTGTCGCACAGTGTTATGATGCAGTGTAAGGTAAGCATAAAAAATGTTTTTTTGCTTTACTATTTGAAGTTGATCACAATTCAATTAATATATAAATAATGATTTTCTCTAATTCTTTACGAAATTTTCGGGCTGTATTAAATGTATTTAATCATATTCGTGGGGCCATGTTTAGTGTACATGCATATTTTTAATCTTGCGGCCCACTGAGATGAAGGAAGGCTACTCATGCGGCCCACTTCACCAGGGACTTTTTTAACATATATACTAGTGGGTCAAATGGCCCACTTGCCCTTGTATTTGGCCCACTAGCCACATTATATTGGCCCACTAGTCAATTTTAAGCTTTGAAGTAAAAATATTGATTCTAGCAAGGTTCATTTTAAGATAGTTATTTTCTAGTATGAAATATTACATAACTGCCACATGCTTCTATCATCTATATTCCACAAAATGTTTTGTACCTATTTGCCCTTATATTTTCACAATTTTTGTCAATGCTGAGCTACAGTATGGCAGTATGTTTGAAATGTCTCTTTGGTCTTTTCAATAAATATTGTCTGGTACTACTTTTATTTAATAGAAATTACCATTTTCGCATCTACTGTAATGTGTTTCCTTAAATTCCTTTGATTTTTATATAATTATCTGCTATCTAACTAACTATCTTTTAATATAAATGCCAGGTGCTTGGTGTCTGCCCTTTTTAGATATATGTGCCCTTTTTTTTTTAAAGTGGCCCACTAGTAAAAATTCCTTAAAAAAGTCCCTGCACTCCATGTGGTGGTGCCCCATCTTGTTGGAAGGTTTTTGTTTGTAACACCGAATGTGAAGTAAAAAACTCTTTTAACATCTTTAGGTAAGAACCGCAAGTTACAGTTCTTTCATAAAAAATAAAATAAAGTCCAAAGATGCGAGAATGTGACAAAGCACACCAGACATTTACTTTTGATTTCATTTGGTTTGTATTCACCACGAATCCTACAGTTATGACCGTTTACTTTGCCTGAAATATCGGATGTAGCCTCGCCACTAGAAGTGAAATTTGGTAAAAAGTGTCCATCTGATTCTATCCGTTCGATTAAATCATTGCATGTGTTTATTTTGGCTTCATGATCTTCCTCTAAAAGTTGTTGGATTACCTGCGCTTTGTAATCTTTAAAATGCAATCTTTCATGAATGGTTCTCTGGATAGAGGAGCGTGGTATATTCAGCTCGCCTTCTCCTTTCCTAATTGACTTCTTAGAGCTTCACGAACTGCATTCATTCTTTCAAGAGATTTATTCGGCCTTTCGGAAGATTTTCCTTTCAGTACAGCTCCAGTTTTCTCAAACTGATCAACCCGTCTTCGTATGTTGCGTCTTTCAGGTGGTGGCTTGTTCATTTCATGTCAGAAGCGTCTTTGAGCACCACCAACTGAACCACTTTCATGCACAAATGTTGCAATTTTTGCCTTTTCTCTCGGAGTTGTCAACTCATTCACTTATAAAAACAAGGTAATGAACAGAGAGATGGAACTTAGAGTGTATTGTAGAGTAGCAATAGCCTATTAAGTCTTAATTAAAAATCACACCCCCTATAGGACGTAGCCTACACGCTTAATGGCCTAAATTTGCGATATTTGAGTACAGTACAGTACAATAGCTGCGAAAGTCTAAGCATGTAAACATTAGCTTTATTTTCTAATATTTGGGGGTTACTTAATCACACATTTCATATTAAAATCGTTAATTACGAATTTCATACATATTAAATGTAAGCAAGTGCTAAGAAAACTCAAAACCTCTTTAATAACATGCTTTTTAACTTTTTCGATACCTGTAAAATTAAACAGCAAATAATAACTGATATTGGTATATTCATTTTGGAACACGCTGTATTTTATCATAAATACCCAAGTTGGTCGAACAGTTGTGTAAATTTTTGTCCGTGACCATTTTTTACCCAATAGGTTGAGCAGATTATGATTTATATTTCAAATTTTTAATCACTTTCGCTTGTGTTAAGGTAGGAAGGTTAAGTTAGCGACGCTAACTTGTTATCTCCATGTTGACTTAGCATGTTAGCTAACATTGTTATCTAACATGCAGTTAGTGTGCGCCGTTTACACTGAAACACATGTTATTTAACATGTTCAATCAACTAATACCATCTGCCGGATATAAAAGAAACCACGTCACAAAGCCACAAACATTTGTCTGTTAACTGACTAGTGGACAACAGGTTGCCAACCTTGCCAACCTATTACGAACAAAATTTCGCCAAAAAATGGAAAAATGTATCGCCAAATTTCGCCTAATATATAATATATATATATATATATATATATATATATATATATATATTATTATATATATATATATAATATATATATATATATATATTATATAATATATATATATATATATATATAACCAAATCCAAAGTTTTTAAACAAAGGGCATTAGCAGCAATAGGAAAAAAACAAGTAGACAATAAAGAAACCATACTGAAACCACCAAAAACAAAGGCCCCAAGTAAAAATGGGGAAGGAAATATATGTGAATACTATGTGAAAGGAATATTCAGATATAAGGGAGGCGAATGTATTTACGAACACCCTCCTGTGTGCAACTACTTCTACAATAATGGTCACTGCAAATTTGGTGGAAAATGCAAATTCTACCATCCGGCATTTGCAAGACCTACGCGCCATATGGAACCTGCCAGTACGGGAGAAAATGCTATTACCATCACCTCCCGACAAGTTCAAAGGACAAAGAAGTCTCAAATGACAACAGAAGGAATGTGAGAAAAAGAATATGTACCCAAATAGCAAACAAAACCCACATAGCACACAAAATTTTTTCAACATCTTGGACACAATACGGCTGCTAAGTCTCACACAGCACATGCAGCTGACATAGCTGGGAACCCTCGAGCCAGACCGCTACATGGCAAGAAGCTACCAGAACAGGTAGGCGGGAACGGATCCATCTCGGAGGACCACAAGACTACAAAACACGCGATATCAAAGGACAATGAACTTAAAATGTACAAGGGGCAATGCAAAACAAAGAACACAAACATTGTCCTGGCAAATATTCAAGGAATAAAACCGAACAATTCACTAAACAAAGTTTCGTACCTGAAAGGTGTTATGGACGAAACGAGGGCGGACATCGCATGCCTCACAGAAACACATCTTAACCCTTTCATGCCGTATGGGCGCAAATGTGACCATCAAATTTTATGAGATTTTAGTCATTCTGGAGATATAACAAGTGTTTTTTTGTGGCATGAAAAGTAAACGAAAATCAGGTATGAAAGGGTTAAAGACTGTCAAGGAAACTGCGATAACTGCGAACACTGTATCGATAAGAAAGAATTGCATATCGATGGTTTCAACTTACTAAGAGCGGATAGAACAGCGAGACGTAAAGGTGGTTGTGCTATTTATATACATGAAAGGCATATGACAGAGACGGTAATAAGTAAATCCAACAGTTTCGTGGAGAC
This sequence comes from Bathynomus jamesi, assembly GCA_023014485.1. NCBI lineage: Eukaryota > Metazoa > Arthropoda > Malacostraca > Isopoda > Cirolanidae > Bathynomus > Bathynomus jamesi. Next base: position 969,845 of record JAJOZX010001057.1, on the reverse strand, counting down.
CCTTGCAGTGAAAATAGAGAAACTAAACGTGGTACTGATAGTCATCTATAGACCTCCAAACTCTCCTGCTGACACAGGAGATAACATAAAATACCAGAAAAAATAACTGCCAAGATCTGATATTCACAAATAACACGAACTTGATTGCGGATATAAAAATAACTCCAACTATTATCTCAGACCACAATATAATCGAGTTATCAACAAATATGACGATAACTTTAGAAGACAATACACATACGGAAGGAAGAAGCAAATTTGGGGCTTTTAACTTAAACTCCAAGACCATAAATTGGGAAGAAATCAGATCACACATGGCCCAAATAGAGTGGAGAACAGTTTTCGAGAATAAAACAACTGAGGAAATGCTAACAACCTTGGAAGAAAAGACGCTGAGAATTTTGGAAAAATATGCTCCGAAAGCACAGCCAAAAGGAAAGAGGAACGGAACAGGCTAGAGAGGCAAAGCAGAAGAATATTCCGCAAAAGAAAGAGAGTAGCGACGAAGTTAGCTAATTGCGGAGACAACAATTCCAGGAAAGTAATACAAGAAAAACTGGAGAAAATCGATTGGGAAATGCAAACTCTGATAAAGGGCCATATAGGGGTTGGGTACGATTCGATGTGGCCGACTCGATGCGACCCAACTCGATGTGGCCGACTCGATGTCAGGACAACTCGATGTCAAGCCAAGTCGATGCCAGGCCAAGTCGATGCCAAACAGTGTTGTAGTCGAGTCTGAAGCCAAGACCGAGGCCGAGTTCAATAATTACCTAACCTTTCCTAACCTTACCTAACCTAACCTACCTTACCTAACCTTACCTAACCTAACCTTACCTAACCTACCTAACCTACCTACCTAACCTTACCTAACCTAACCTTACCTACCCTACCTTACCTAACCTACCTAACCTACCTAACCTAACCTAACCTTACATAACCTACCTACCCTACCTTACCCTACCTTACCTTACCTTACCTAACCTTACCTAACCTACCTAACCTTTCCTACCTACCCTACCTTACCTAACCTAACCTTTCCTACCTACCCTACCTTACCTACCTTACCTAGCCTTAATTATTTTTTATGCTTTACTTTTTCTTCTTAAAATACCCTTAAAAGATAATAAAGCACAATATGCTTCGACTTGGCCTGGCATCGACTTGGCCTGGCATCGACTTGGCTTGACATCGAGTTGTCCTGACATCGAGTCGGCCACATCGAGTTGGGTCGCATCGAGTCGGCCACGTCGAATTGTCCCTGCCCCCCATATAGAGGGAAGAGGAAAAGGCGGTAGAAGCAATAAAGGAAAATCCAAAATACTTCTACAGCTATGCGAAAAGGAAAACAAAATCGCGCGCTACTATCGGGCCCTTAAGAAAAGGAAATAATGGACTAACAGACGATCTAAAAGAAATATCTGAAACATTGACAGGCCAGTATGAATCGTTCTTCAGTACCCCAAAAAGTGACAAAGCGATACCTGACATAGCTGCATTCTTCAAAGAGAAATTGCAAGGAGAATGTATAACAGACTTTGAGTTTACCCCAGAAGATGTGGCGAGAGCTATAGGACAAATGAAATCACATTCAGCTGCAGGTCCGGACAAATGGAACGCACTATTACTTAAAAACTGTAAAAATGAAATAGCTACACCCTTATACTGGATATGGAGAAGATCCCTAGACACGGGGGAAATACCGAGCATCTTGAAAAGAGCAAACATCGTCCCTATATATAAAGGAGGAGATAGATCTCAAGCAAAGAACTATAGACCAGCGTCCTTCACGTCCCACCTCACCAAAATTTTTAAAAGAATAGTCAGAGAGAAATTCTGTGACTTCTTGGAGACATTGGAAAGATTTAACGAAAATCCACACGGATTCCGATCAGGAAGATCATACATATCACAACTTATAGGGCATTATAACAATATCCAAGATGCACTTGAAGGCAATGAAAACTATGATCTCATATACACGGATTTTGCGAAAGCGATCATGGTATAATAGCACATGAAATGAAACATTTGGGAATAACAGGCAAAGTGGGAAAATGGATCTACAACTTCCCCAGAAATCGACTACAGTTGGTCAAAATTCAAGGTGTATCATCATCATAATCAGAAGTACGCAGCTCATTACCACAAGGTACATTGCTGGCCCCACTCCTGTTCATTATCATGCTAACAGACATAGACAGTGGAGTAAACAGCAACAGTATAGTAACATCATCTGCGGACGATACAAAGATCAGCAGAAAATCAGCGATGCAAACGAAGTAGAGGCCTTGCAGGGAGACGCAAACAAAATATACAAATGGTCAGAAGACAACAATATGACATTTAACACCGAGAAATTTCAACTCTTGAGATATGGTAGAAATGAGGAACTTAAAAAGACTGCAAATTATGCCCCAAATAGACAAGAAATTCAGAGAAGCACGAAAGCGGTCGACTTGGGGGTAATAATGACCGATGATGCCAAATTCGAGACACAAAATCAGATTACAATAAACAAAGCAAAAAGAGTCGCGGGACAGGTACTAAGAACGTTCAAAAGGAGGGACAAGACAGTAATGATTCCCCTGCTGAGAACACTGATCATACCAAAACTTGAATACTGCTCAGTTTTGACGTCCCCATATAAAAAGGAAGAAATTAATAAACTAGAAGGAACGCAGAGACATTTCACAGCCAAGATTGATGGCTGCAAAGAACTCAACTACTGGGAAAGACTACGCAAACTAAATCTGTACTCCCTGGAAAGAAGAAGAGAGAGGTATACCATAATCTACATATGGAAAATGATCGAAAAACTGGTACCAAACCTCAAACAAAACCCAATTATCATCCAGACAACGCTAGAAAATAGGAAAGGCAGAATGTGTAATGTTCCCAAATTAAAGGCCCGACAAGGGACCTCCTCAACTCTGAATGAAAATAGCTTGGTTGTCAGGGGGCCAAAAATTTTCAACCAGTTTTCAAAGGACCTCAGAAACATTACCGGGGTCAAAGTTGAAGTCTTCAAGAGAAGACTAGATGTCTGGCTCAGGACGGTACCAGATGGGCCGGGTATACCTGGCTATGTACGATGGAGAGCGCAAGAAAGCAACTCGCTCCTCCACCAAGCCAGGACTAGAGGCGGGGCCACCAGCTTGACCTTCGTGTGAAGAAATACCGACGCACGGAACCAAACAAGTGGCGACGGAGGGGGTCAGGCAGGTCAGCTGAGCCTGACCTGTTACTTCTCCTGCTAGGAACTTTTAAAAACGAACATAAAAACTAACAATACACAATCCCAGCTCTTGTCAAATTGTCAGGCTGGCTAAAAATTTTCATCCATCCATCTATGATCTAAACCCCATTTCCCCAGTGGGGGTGGGGAGAGAGACGCGGGAAGAGAAGGAAGATATGTGGCTACAAATTTTGAGTCAGATATCTTTACTTTATAAAACATGCTATAATGACCATGTTAGGATTTACAAATAAGGTTATATATCTATTTGCATATGCACTGTGACTGTACATAAAGTTAATTATTACTGTATTATTATGCATCTTCTCAAATAACAAAGCCTTACAACTCGCATAAAAATGCACAAATCCACGTCTTGTCAGGCAAACAATTTTAAGCCTGACGTCTCTCTTTGAAACATGTTATGAGGTAAATCTTATGATTTATTTATAATGTTATAAAGTCATTTGGATATTCACTATACGTAAAGTTAATTAGTATTTTAATTGATTTATTACTTTGTATCGATCGAATAACCAAGTTTTTAATGTTCGAAGTCAGGCAAATTCCCATCTGCCTGACGACTTGCTGCTGTGCCAAATATGTTATTATCTTGAATTACTAAACATTTAAAAGCAATATTTGCAAATCATACTGACAGTTGGGTATTTCTATATACAGTAAGTCCCTAACTTACACTGTTAATTCGTTCCGAAGGTCGCCGTGTAAGTTGAAAACCGTGTAAGTCCAACACTGCTTAAATACGATATATTTTGTGACATATCCGTTCGTTTCTATGGATAGTTAAAGATAAAAAAGTAGGGTTTAAAAATCCTTAAATCCTTAAATCCTAAGCCTTAAATCTATTAAACCATCCGTGACTTGCATTGAATGTAGCACCAGCAACACTCTCACCATGTTTATCTTTTAGGTCTTTAAAAGGACTCAAGGCTTTCTCTTGTATAAGCATTAGGTTTATTGGCATTCGTCGTTGATGTTGGTCCTCAATCCAAACACTCAATAATTTTTCCATTTCTTCTATTAATATGCCTCTTCCCTTGGAAATAATTGTGGACTGCATTGGCACAGAACTTTTTACATGCTGCATAATTTGATTTTTATCTCTTATAACTGTTCTAATCGTCGACTCATTGATTCCATAAGCATCGATTGAGCGGCAGTTGAACTAAGGATCGTGCTCGCGTATCCTTGTAACTCGGACCCGTGTAAGTTGGGGACTTAACTGTATTCTACTTTTGCATAATACAGTAAATTTTAGGAAATATAATACACAACATATGGAAAGTGCTCATTTTATATAAAATCTGTCGCATCTGCGTCGAAACAGCTATTGGTATGACGTCACGTGGTGCATGCGAGGTGGTACGACATTTTGAAAGATGAAATCTCGTGGGGATGAAGATAGTTTAAACCAGGCTGAAAACCTTTACCCAAAACTAGATGACTCTTTATTTATGTTTTATATTTGCTGCTTTGAAGAATTACTTAGCAATGCTGAAAAACTATTTGATGTTTTACAGTGCAGGAAAGTGGACATGGAATTTGCAAAAAAGAAAATTAATGAGGGTCTTTTCCGTTTGGGGGCTAGTAGCGAATTTTAATGAAAATCGGTATACTAATGTAGTTTTGGTCACTGATTTCAAAAATAACTTTCATTTTTTGGAGAAATGAAAAACAAACATGTTAGAGCACTTTAAATAATTAATATGTGTTTTAACTAGCTTAAACTAGTTACAAAGGATTGTGTTAATTTAGCCACAGTCACAAACTACTACTGTTTATGAAAAAGTGCTCTAAGTATGGGAAAGTGTGTTCCTTTGATAAAAATACCCAGTTCTTTCGTTGCCAAAAGGGTCGTCAAACGGTAAAAAGTGCAACTTTACGAAGAATACGTTGTTTGAAGGATCCCGGCAGATCTGTAAAAGTAGCAGAAAAAATCAAGAATTAATGCGCAGTTAGGTCAATTAAATGCCCGGTTAGGTCAATTGAATCCCCGGTTAGGTCAACTGTACGCCCTTCACGATTGGTTAGGTTAAGTCATGATATTTTCGTTAAAAACACATCAATTATTATTTAAAGTGCTCTAACATGTTTGTTTTTCATTTCTCGAAAAAAGGAAAGTTATTTTTGAAATCAGTGCCCAAAACTACATTAGTATACCGATTTTCATTAAAATTCGCTGCTAGCATCTAAACGGAAAAGATCCATTAATAATTTTATTAGTTTTCTGGAAGGAAAAATCAATGACAAAAGTTAATGAAATTCTTAAAAAGACATGTGACATAGTAAGTTGTCCGACCATTCCTCCCCCTACTAAGAGACTCAGAGGAAAAGTGACAGCCCTTAAAGAAATTTACTTAAGCATTCTGAATATCTCTGTAACAGCCTTGAAGGAATGATTTGAATGCATTCAGGAGCTCTCATTTTTTGAACTGTTGAATTCATTAATTTTTGCAGTTGCAGTATATAAAGAAAATTTCCCCAAAAACTTAATAGAAGCACTTGAATATAAGTACAGTAATCTATATGACGTAAAAGTTTTAACGTCAGAAATGAAATATATCTATTAGGACTCCGAATTTGTCAGTGCAAACATGCAAAAGAAATTTTAAAGCTTTGTCTTGACCTTGGACTTACAACAGCCTTACCTGAAACGATCAAATTAATTCGGCTCCTTTTGACAATCCCTGTAACCAGTGTGTCAACGGAAAGACGTTTTTCGACGCTTAACAGAATAAAGACGGACCTACGGAATACCATGTCAGAGGAAAGGCTGTCTAGGTTAGCAAGAATTGCCATAGAGCAGTGGTACTCATTGGGCGGCTCGCGAGCCAAATATGATAACTATATAAGCGCATTTGGCTCGCGAGCCAAATATATATAGCGCATTTGGCTCGCGAGCCGCGCAATGAGTACCACTGCCATAGAGAAAGAAATTGTAATATCCCTAGAAAAGAATAGAATGTTGCACGACAAAGTAATTGAAGAATTTGCATTAAAACCAAGAAGATTGAAGTTCATGTATAAATAAAATTTTAAGGTAAGGCGCTGTTTTATTTCCTAAATTAATGCCAGTTAAAAATATTTTAATTATCATACATAATACATATCACAGTGAAACAAGTATCAAATTGTATATATAGTGTATATATATATATATATATATATATATATATATAACCTTTGGTTAACCTTTGGTTAGCTTCCGCCCGAATTGTTCATTCTGACGAAGGTCAAGCTTTTCACTCCACCTTAGACCTACAGTTTAACGTGGAATCCGAACCACGCCCCATCAGCAGCCCAGCGTCTTAACCACTAAGCCACCTAGGGTACCCATTTATCTACCAACCACTTTCTTTATTGTGTGGAAGGATGAACAGCTGGGTTTTGCTGCGCGTCGGCTGCCGTCGGGTCTCGAACCCGGAGCCGATGGATTCGGAGTCAGCGACGCTAACCACTACACCATATATATATATATATATATATATATATATAAATATATATATATATATATATATATATATCAACATGCACACTTTAGATGATAGTAATATGCGCTGATGTATTAGTATATTTATAGTACTTAGTAACAGTAATATAGTAGTACAGTAATGGTGTATTGTACTTAAATAACAGTAGTATCCCTTGTTACAGGAAATGGCGGCATTGCAGTTATCGTTTGAGCAACGTAAGTGGATTCTGAAGCACTACTGGAAGACGGAGAATGTGGCTGAGGTACAGAGACATTGGAGAAATGAGTTTGGAACATTACCACCATCACGGGTAACAATTACAAGATTACGTGATAAGTTTGAGACTGACGGAACAGTGCAAAACGTCAACAAAGGCCGATCTGGAAAACGTCGCACTTCAACTGACAATGAAAGTGTTGAGACCGTGTTACAGGCCTTCACAAACTCTCCAAATAAGTCTACAAGGCAATGTTCTCGTGAGACTGGTATTTCTAAATCCAGCGTTCATCGCATTTTGCGATGTGAAAAGTGGAACCTGTACATACCTAGACTGCTCCATGCAATGAATGAGGACGATCCAGATCGTCGAAAAGAATTTTGCGAGTGGGTTTTGCACATGTGTGATGAAAACAATCTTTTCCTGATTTCATTGTTTGGTCCGATGAAGCCACTTTTAAACTTAATGGTACTATCAATCGACACAACTGTGTGTACTGGGCCACCGAAAATCTAAACGTAACAGAAGAACGAGCACTTAATCAACCAGGAGTGTCAGTGTGGTGTGGTCTGTCTTCCAGAGGACCGATAGGGCCATTTTTCTTTTAGGACACTGTCACAGGTGCTGCTTACTTATCAATGCTGCAAGACAACATTGTACCTTCAATCAGAGCTCTTTTTTTGGAAGAAGAGTGTTACTTTCAACAGGATGGCGCGCCACCACATTACCACAATGACGTTGGAAATTTTCTCAATGTTTGTTTTCCTAGAAGATGGACAGGACGTAGGGGATGTACGGGGTATCCACCACGATCTCCTGACTTAACACCCTTAGACTTTTACTTGTGGAGCACTCTGAAGAACACTGTGTATGCTGAAAAACCAAGGACACTACAGGCCTTGAGACACGAAATTGAAATAGCCTGTGCCAACATTCCACTCCGAACAATCCGAACAGTATGCCGATCTGTTGCGCGCCATTGTCAAGAATGTATTGATGCTAGTGGCGGACATTTTGAACATTTAAAATATTAAGGTAAGCAGCACAACCATGAAGGTATTGACGCTGCTGGCTGATATTTCGAACATTTAAACATTAAAGAAGCCTATTTGCTATCTATTTACTATCCGCCTATTTTGCTTATTGATATATATGTTAATATGATGTGTAAACATTTTTTTGGGACACTCATAATATATATATATATATGATGAATAAAACCACGAAGGAAAAGAAACACAAAATGGTGCTCAAGCGCTTTCGTCTAATGACATCCTGAGGATGTCATTAGACGAAAGCGCTTGAGCACCATTTTGTGTTTCTTTTCCTTCGTGGTTTTATTCATCATAAATATTTTTCACGTGTTACCTTCGTGAAATAATTTTCATATATATATATATATATGCTTGAAAGGTTTGAGCCCGAGTATCCACAAAAGCCTGACGTCGCCCCTGATATATATCAAAGCTATTGACTTCTCCTTAGGGAAACGGAGCTTACAGATGAACAGAAGGACCAACACAACGGCAAACATTTTCATTTATTTTTTGTACTTCAGACGTTTCGACAAATCTTTTGTCATCATCAGTGAATTAAGTCTTAAATGTCCCGTTAAAAGAAACATTAAATATCATACTAAATAAGTTATTCACTACTGATAATACTCTTATTAATGGCCTCACTCAGACTCAATTTAAAAACCTTCTCGAAATAGTGTGTTTTGATAATCTTTTCTTATTTAATAGCAACCTTTACAGCCAAATTGATGGGGTAGCTATGGGTTCCCCGTTGAGCCCAACACTAGCAAATGCATTTCTTTGCCATTACGAAGAAATTTGGTTGAAAAGTTGTCCTAGTAGTTTTAAACCCATATAAGTATTACAGAAGATACGTGGATGACACTTTCTTAATATTTAACCATCCTTCACACGTAAAACTTTTTCTTGATTATCTTAATAAACAACATAGTAATATTAAGTACACATGTGAAAACGAAACAAATAATAGTTTACCTTTCCTGGATGTTTAGTTAAACGGGCTCATAATAAGTTCCAAACTTCACTATTTCGAAAACAAACTTTTACTGGCTTGGGAACCAATTATTTAAGTTGTATGTTTTATAAATATAAGATTAGTGCTATAGTAACATTATTAACAAGAAGTTACCGTATTTGTTCGGATTACTTTTCGTTAAACGAAGAATTTAAATTTTTAAGACAGTACTTTATTAACAATTACTACCCTTCTAATCTATTTGATAACCAATTAAAGAAATTTTTAAATAACACTTTTAATACTAAACTCCCCATAACTACAGTACAAAAAGAAACCAGATATATTAAATTACCTTTTTATGGTTATTTATCATTGCGTATTCGAGGTGAATTGTCCAAACTGCTCAAGTCTAGTTATCCCCAAATAAATTTTAGATTCGCCTTCGTCAACCCACTTAAATTATCAAATTTTTTAAAGTTCAAAGATGAATTCCCCAAAACTGTATGCCCCAATGTTGTTTACAAATACACGTGCGACAGCTGTAAGGCTGCGTATATTGGCAGCATTCAACTCCAACTGGAGGTGCGCCTTTCTCAACATTTGGGCTTGTCAGTCCGTACCAACCGTCCCCTCAGTAGCCCTCCACAATCCGCAATTAGAAACCATAGTAATGAAAACAACCATCCCCTTCACAAAACTCAGTTTGAAATTTTAACTAGATCCAATAACCTCACAGAACTCCGAATTTTAGAATCTTTGTACATCTATAGAAACAAACCCTCCATTAACAATAAATAATAGTTCATCCTACAAACTACAGCTCTTTTAACTAACCAACCGATTCTCATAGACATATACTTTCTAATCCTCTGACCATCCAGTTTTCTCTTAGGCTTTGCCAAGTATGGAGCTTGATGTAAGCATTGTGTATTTACCTATTGAGGTAATTTAATTTAATTTCATTTTGTTTTAAGGTTTTAATTTTAATGGTTTTAATATTGTTTGATGTAATTTTCACTTTTTACTTTTGTTTTAAGGTTTTAAGACTTAATTCACTGATGATGACAAAAGATTTGTCGAAACGTCTGAAGTACAAAAAATAAATGAAAATGTTTGCCGTTGTGTTGGTCCTTCTGTTTATATATATATATATATATATATATATATATATATATACACACAGGGTGTCCCAAAAAAAACTATACTCTTTATAGCATCATATATTTTATAATTTAAAACAAACCCAAACAATATATTGTTATAGCAATTGCCAATGAAAGGTAAATTAGTAATCTAAGTAATCAAAATGTTATAGCTTCGCCATTACAAGGCCTTTGATAAAACAAGGCCAGGCTTAGTCGACGCATTCAAAAGTGCATTCATGCCGCCGGAGAACATTTTGAGCACTTGGTGTAGTTAATTAAATTTTATATGCAAACAACTCGCTATAACATTTTGATCACTTAGATTACTAATTTACCTTTCATTGGCAATTGCTATAACAATATATTGTTTGGTTTTTTTTTAAATTATAAAATATATGATGCTATAAAGAGTATATAGTTTTTTTTGGGACACCCTGTATGATCTTGGAGTAATAATGTCGTCGGATGCAGAATTTAGAGAGCACTATAACATCAAAATTACAACGGCTAGAAAAATAATGGGAATCATCTGGAGGAGCTTCCGCAGCAGAAAACCAAACATCATGCTCAAATTATGGAAGAGTCTAGTCCTACCAGTAATTGAGTATTGCTCAGTACTCACAAGCCCATACAGAAAACGAGACATTGCGACCACTGAAGCTATACAAAGGACTTTTACGTCTAAGATAGAGGAAACGGAAGGTGAAGACTACTGGTCTCGACTACAATCTCTGAAACTCTACTCTCTCGAAAGAAGGCGCGAGCGGTACATAATAATATACATTTGGAAAATACTTGAGGGCTTTCTCCCTAACCTTAGAAATGTAATAGAAACAAACTGGAATGAGAGAAGAGGCAGATTTTGTACAGTCCCAGCTGCTGTGGGACTGGGCCATGAAAACGAGGATGGAAAATACCCTCAGAATACGAGGCCCCAAAGCTTTTCAATGCTCTACCAAAAGAAGTAAGGAATCTCCAGCACACTGACCTGAATAACTTCAAGAACCAGCTGGATTGATTCCTGTGCAAAGTCCCTGACCAGCTATGCGTGGCTGGCTACGAGGGCAGGAGATCAGACAGCAATTCCTTCCTTCACCAAATCCCGCTAATGAGGCAGGATGCTGCAGAGGGGTCGACCGCAGGTCGATCCTGAACCGTCGTTCGAATTCACAAAAAGTAACAAAGTAATGTAGAGGATGAATTTCACTCGTAAGCACGTGAAATGAATGAATGATGCAAACCCACAAGGAAAAAAATATGATTCCGAGGTCTTTTATGTTTTCAACAGTATACCTCGTTAGGTAATGAATGAAAAATGTCCATTCCCTGACGAGGTGTACTGTTGAATACACGAAAGACCTTGGAATAATTTTTCTTTTTCCTTGTGGGATTGCATCACACACACATATACACACATATATATATATATATATATATATATATATATATATATATATATATATATATATTTGGCGAAAATTTTTTCTATTTTTGCCGAAATTTTTATCGTAATAGGTTGGCAACCCTGCGTATGACACTATCGCCTCAACATGTCATATTAGCAAAATGTTTTTCTTTTCGGAGCGTTCACAAAACAAGTTAAGCTAACATGTTATGTAACATGTTTTTGACCATGTTAAATGTTTACGCTGGGGTAAATTTGTTAGTTGACATGCCGGCCAACATGTTAACGAACAAATTTACCCCAGTGTAAATGCGGCTTTAGGATTTTAATTAAAAAAAAAACTTGAAGTTAAGTAATTCTCATTTACACTTCCTCAGCCTTTACACACCCTTAGATTTGTTTTAGGTTATGTTAACCTGGATTAACCTAACCTAACTTAACCTAACCTCAAAATAGTAGGTCGTACAAGAAAATCCGACTCAGTTACGAAATTCGACCTTATTGGTAAAAGAAGGTGGCTTACTATTATCGCTACTCGAAAAAGTACCAATTTATGAATCCAAATAACCTGTCGTTCGTCTGACTTTTTTTTACAATAATAATTTGTTTTCATCGCTGGAAAGGATTAATTTAAAAATATTTTTATTTCATAACACTGACCTGTAAAACTTTGTTTTCTTTAAATGCGATTCGAATTAACCGTTTAATAATCAATCGTTTAGTTTTGAAAGCTATCTTTTACTCCACATAAAATAAATTCTGGTTGTTTGGTTTTTTTTTTTATGTAGGAAGGAGGAGGTGGGGGGCTAAGGGCGAACGCCCGCAAAAGTGACCTTTCCACAAAAGATGGAGAGAGCCAAAAACAAGGTTTATGAATGCAGCTTACAGAGGATTGACAAAAGTAAATAGAGACACATTCGATTTTTCCATAGTTTTTTATTTCATTTCGTGTTGCTCTCCACTTTGCATTATGTAAAGCTGACACACGTTCTGGTATTCCGTTGATAAGCTTTGCCATTTGGTCTTGAGGACAATCGTCGTGGTGTCTGTTTAGTTTTGTGAATCCTCTGTGTGTGTGTGTGTGTACACAATATATAATATATATATATATATATATATATATATATATATATATATATATATGCAGTAAAATCACAGAATAACACGTGATCTTATTAATAAGCAAACAACCACAGGGAAAATTAAAAAAGAAACGAAATCCGAGCGCTTTCGTGATATATTCACATCTTCAGGAAAAAACAAATAATAGGCAGATTTTACAAAGTAAATGAGTTAAATACACAAGCGAAAAATTCCCAAACGGCAACTCAATTTAAAAACAATAAAACACTCTACAGATTTTTTCAATAGATAACTTAATCTGAAGGAAGCTAAATTATTGAATATAAAAGAACTATATAGATGAAATTAGACAATTAACATGTACAGAGAACAAAAATTATTATAACAGTTATTAAAAATAGTATTTAATTAAAGCAGGCAATTAAATGGCAAGAATTTAATGAAAACAAAAGGAATGGTGCCAACATCTTACAGAATATTCCAAACTTCTACAAACAATCTGAAAAAACTCTCCCAATAGCCAACCTGATCAAAAGTCTAATAAACCACCAAGCACACAAATATTATATACGAAAAAAATATTACAATGCACACATAAGAATGTTAACAGTTCTTAAAATAATATTTAACCAAAGCAAACCGTTAAGGGGAAAGAATGCGGTCAAGAAACCAATAGGCCCTACGCCAACTTTCTAATTATGTAGGGGTCTAATTTATACAGCCCAGGGCTTATATTAAGGACCAAATCCACATTCTTCTTGATCACACTAGATTAAATTATATTTCTGCTAACAATAGATTTACTAAACCTTAATTTGGAGGCATTTTTCCAATCAATCGGGTGATTAGTATCTCTTACGTGAATGAAAATGGCGTTAGATTCTTGGCCAATTCTTATACTGTATTGATGTTGCTTAATACGTAACTCAAGGGACTTACCAGTTTGGCCTATGTAAAATTTATTACATATTGTGCATGGAATTTTATATATACAACCCTGTTCACTTAAAGGGGAGTTCTTAATCAATGAATTCTTAATTACATCTAAATTTCTGAACGCAATATTTACGTTAAAATTCCTCAGCAGATTCGGCAGATCAAGGAAATTTTCCCTGAATGGTAACACTAACAAATTTTTTGTGTTATAAGGAATCTTGTCCTTTACTTCGTAGAAGGTTTTCTTTGCCATATTTAAAGATTTATCTATGCAGTTCTTTGGATATTTTAAATCAAACGCAATTTTGTATATTTTATTAATTTCGTCATCAATGAACTCTGGGCTACAAATTCGTAAACCTCTTAGGAACAAAGCAGAAAGAACGGATCGTTTTATGTAAATGTGGTGAGCAGAATAATAATGTATATAGGAGCAATTATTAGTGGGTTTTCTGTAAATATTGTACTTAAACTTTTTTCCAGACCTATATATTAAAACATCTAAAAAAGGGATCGAAGAATCTGTTTCTATTTCAACTGTAAAATTGATAGAGGGAATTAAATTATTAAGTTTGGGTAAGAATTCATTGAGATTTAAAGATACTGGCCAAAGACAAAGAACATCATCTACATATCTAAACCATGGAACATAATTTGGCAGAATCTTCCTTAATAACTTACTTTCAAAAAACTCCATATATAAGTTACGTAAAATGGGGGAGAGGGGGTTTCCCATCGCCATACCAATCCAGCTCCCGACTCTCACTCAGCTTATATTTCTGCCCGAAAAATCTGTGCAAAAATCTGCTCTTCGACTCGCCAAAAATTCCTTCATCCGAAAAAATGTGAAAACCTATTCAATTCTAATTATTCTCATTCTTTCTGGCATCTAGCTAAGAACCTCTTCAAAAACTTTCCCTCCTCTTTTCCATTCCGACGGCACAGTTGCAGTCTCTTCTCGTGATAAAGCTGAATTGTCCACTCAAACTTTCGTTTACAACCCAACCATGGACGATTCCGTTGCTGTTCCTCCATCTCCTCCCCCCTCTGACCTTATTATGTCTGAAATTAGAATATATTCTAAAGATGTTTTTTCTGCCCTATCTGGGCTCAACTCTAGGAAGGCGTACGGTCCTGATGGTGTTCCTCCTCTTGTTCTTAAGAACGGTGCTTCTGTGCTGACATCCTGCCTAGGCAAACTCTTTCGTCTTGTCTCTCATCTGGTACTTTTCCTTCCTGCTGGAAGGTAGCTTTCATTCAGCCTGTCCCAAAGAAGGGTGACCGCTCTTAACCCTCCAACTATCGTCCAACTGCTTTGATTTCTTGCCTTTCTAAAGTTTTTGAATCTATCCTTAATAGGAATATTCTTAAACACCTCTCTTCTCACAATCTTCTTTCAGCTCGTCAGTTTGGGTTCCGCAAAGAACGCTCGACATTTCCATATTATCATTAATACTTGAAATATTGCGGGTATATTAAAATGTTCTGGCAACTGTGTCTGACTGTGTGACCCGGCAAGTGTAAACACAGCACGTCGGTGTTGTGGTGTGGCCGTGTGTGATAGATGAACGTGCTTAATGCTTAATAATTCCTTTTTATTAGGTAAGTAAAGTGAGCTATGTCTTTGTTTATTAATTTTGAGCAGAATCTTGCTTTTCCTTATGGATTTAAAAAAAAGAAGAGATACAGGCTAGTGTGAGGCTACGGTAGGTTACCTTTGGAAGAGGTTTAGGCCTAGTCAAGAGGTTTAGGCCTAGGCTAGGCTAGATTGTTGAGCCTTCCCAAAGCTCGGAGGAACTTATTCGTAAAAGATTTCGAAGTGAGTATCTGCACCCAGAGGTGCAAATACCACATTCGTTATTTGCATCCGAATATCACACCTCTGGCTATCCGAATATCACACCTCTGCCTAACTAAACGGTTTTTAAACATATTTACGCTGGTAGAGATCACGACGAACATGGGAAGATTATTTCATTTATCAATTACTTTAAACGTAAAAACGTTTTTAGCGGTGTTAGTAATGAAACGTCTGCCACGTAATTTAAATCTGTTATTACGAGTATTGATATTATCGAAAATGAGCAAGTTTTCAAAATTTACGTTATCGATTTTATTAACGATTTTGAAAACTTTAGTAAGCTCCCACCTTAATCTCCTAGTTTCGAGTGAATGCAAGTCTAACTCTGTAATCCTAGCTTCGTAAGACTTGTTGCGTAGTGACGGAATTAGTTTCGTGGCGCGTCGCTGAACCCTTTCCAACCTATTAATATCCTCACACAAATACAGGCACCAAAACTGAACGGCATATTCTAAGTGAGTTCCTGACTAGGGGACTTGTAAAGGGGCAATATAATATTCTTCGATTTAAATTCGAAATTACGCGCTATGAAGCCTAACATCCTATTAGCTTTTGTGCAAGACTTCAGGCACTGGTTCCTAACTTTTAAATCCTTAGATACGCGTACGCCTAAATCTACTTCCTCGTCAACGCTCTCTAACTGTCTATCGTCCATCGTATACGTGTAATTATTGTTACTAGAACCTATATGCAGAACTTTACATTGCATATAGGTTTTCGTAACAATTACACGTACAGAATGGACGATAGACAGTTAGCGAGCGTTGAAGAGGAAGTAGATTTAGGCGTACGTGTATCTAAAGATTTAAAAGTTAGGAACCTGTGCCTGAAATCTTGCACAAAAGCTAATAGGATGTTAGGCTTCATAGCGCGTAATTTCGAATTTAAATCAAAGAATATTATATTGCCCCTTTACAAGTCCCTAGTCAGGCCTCACCTTAGAATATGCCGTTCAGTTTTGGTGCCCGTATTTGCGTAAGGATATTGATAGGTTGGAAAGGGTTCAGCGACGCGCCACGAAACTAATTCCGTCACTACGCAACAAGTCTTACGAAGATAGGATTACAGAGTTAGACTTGCATTCACTCGAAACTAGGAGATTAAGGTGGGAGCTTACTAAAGTTTTCAAAATCGTTAATAAAATCGATAACGTAAATTTTGAAAAATTGCTCATTTTCGATAATAGCAATACTCGTAATAACAGATTTGCGTGATAGGTTGGAAAGGGTTCAGCAACGCGCCACGAAACTAATTCCGTCTAATGGAGGGTTTGCCAGATACCACTATTTATTTTAATTATTTATTTAAAAACAACTCAACTCGTCGTGTAAATCCATACATCTGAGAAAAAAATAAATAAATACGAGTGGGTAAAGTGCAATTGCAATGTTGCAAATGCAATGTTGATCAATGTTGCAAAGGGGGATGGGGTACACATATATATGTGTATATATATATATTCCAAATGGGGCTAACAAATGGTTTATAAAGATCTATATATAGATATTGTCTCTAGGCCTGGTCTTTCTCAAGCACCTAACCTAACCTAATCTAAAAGCTTAAGAAAGAATATAAGGAAAATCTAACCTAAAAAAGTACCGTTCTCTAACTAATGGTTTATAATTATTTATATATAGAAAATGTCTCTAGGTCTGATCTTTCCAGGTACAACAGTTATCAGAAAACTTTTCAAACAAGTAAAATGTCTTGCCAATTAAAAGAACTATGAGGGGATCCTCCCGGGCAACAATATAAACTGAATGTTTAATTTGTATATATTTAATGAATATTCAAACCAGCGTATTATGTTAAACAAATTTTCACTTTAACACATTAACCGCCGGACCCCTTTATGTTGGTCAGAAATATATTATTTTTATGTGATAGATAGGACTAACTAACGTAATAATAAACAGATAAGATAAAAAATTGTTTATTGTTTGAAATACAAAGTGGTGCACATCTGCACCATCAGCAGTTAATGAAAATTTACGTTAGAAAGCAAATAGTGATAGTTATTTTACAAAAACAAAACAAACAAAGAAATAAATATATTAGTTATCCTTATATGAACCCGCTCTCTACGAATATAATAACATAGAAAACAAATTTTCAGAGTGACTATTATATTATTGCATAATAAAAATGTAATAGTGGCCATAAAATAAATGAAAATGAAAATAAATGAAAGTAGGAAAATGATCACTGATGTTTGTGGTTATAATTCCAGAATTTACGAGGGCTTTGCTATTTACAAATATATTATCAATCGTAGATTTTGTTATTTATTTGATTATCATAGATGAAGATTCGAGAAGATTTGGTAATAGTGTTACTAAGGTAGGAAGAATTCAGTAACTTTAAAAATTTATGAGAGACTGCTTCAGATTGCAAATTGATGTTGAAGTAACCCGCAACTATGGCATTCAATTTATGGAACTAGCATAACATGTTATCTAAGTGACTTAAAGGCTATTGATATTGTTATTATTAGTTGGGGTGTATATTTACATAAACTGGAAACCTACATAATTTCAAATGAAAGGTAAAGTTGTAGCAATAAAAAGTTTGCCGAGAAATAAATATATACTTATGTATATATAATATCAAAATAAACCAAAATCACTTTTCATTTTAGTTTTATTTTGAAAAATGTACACTATTTTTATTAAAAATTAAAGACGCAAAAGTTCCTAATTCGTAAACTTTTGGCTTTAAATGCTATTTGTTTCTGACGAACCTTTTTCCGCAATTGTACAACGGTGATTAAAATTCTTAAAAATGAGCATATTTTTTGCGGAAAAATAAATTTTTAACTAGTCTAAAAGAATGTAAATATACACAAATGGAATTACTCAAGTAGTTTGCTTTAGCGCTAGTAAATTCCAAAACATTTATCAGCTTCATACAATGGAGTCCAATAGGTAGTGAAAAAATGTGGAATATTTAAAATATCACAAAAATAAATGAAAAGAAATCATTCTAAAGATTGCAATCTAATAAATACTTTCTATCGATGTTGAGGATTTAATACAGGGTTTAAACTAGATTCAGTTTCTTCAATTCGTCTCTGAAATCTTATTCTGTCCCGAGCGCACTCTTCAGCAATCAACAACGGAATAAGTTCGAACATTTTCATAGAATTTAACTTTTAGTGCCGTACTTAAAATCCAATCTTTTTCAATTTCATCATTCCACCTTTGGTTCACGATTTTTAACTCTTCTTCAATTTTGTCAACGCTATTTCTATCATCATTTCCAAAGTCACTTTCATCATTACAAACAATGTTATGATTACTCTCAGAATTTTTGAGACAGCTTTTTCCTTGTGCTGACAATGAACTGGATTTAACTGATGAAGGTACATTACACTGTTCCAAAACTTCTGAATTCCGAAACTTTTGCAGTATTCATATCAGCATCTGATGATGACGTGATTTACTTATAAACTATGAGGTAAATATGATTGGTTGAGTTTAAGAGGTTCATTAATAAACTGTACAGTAGGGTGGATCGATTTTACATTTTTTTCGATTTCCATATTCTAATAGAGACAAAAACTTGCGCATGCATGAGAAAATAGCCTCTGCAAAATCTTAGCTTAATAGGTAATCATCTTCTGCCCCCGGCAGAGCGATGAAAATCATATTTTAGTAGTCAAAAACGTATTTTTAAACCCTAGCCTAGAGTCATAAAATTTTGCGTGTGTGTTATTTCATGCCTAAGCAACGATATAAATGCTATGGGAAATATATAAATGCATTATTTAAGACAAAAGAGCCGATCTGAAATATGTATAATATATGCTTATTTAAGACAAAGAGCCGATCTGAAAATATGTATAATATACATATTTTCAGATCGCTCTTTGTCTTAAATAATGCATTTATATATTTCCCATAGCATTTATATCGTTGCTTAGGCATGAAATAACACACACGCAAATTTTTATGACTCTAGGCTAGGGTTTAAAAATACGTTTTTGACTACTAAATATGATTTTCATCGCTTTGCGGGGGCAGAAGATGATTACCTATTAAGCTAAGATTTTGCAGAGGCTATTTTCTCATGCATGCGCAAGTTTTTGTCTCTATTAGAATATGGAAATCGAAAAGAATGTAAAATCGATCCACCCTACTGTACAGTAACCAATTTATCTTTACTTTTAGACTTTAGAGAACTCCCTTCGTCTTTTATGAAACCAAATTCGGATTGAGAATTAACGGGAGCTCTCTCGCCCCTAGTAATTGCATCCATTGTACAGTGCTTATTTTTATCCAATATATCTTGCGACTTAGGTTTTAAATTCAGCTGTGAGTCTCTCATCTTTTCGGAATGTATTCCGCAGCTTCCGAGTTTAATTTGTGTGGTTTCTTTTGAGGACTAGAGTTAGGTTGTTTGTTGCAATAAAAATTAAATGGATCAACAACGTTGGATGAATGTACCATGGGCTCATTATAAAGTGCCGCAAAACTCCCATCTTGAACAACATAAGACAAAACTCACTGGTTGAACAAATTCATCATTCATTTTATTACGAAGAAAGGAGAAAACGGGAATGTTTCCAGGAGAAAAGTAAGACGCTCTTTGAGTTTCAAAAGGACGCCCTTGATGGCAATTTAAATGTTGAATAAAGCCTTTATTAACGGGAGTCATCATAGATTTGCTAAAAGTATCCAGAGTGAGTGAAACCACATGCATAAGAGGATTTTCAGGTTTCGATACTTCAGTTGGCAAGCTTCAGAAATCTGAAATAATTGTGTGTGTGTGTGTGTGTGTGCAGGAAAAGTCCTAAACTCCGCCCCCTGTATGATCGATGAACGGTCACGTGGCTCCTGCTATTACCTGGGCATATCTCTACCTCTGCGTACTCAGTTGACCGCTGCAAGCCCTGGATCTCAGACGTGTATTTGAAGAAATCTCACGTAGACGAAAAATAGTGATGGCTACCGTTAATATTGCGTGCTCGAGTTTTATGAAGTGGTATTCGATAAAGTGTGAAGATGTGGTGAACACTGAAAGATTCCCTATTCCACCCTCCTTTGAGACTCTTAAGGCTACATTGAACCGTGCGAAGAATGAGTAACAAGAGGTTCAAATATTGTACGGTTATTCTGGCGAGAGCAATGCAGGATTTCGTGGTACAAACGATGTAATGGACTATGTTGTAGGACTAAACTGCATAAAAGCTTACATATACCGTGAAGTGGAAGAAACAACACGTGCAAAAGAGAAGCAACGGTTATGGTTAGTAAGTCTTGTTGATGAGTTGGGTGACAAGCGGTTTTATGTCATGCTGCATCATACCGAGTACTCATACCCTACGGCTGAGAATGTAAATCTTGTCATAATGGATAGTCTCCAATACTTTTACCACTACATTAATACATATTATGACGAGGTTTGCAGTGAGGTTGTGGCTAAAGGCTTGCGTAAGTTTTTAATAGAATTTAGAGACGAGTATCAATTGCTAAGCAAAAAGGAAAAGTATGAGCACACGTTTCTCTCAAATAGTGCGCCGGAGTGTGAATAAAATGTGTTTAGTTCGTGAAAATCCCCCTGTATCCCCCTGTATCCCGCTATAATGGGATACAGATATTCACATGATTCTTTCACGTTGGAACAACACCGTACACGATTCATCAACTTATGGTGTGACTCACTCCTCCACACCTCCCTTCGAGCCAGTCATCTCAGAGTTTGAACTGACTGGACGTGCACTCGTCACAATAGAATACGATGGAGCTTCATTTGAGCAGCATTCTCAATGCCGTGTACGATGTGTCCGTGACAAAATCATTGCGCGTGTTCAGGCGTAAAACCGGTGCCATTAACTATGTACCTGAAACGACTTATAGACAAACAAACTCTGGTAAACGGAATGTTGTTTATTTAAGTGTTTAGATGTTATAATGTTATAATGTTTCAGACCAACAAAGACCCTAGGATCCACTTATGGCTGGTCTACCTAACTGTGTTCGTAATTGTGTATTCTGCATGTCCTCCGTGGTGGCGGAGGGGACCTACAATTTTACGTGGGTTCCGAACCACAAAGCCTTAATTTTACTACCTTAAACTATACCCAATCTATCAACAGATGCGTCTAATCGATTTTTAAACATGTTTATGGACGTGCTACTAATTACTTCTACCGGCAAACTATTCCAGCTATTTACTATTCTATGCCTAAAAAAGTTTTTGGCAACTGCTGTCTCGAACCTTCTACTTGTCAACTTACACCCGTTATTTCTAGTCCTATTATATTGAGATATTTCGAAAAAGCTATCTCTATCTACGTTATCGAACCCATTCATAATTTTGAAAACCTGGATTAGATCACCCCTTAGCCTCCTAGTCTCGAGTGTAGTCAATTTTAACTCCTTAAGCCTATTCTCGTATGACTTCAACCTAAGCGACGGAATCATCTTAGTTGCTCGTCTTTGAACTTTTTCGATTTTGTCTATATCTTTTCGCATATGCGGATTCCAAAACTGGATCGCGTACTCCAAATGAGGTCTAACTAATGATTTATAAAGAGGAACAATAATATCGCGCGATTTGTACTCAATATTCCGAGCTATAAAACCTAACATTTTGTTCGCTTTATTGACCGCTGCTGTACTTTGTTTCGCTACTTTTAAATCACCAGAATAGAGTCTTCGTGGTAGTTGAGAAGTGGAGCGAGGATCGTTATAAAATACCTGCAGGTGTAGGTACAAGAAGAGAACAGATTAGTGATAGACACTCATATGCCATTGTTTGGACATTGTGTATAAATAGCGATCAGCCATGCACTGATATACGATTGATGTGGAAGAATACGTCTGATAATAACGTTCTTGTCCTTACGCGAAACCGATTCATCCTCGACAGAATGTTTGAAATCGTCGGTTTCCGCAAGCTGAAGCCTATATTAGACGCGCGTGTTACAGATATGCTTTATTTTGATACGGTTCTTGAATACGCATACACCGCTCTGCTCGACGGGTTTACCAAGTGTAGGACTGAACAAGGCGAGAATGGTCTGGAACTGGATGCTTATTTAAAAGGTTTAGACTCTTCGAAATATCATGAACTTTGGTACAAAGGACTTGAGCGGTACAGGGCTAAGCTCACCTACACCGTTCACCCTGAAGAATTGTTTCTTTATATAATGAACAGCTTCGTTACGACTAAGATGATTATTTCAACTGCCGCTATGCATTGTGAAGAAGAGTTCACGATTGAAAGCTCGGATCGGTAAGAATAAATCGTCGATTGGAAAGGAGTGTTTATAAACTTGAATTTAATAATGATGTTGTGGCTAACGATGCCCTCTTTGTGCGTGCTTTTGATTGTATTCTGTCAGTGTTTAAAGATAACTTGCCAACCGAATGTAAAATGGGCACAAAAATAGTATTGAACGAATTGAAGGCCCTTTACATCGAGTATAGACCTCCCTACAACTTGAGCGGTGAAATAATGTTAAATCGTATTTATTGCATAGTACAAAGCAACAATGATGTAACTGTAGACTCGATCACGTGCGAGTTTAGTATTTTAGTTAAGCGTAGAAGAATATAATGTGTATATAGATTTCTCCTCTACTATTACCTTACCTTATATATTCTTTGTTCAACTTGTGTATTTCTTATACCAATATTATTTTTTTGATTATATATATATACAGGGTGTCCGAGAATTATCTGTACAATTTTTGGCTGTTATTAAAAGTCAACCATGAAGTGTAGAAATTCCAGTGTTCTCCCATTTTACAGAGAATCTCATTGTTTTTTCTGATACCAAGTTTTGACAAGTTTTTTAGAAATTCCAGTGTGTCCGAACATTATCTGTACAATTTCATCTTTTATCTGTATTTTCAAAAGTTTCTTTTATTAAAGTAACGTTGTTACAAACATTCGATATGTGCACCATTAGTGATTCGCAAAACATCCAATCGATACTCCAAATGTTGCCATGTACACTGCAGCATATCCACATCAATTCGCTCAATAGCAGCTGTGATTCTTGCTTTTAAATCATCAATGTCTGTCACCTGCGTACATTTCTAAAAACCTTGTCAAAACGTGGTATCAGAAAAAACTTAATGAGATTCTCTGTAAAATGGGACAACACTGGAATTTCTACACTTCATGGTTGACTTTTAATAACAGCCAAAAATTGTACAGATAATTCTCGGACACCCGGTGTATATATTCCTCGTTCAACGTGTGTATTTCTTATATTATTATTATTTTTTAATAATAGTATATATTAGTGGTGGACCGGATGTCAGTTTTTCAACATCTGCGGATGCGGATGCGGATATTTAGTTAATCTATCAATATAATATACAGTAGAATTACGAATATATGACAAATTTTTTCAAATTTCGTGATATTACTATTATGGGAGGCAATGCATAAGAATTAAAATTAATATTAATGTTTTCATTATGATAAAAATAATAACTTTCTCAAGAGTTTCAGCCACAGAAAATTCAATGAAACAAGTTTCATTCAATTTTCTGTGTTACCAGGTATTTATATTTTGAGGTTTATATATTTGTTTGTTCATTAATAATTAATACTTTACATGAAATGTGCATGACTGGGCCTTATAAGCTACTTTATAAGCTAATTTAATTGTAAATTGCATATTTTATTAGAGGTAATATCCGCATAACATCCGCAGTCAGAAGTGCGGATGCGGATGTTAAAAATGATGCGGATATCCGGTCCACCACTAAATTATATATATATATACACACACACACACACACACACATATGCTGTATATACATACAGTATATATGAGAGAGAGAGAGAGAGAGTATTTCACCAATCATTTGTTCCGTACGCCAAGGAACAGCATTATCCTCCTAGTGATTATTGCATGGTATATTATTGTATGCTTTTGCGATGGATTTTTAGGCCAAAAAAAAAAAAATGGTGTAATTCTTATCAAAGCGAACAGCCAAACATAAATTTTCCTTACAGCGCTTCTCGAAGAACCTCGAGATTCTACTGCGGTACTCAATATTTTATAAATTTATTTTATATTAATTCTCGAAGTTTAAAATTTGATGAGCTATTAAGTATTGTACTTGACCAAAAATTTGAGGTTGTAGCCATTACTGTATCCTGGTTAAATACAGAGAGTAGAGGTTTTCTCGAAGAATATCATATCTCTGGTTATGAGATGTTTAACAATGATAGAATAGAAAGAAGGGGTGGTGGTACAGTACTATACGTTCGGTCACATTAAATCCCATAATTAAAAATACAGCAGAAATTGATAATATAAATGCGACGTTTACTGAAATCAAGGACGACTCACGAAAGAAACTAATTATAGATTTAGTACATTGGCCTCTCTCTCAGAGTGTCGATAGTGATAATAGACTTCAGGAACTAATTTTTCATGCAAATAACGAACATGATGCGAGAATTATGGGAGATCTTAATTTACCTTGCAAGGATTGGGGTGGTCCTTTACAGTTTAATTCCGGTCGTCAATTGTACGAGGGTTTGCTCGAACGTTCACTTTTTCAAATGATTAAGGAAGCCA
Organism: Bathynomus jamesi; assembly: GCA_023014485.1. Lineage (NCBI taxonomy): Eukaryota > Metazoa > Arthropoda > Malacostraca > Isopoda > Cirolanidae > Bathynomus > Bathynomus jamesi. The sequence continues at coordinate 944,922 of JAJOZX010001057.1, read as the reverse complement.
CTTAGAGAACGCAATATTCTAGATTTAATTTTAAGTACAGACCACGACTTAATTGATAATATTTCTGTAGGAGACTACTTCACCAGTGATCACAGGCAAATAACATTTGAAATTAAAATTAATATTCATAATTCGGAGAGGCTGGAACACGTTTGGAATTTTAAAAGAGCTAAATTTCGTGACATGGAATTGTAACTTTCGATCCATAATTGGGATGAGGCTCTATCGCACGATGATATTAATGGCACATGGACTTCTTTTTATAATTATTTTAAACGTTCAGAATCAAGTAATATCCCATTACGTAAAAAGAGACTGGCAAAGTCTATTAAACCTAATTGGTGGAATGCTGAAGTGAAAAGAAGCGTAACGTTAAAAAGAAACGCGTATTTTACATTTAAAGAACCAAATAATTTGTCCGATGAAAATGCTTACAAACTATTGAGAAGGCGAAGCAAAATTTGGATCACTTTAACATATTGCTTCCCAAAGCATTCGGGAAGCAATATGTTAAAGTGATCCCTCCTGGGAAGCAATATGTTAAAGTGATTAACACTGGGAAGGAATATGTTAAAAAGAGAAAGGTTGGTTGGTTAGAAAGAGGTTGGTAATCTAGGAGATAACCTACCCACCGTAAACAAAGCTATAAATGCCCTAACCGGGCATTCTTTATATATTTAATGTAGGTCAACTGAATGCTCGGTTAGGTCAACTGAATGCCCGGTTAGGTCAACTGTACGCCCTTGATGATTGGTTAGGTTAAGTCGTGATATTTTCGTTAGTTTTAACGAATATATCACAACTTAACCTAACCAATCGTCAAGGGCGTACAGTTGACCTAACCGGGCATTCAGTTAACCTACATTAAATATATAAAGAAAATGAAAGGATGCAAAAAGGAGCTACTCAACTCGTACTTGTGGCAAATGATGTGGCGTGACGGATTTTTCCGAAATCCATTTTTTACTTTGTGTGACCATATAGCGCAACAATTCTAATAAATTTACTTTCAATCTAATATTTTAACATGTTATGATTAACTTTTTATGCCTTTACTTTATTAAAGCGAACATTTTTTATCGTACTCCTCATCCTAAATATTGGGAAGCAATATGTTAAAGTGATTAACACTGGGAAGCAATATGTTAAAGTGATATACTGGGAAGCAATACGTTAAAGAGAGGTTCCTGGGAAGCAATATGTTAAAGTGATCCCAAAATTTTATTAGAAAAAATAAGCACAACTATGAGCTATATATAGTGAACCAAAATAAATTGAATCCGAAGGACTTCTATAATTATGTTAGGAATAGAAAAGTAGCTTCATTTGTGAAAACATGGAAAAAATTTACGATGACTTACAAATGAGGGAAGTTTTAAATAAATTCTTCTTTACCGTGTTTCCTAACGTAAATATGAACAACATTCTCGTTCCCATAATCATGTTCATTGAGGATAGATCAGCTTCTGTATTTTACCATTAGTAAAAGTGAAGTACTCTCGGCCAAAGGTAAAATTAATCTTATTAAAACTCCCGGTGGTCCAAATAAGTTCTACCCTCGGGTACTTAAAGAAGTGACCTGCCTAGTGATGTGAGTCGTTTTTTATTGTGTCGTTTTTTTGTTTTTGTCGTTTTTTTTTTTTTTTTTAAAACGAAGATAGTCTGTTTTTTTTGTTTTTTTTGTTTTTTATTGTTTTAAACTTATTCCATATTTTTCTTCCTTTAATCTAATAAGTATATTAGTATTACCTATAATTTACTATACTACCATGCTTATACGGTTTATACCTAGTATATGTATATAGTCATTTTAGAAAAACTGAATCACACAAAAAGTATATAATAGAAAGGAAAAACAAACCCTCATTTTTTATATGTATATACCTATATTTTTTAACTAGAACATAAAACATTCTTCTCATTTCAAACAATATACATAATTGTGATTGGCAAGAGTACCAGTATATATATTCCAGATCGAAAAAAAAAATATTCACCTTTTTTTGAACCTTTTTGTTAACCTAATGTTGGTTAACCTTCATTTCCATGGAAGAATCATCACTAGATTGGGTAGAGCATATATGCTAGTTTCAATATCACAGGTACTGGTATAATATCCATAATACTGGTATAAAACAATAGATATAATTGTGATTGGCAAGAATACCAGTGTATATATATATATATATATATATATATATATATATATATATAATATATATATATATAATATATATTCCAAATAGAAAAATAAAAAAATATAAATATTCATCTCTTTCTTTAACCTTTGTGTTAACCTAATGCTGTTTAACTTTCATTATCTGATTCTATTTCCATTGAAGAATCATTATCACTAGATTGATTAAAGCAAATAGTTTCAATATCACAGGTACTGGTATTTATTGCAGATTTGGATGTTGACGAAGCCAATGTAGCACCATGTTTTACTTCACTTTCTTGGAATTTTGCATTTTGGGATATAAATACTAGCTTTGCTGCTCTGTCTGTGCTTAATTGGTTTCTTTTGGCTGTATGGATATTACTGTATGTGCTAAATGATCTCGGAGGTAATGAAAGGGCGAAATAGAGGTGTATGAGTTTGTGTAGGTATATATGTGAGTATGCATGCGTATGTATCTGGAATTCGGATGTATGCATGTGTATGGGGTATACAATAGATATAAATGTGTATATAAGTATTTATGTATATATTGGTATATATGTATATGGGTGTATGTGTATGTATATATATATATATGGATGGTCTCGGGGGGGGGGGAATATGTCATCGCGGGTCTAAAGGATAGTTAAGTGGGAGATTCAAAATCCGAGGCATGGATGGGAGTCCTGGGAAGGTTGGACAATGGGCAGTCAGCTCCCAGCCAGTGTTCTCGCAAGTTTAATGGATCTCAAGATACAAGACTTTCAGTGCAAGAAAGAGGCCAGTTTTTTCTGTAAATAGGCTGAAAAGGACATTCTATACTGGTACCATATGGCCTATTTTATTATTTATTTATTTATTTTTATAATATATATCATTGCAAAAGTATACCTTATAATTAAATTGGCAATATCTATATTAAAAAAAAAAAAAAAAAAAAAAAAAAAACGTTTTTTTTTACATCACTAGACCTGCCCAATAGTCTCTCCTCTCACATGCATTTTTAATAAATTGTTCCAGTCTGGAGAAGTTCCGGTCGATTGGAAACTTGCAAACATTACGCCAATATTTTAAAAAGGAGACAAATAACTCTCAGGAAATTATCGTCCTATCAGCCTGACTTCAGTAGCTGGTGAGCATATGGAGACGATCGTTCGGGACAAAATAGTTAGTCATTTAGAAATTAATAAATTAATCAAAGATTCTCAACACGGCTTTCGACGTAATCGTTCTTGTCTTATTAATTTGCTCGATTTCCCTAATGATATTATATATATAATATATATATATATATATATATATATATATTATATATATATATATATATATATATATATACGACGATATTTTCAAAAAGCGTTTGATAAAGTGCCCTATAGATTATTAGCTAAACTTCATTCTCACGGATTTGCTGGTAATGTTCTCAAATGAATCGAAAATTGGCTTAGTGAAAGTAAACAAAGAGTGGTCATTTACGGCAAAGCCTCTAACTGGAAAAGTATAACTGGCGGTGTGCCTCGGGGATCGGTTCTGCGACAAGTTCTTTTTATTATTTATATTAATGACATCGACTTGGGAATTAACAGTATAATTTCAAAATTTGCGGATGATACCAAACTCGGGGAACGAACAAAATCAGTGGAAGAACGTTTGCAGATTCAAGAAGACATTAATAAATTACTCGAATGGGCGGAAATTTGACAAATGAACTTTAATATAGATAACTGTAAAACATGCATATCGGTAGAAACAATGTTAAAGAAAAGTATTTTATATGCGAAAAAACACTAACGAGTGTTACGGAAGAAAAAGATTTAGATAATATTCTTGCCGAGACTCTTAAATCGGGTAAGCAGCATTAGTAGTATGGGCACAAAAGGGTAGAGTGCAATGCAATGTTGCAAATGTTGATCAACGTTGCAAAGGGGGAGGGGATGTTGAAAAGGAAAGGGGTTATCCCCCAAATTGCAATGAACGGGGGATCTTTGGGGGGAGAAGGAGAGGATGACCTCCCCCCAAAGGGGTAACCTTAACCTAACAGAGAGAGAGAGAGAAAGGAGGAGGAGGAGGGTCTTTGGGGGAGAAGGTGGGATGTCCTCACCCCGAAAGGGAAACCTAACCTAAGCCTTAACCTAAGAAAGATAGAGATGTTCGCCTGGCCCCAGCCAGACGCATAATGAGCGTCCAGGGAATCCGTAGCTGTTATATAGAGGGTCGGGAGTTGCCAGATACCACATTGTATTTATTTATATATTAAAGGCAGGGTTGCCAGAGAGCACTATTTATTTATATATAGATGAGTTTCCAGAGACTCCTATATAATTTATTTATATGCAGGGTTACCAGGCAGCACCATTTATATTAATTATATTATTTATTAAAGGCAAGAGCGAGGGAGACGCTCTCCTTAATTTGCTCAGCAAAAGAACTAATTAAAACATTTAGGCGAATCCCAATATTAACAATAAAATAAATGCACTTGACTCATTATATTAATCCATTGCTTAGCAAAATAAATAAATAAAACACCAATATTAAAATTGACCACAGAAAATGCATGCAAAATAACAGTACACACTTTATACACACTTTATATATATATATATATATATATATACAAAGAAAAACAATTATTTTAACAAACTTCCCCGAAAGTGCCTATTTACTTTTTTAATTAGTAATTTTTTGAGCTTTTTATAAATTTAGGATTATTTATAACGTCAGATTACTACACTATATATATATATATATATATATATATTATTATATATATATTCTTAAGGAAATCTATATATACTTTTATATTATTATTCTATTTTTTATATAAAGAAAATTCCGCGAATTCAAAGTTAAATAACTTAAATCTTATAAAAAACAAAATAAAATACATTTACATTAAAACGATTTCGCTTCCAAACCAAGAAAGACAGAAGAGTGTAACTATCGCCGACCAAAAACTAAAATGGTCACATTGGAATGTGGTTTGACCCACATTTCATCCCAAAGATTCGGATTTACTAACGTTCACTCCAGATATTACTTCAACCATTATCATTATTGTTAATGAACGTAAACTCGATTTTAAATTCTATTATACAGGGTGTTTCAGGAGGAAAGGTCAATACTTCGGGAGGTGATACTGATAGTATCGGTCATTGTGAGAAAAAAAGTCCATATGATAATGTCTAATTCTAAATGGTTACGGAGATAGAGCTGTTTGATTGTGATGCGCGCGCAGCTCTGACTCCCCCTTCCCTCCCCTATAACCTTGAACCATGTAAGCTGTAATGTAAGCATGTAACATAGGCCAATCGACAGCTGACTGTTGTGAGTGACATTGTTTGGTGTTTGAAGCAGTGTTAAGAATGCCACACACCTTCACACATGCCGAATATGCAGATATGGTGTATGTCTACGGTTTTTGCGATCGAAGTGCAACAGCTGCTGTTGCAGAATACCGTCAAGCAATCAGATCAGGAGAGTTGCCTCAAAATCTGGCTCTCTTGGAGATTGGACCCGTAAGTCACAGTCGTTGTTTAACTACAGCGATTCGTTTCTGCAGGATTTGGGTTTCCAAACATGCACTGAAGGGCAAAATGCTACAGAATTTGATGTTGATTGTTGAATTTATTATTGGGTTTTATCTTCCTCACTGGTTCAATGTAAAACTTAATCCAATGTGGATGGAGGGGCCCAACCACATCTTGTTTCAATTACAGCTACTGAGAACCCAAAGGAAAGTAGTGGTGGACATCGTGTTACCTGTGGTGAGAAGGTCCGCTTGGTATGCTAGGCCAGAGGCAGTTTTGCTAGCAATACTCTGCAGCCAATGTACCAAAGAGCGAACTGAGGCTGTGGAAATCATTCTAAAGCTTAGAGGAACATCATTAGATGATGACCAGCTGGGAGACTGCTCTGTTCAGACAAGGAAGGTACCTCCGATAAACGTCAATGCCACGAAATTGTCAGAATTAGTTAACTTGAGTTCGGAAGTTTTGGAGCCACCACTGACAACATGTATAACAAACAAAGATTTAACACAACTTAAAGAGGCCACAATGCAAGTGCCAAAGTGGCCTTCTCACACTCAGAGTGTGGAGAGATGTGTGAAAATGGTTACAGAAGCAGCTAGTCAAGTTTACAGTCACGAGAGGCGAGAAGGTTACATCAAAGCGCAAGTAGCAAGCCGAATGCTGATGTCAAGGAACCGCAGCAAAAAGGACATGACTGCATTGGTTACTTTCAAATAAAGACTCTGAATGATATCTTATTGCCACTTTAAATGTTGATATGATGTTTGCGCACATTTGTTATTTTGTTACGAATTTAAGGAAAAATGGAATTTTTGAATTAAAATTGATGTAGGTAGGAGTTATTTTTTATTGTTTTTGAAGCAAGGATATTATTTTGTATGCCAAATGATTACATTAAATTGCTACAAAATCACATGATTTTCAATTTAGTCATTTCACCCCCAAAATTGACACACCCTAATAGAGTATATTTTGGACCGTATAGTGTAGGCTCCTGAAAGTAGTGCAGCCTTCAATATGGACAACTGCATGGTAAATATTGACCGTGTCTTCCGTGTTGCGGGTCATCGTGCCACACCTTATACTCTTAACTTCAATTCTCCGGTTATTTACAGGCGGCATATAAACGCCGATCGGGGTTGCGGCTTTATAGCAGTAGTCTTAGCTCATTTGTTCACTGTGCTAAATACGCGGGCCCAAAAAATTTGGTTGCCTACGGTAGTGGAGCGTGCCCGTAAACTAGCTGTATACTGTAAACTTGAGAGTGTAATATGGGTCCTGAAGAGTTGAGAAGGGTAGAACAGGAAATGAATGTTCGTATAGTTATATTTCGAATGGATGATCGTCGTAGGACTGTGTATGTTTTTAAAAGCTGTGTGAGAGATCGTACAAGACACCTACTTATTTTAAGGCTGTCAGGGACAACGTATCTCCCCATCCGTAATATAAGGACTCTCTACGCGAGTTATGATAAAAGTCGAAAATATGGACGGCATCATGATTTGTGTAAGGGATGTCTCGAGTTTTCGGAAGATATAGTGAAACATTGTAAGGATTGCCACATGGTATGTGCGCAGTGCAAAAGTTCCAAATGTGAAAGCCGTGTGATTGAAGCTGAGAAGAGGGGCTTTGATGTATGCAGACGCACATTTTTCAATAATAACTGTTTTGAGCTCCATAAGTTAATTGGTACGTGTAGGAAAATGAGAATATGTGAATGTGGTATGTTTCATATGATAGATAACACTAGGCAACAAATTTCAACTTTTTTTTGTTACAGACACGTGAACTACTGATTCCTACTAAAGCGCTGATGCTGATTTCAGATATGATATCAAAATTTCTCTATCACGTCCAGATTTTGTGTAACCGAAAACCCCTATTTTTCATTTTTTTTCTCACCCGCTTCTATTACGAAAGCCGTCTAAGCTACTTTTCCGTGCCACGTTTTATGTTAAGCATACTTAAATAATTAGTGAACAGGGATGTCTTTCCTCCTTTATTCTGGCTTAAGACAGACAGCGGAATTCCGCTGGCGGAGTTACCACCCCTGCGCCCAACCATCCACCCAAAGCGCGTTAGTATTTTGTTGTTACTACTGAAAGGCAAATTCCTGTTCTTAAGTGAAACTTTGGTGTGTCCTCTTCCTTTGTCGCTTGTAGGATGACGAGCTCTCCTTCTGCAGGAACCAACAATAATCTCCCATCATATTTGGGTTGAAATTACCTTGGTATCTGTTTTCCATAACTGAGATCTGTTGGTGGAAGCGCTCACCATGCTCGTCACTTACAGCCCCAAGGTTGGCCGGGAAGAAGTCAAGATGAGAATGTAAAAAATGAATTTTCAAAGACATTCTGCATCCCATTATTTCATAAGATTTAAGCATGTTTTCTACGAGTTTACGGTGGTTTTCAGCTTTGTGGTTTCCAAGAAAATTTTTGACAACTTCAACGAAAGATGTCCATGCTCCTAGTTCATTCTCATTTAGGTTAGATGGAAACGATGAGTCGTGGATGACACTGCGGATCTGTGGTCCAGTGAAAACTCCAGCTTCTAGCTTAGCATCTGTCAATATTCCTTTGAATTTATCCTTTAAATATTGGAAACCACTACCTTGATGATCCATACCCTTCACGAAATTTTTCATAAGGCCAAGTTTAATGTGAAGTGGTGGAAGATGTACTTTCTGAGGGTCAATAAGTGCTGGGTGTTTCACATTGTATTTACCAACAACATGTTCAGTTCTAGATGGCCAATCATGTTTTTTGTAGTGGTTCTTGTCATCTCTGCTGTTCCATACACAAAAGCACATATGCTTTGTGTAGCCCAACTGTACCCAAGAAGTAATGATACAACTTTAAGGTCGCCACAAATATTCCATGTGTGGTCCTTATATTTGATGAGTCTTAGCAGCAGTTTCATCGATTCATAAGTCTCATTAAGGCCAGTGGCATGTGCTACAGGTATTGAAGGTTTTTCATTGCCGTTGTGCAGTAATACAGCTTTAAGGCTAGCTTTACTAGAGTCAATGAACAGTCTCCATTCTTTTGGATCATAGCGACAGCCAATCCCTTGCATCAGACCACTGATATCGTGGCAGAAACAAACGTTTTCTTCCTGTAAGTAAAATGATGAAAACTGCAAATGGCGATGGCGGAAATGGGAAACTTTGGTGTTTGGTTGGAGAAGATTAAATTCTTGAAGTCTTGAACCAAGCAACTCTGCCTTTTCTTTTGGTAATTCCAAATCGCGCACTAAGTCATTTAACTCCGCTTGACTTAACAAATGTGGGGAAATATTTGCATCTGGAACATATATGCCATCTTTCCCTGTTTCTATATCACTAGCAGAATCTTCAGATGAACTGCTGTCTGTTATCGTTGCTGGTGGAACTGGTGGTGGATTTGTTTCATCATGTGGTACTGGTTTCATTGCTGATTCGCAGTTTGGGTACGTGATCTTTGATTTGTTTTTCTTTGTGAAACCAGCAATCTTTGTCAAACAAAAATAACAATCATTGAAGTGATTTTTCGGCTCACGCCAAACCATGGGGACTGAGAACGGCATAGCTTTTCTTTTACCATTCATCCAAGCTATTAACATTGCATTGCACTGTGCACAGCAAATATGTGGTGCCCAGTCCCTCTGTTGGTCTCCTAACTTAGTCAAAATAACACTTGTAGGCAAGTTTAATCTTTGTTGTTATGTTTCTACGTTGTGGCTTAGGTGTATATTGTCCACAGACAAAGCAGAAGTTGTCTGGGTGATTTACACAAGCACGTCTATTTGATGCCATTTTTAATTACCATACAATATCTGAAAAAACGTAGAAAGTAATTATTACGATGTGCAAAATAAAAAGAAATACACACCGTAGTACAAAACAAATGCTATAAAAACACACAAGTCACCACAACCTGTCACTTGCTCATCAGCAGAGAGCTTCAACAACCGTTCTGCTTGACTGTCACGTAGCGACTGACCGTTGGGCCGTAGCCCGTTACTATGCTCTTGACTCAGTGTTGCCAACTCGGGATAAATTTTATTTATCAAAATTGTTCGAATTTGTATATAGTTGGCAAAAAAAATTGCTTTAACCTTGAAAAGCAAGTTTCATATTACTGGCATTAAGCCGATTAAAACCAAAATCTGGACGTGGTAGAAAATTTTACTAAAAGTGATTTGCATTTTACACAAAATCTAGACGTGATAGAAGAAATCTAATTATAGATTTGAAATCAGCATACCGAAATTAGCTAGGAGCACCTACTTGGTCTTCTGTAACAAAATCTTTGTTGCCTAGTGTAATTGGGGGAATTTCAAGCATAAATGTGATGAAATTCACTGTTTTACATACCATGAGAAATATAAGGCGGTTGGAGTAAAGCATGTATGTTATACGAAAGACGCTAAACCTAAAAATAGACCTTGTATAACTGTGTAGTACGATATAGAAACATATACGAATGCTGAAACCAAAGAGGTTATCCCACATCTACTTGTAAGCCAGACTGTCTGTGATGAGTGCATCGAGGTCGAGTGTGATGAGTGTCACAAATGTGGTAAGTGGACAAACGTTTTTGAAACGATTGCACACGACAGTCCCGTGAAACTCTTTGTATCCTACATTGTCAAGTTAGCGGACAAGTTAAAAAAATGACTGTGTATATTCTTGCCCATAACGGTGCAAAATTTGACACACAGTTCCTTTAAAAGGAGCTGCTTGAGCACGAGTCATCTGAGATATTTACAGGTGATCCCTTGAAAAGAGGCAACAAACTAATACAGATGCAAATAAGAGGTAATGTACAGTTTAAAGACACTTAATTACTCACACCTTGTAAATTAGCAAAGCTACCCAAGGTAATGGGTGTAGCCGCCGAAGTTTCAGAAGGATATGTCCCTTACACATTCCTTACTAGCGAAACTTTAAGTTACCTAGGACTACCTCCACCCAAACATTACTTTAACTACGAATGTATGAGTACAGGTGAACGTGAAGATTTTGACCGCTACTACAACAGTTTTAATGAATCTAATCCTTACAATATAGCTGATGAATGTGAACGTTATTTTGCTTGAATGATGTACGTTTACTTAGAGTATGTTTCCAGACCTTTAGAAGGATGTACATAGATCGTTTAAAATGCGATCCGTTGCAAGTCGCAACCACGATTGCCTCATTATGTTTTACGGTGTTCAAGAACAATTTCATACCTAAAGACACCTTAGCCGTCATTCACAGAAACAATTCCCGCAGTTATGGGCACAAGGCTATTTACTGGCTCATACACATACAGCAGCAGACAGCTGTATACATAAAGCATGCCCGCAACAGGGAGGAAGTACCATATTAAGGTTAATGGTCGTGTTTTTTGGGTTGATGGTCTAAGCGAAAACCGTGCCACTGGTAAGAAGACTGTGTACTCCTTTAACGGTTGCTGGTGGCACGGTTGCCCCCGTCCTGAGTGTGGAATCGTAGGAGATATCCACAGTAGATCTCCTTCCGACAGTTTTGCGTGGACCCGCACCCGCGATCAGATTATAGGCGCCCAGTTCACTCACAAGATCTTGTGGGAGCATGAGTATGACGCACGGATGGAAACAGATGGACAGTACCGTGAAGAAATAAACACAATCAAACGTTCAATGTTGCTTGATCCTCTCAAATGCGGTGATACCTTGTTCGGAGGGTGTACAAATCCCTTGAAGCTATACTTTCCGCCTACGTAGGGCGTGAAACTCTATTACTTTGACTTCTGTTCATTATATCCCTACGTGATGAAGAACAATCCGTACCCCGTAGGTGCACCTGAAAAACTGTTGGGACCTGACCTGGCCACCATCGAGGTGTTCTCAACAAATCTGAACGGGTACTATTTCGGCCTTTCTTTTGTAGATGTGCTTCCCCCTCGCGATTTATGGATGCCGATCTTACCCGTCGTTATAGACCACAAGCTCATATTTCCCCTGTGCGTGAAGTACGCAGAGGAGAACAATGGGGAATGAAATCACACAACCTACCATGTAAGATCATAGGTGTGTATATACAAGCCTTGAGCTGGACCTAGCCTTTCGCCGTGGCTATAGAATATTGAAGATATATGAGGTGTGGAGGTTTCAGAAGCTACCCAACATTTTCACGCCATATATAAACACTTTTTTGAAGGATAAGGTAGAGGCATCAGGGTATCCGCGAGAAGTTGATACCGAAGATGAAAAATCGGCTTATATTCAGCGTTACCGTGACTGTGAAGGGATACAGCTTGACCGTTCCGAAATTGTAAAGAACCCAGGCAAGCGCTTTAGTGCAAAGTTGTGTCTAAACAGTCTTTGGGGAAAATTTGCACAGAATACTGGCAAAGGGAACTACATTTGGCTCAAAGTTATAGTGAAGTCTGGGATTATGCCAACGCTCCCGATAAAGAGGTCATGGAGATCGTGAATGTATGTAATACATAATAAAGTACATTACCGAATTGCCCACAGATACCTCACGAGTTACAAACACACCTGTAGCCAGCTTTACAACGGCATATGCACGCATCAAACTTTGGGGTCAATTGCATTCTCTTGGACGGAGGGTTTTGTACGCCGATACAGATAGTGTATATGTCTATTGTTAACGATGTGTTTATTTTATTACACGTTTTTGTAAATATATATATATATACACCTTGAATAATTCGTTTATTAAATAAATCGTGTTTCAATTAGCGTTTCACTCTCCTTTGTGTGTGTGTGTGTGTGTGTGTGTGTGTGTGTGTATATGAACAGGAGAAAGTTCTAAGCTCCGCCCAGCCTTTGTACAGGAGAAAGTTCTAAGCTCCGCCCCCGTATGAACGAACAATGGTCACGTGACTCCTGCTACTACCTGGGCATATCTCTACCCTGTGTGCTCAGTTGACCGCTGCAAGCCCTGGATCTCAGACGTGTATTTGACGAAATCCCACGTAGACGAAAAATAGTAATGACTACCTTTAGTATTGCGTGTTCGACGTTTATGAAGTGGTATTCAGTAAAGTGTGAAGATAAGGTTACTGAATGGCTCCCTATTCCACTCTCCTTTGATACTTTTAAGGCTACACTGAATCGTGCGAAGTTTGATGACCACGAGGTACAAATACTCTACGGCTATTCTGGCGAGAGCATTGCAGGATTTCGTGGTACAGGCGTTGTATTGAACTATGTTGTAGGACTAAACTTTACAAAAGCTTACATATACCGTGAAGTGGAAGAAACAACACGTGCAGAATAGAAGCAACGGTTATGGTTAGTGAGTCTTGTTGATGAGTGGTGTGACAAGCGATATTATGTCATGTTACATCATACCGAGTACTCGTACCCTACGGTTGAGAATGTAAATCTCGTCATCATGAAGAATCTTAAGTATTCTTCCCACTATATTAATATATATCATGACGAGGTTTGTAGTGAGGTTGTGGCTAAAGGCATGCGTGAGTTTTTAACAGAATTTAGAGACGAGTATCGTCTGTTAAGTAAATAGGAAAAATATGGTCATATGTTTTTCTCAAATAGTGCGCCGGAGTGTGATTAAAATGTGTTTAGCTGGTGAAAATCACCATGAACGAAATGTCTGTTGCGTATTCTGGGGAGTGGGAGTAATAAAACATTAAAACCAGTATTGCTTCATGTATCGGAAAATTTCTCAAAACACCTACCCAGTATAATGGGATACAAGTATTTTCTTTCACGTTGGAACAACGCCGTACACGATTCATCATCTTATGGTGTGACTCCCTCCTCCACACCTCCCGTGAAGCCGATCCGCCCACCTGTGGCTCATATTCATCTCAGAGCTTGAACCGACTGGACGTGCACTCCTCGAATACGATGGAACTTCCTTTGAGAAGTATTCTCAATGTACGATGTGTCCGTGACGAAGTCATTGCGCATGTTCAGGCGTAAAACCGAACCATTAACTATGTACTTGAAACGACTTGTAGACAAACTCTGGTAAACGGAATGTTGTTTATTTAAGTGTTGAGCAGATGAAGAGAGTCTTCGTGATAGTTGAGAAGTGGAGTGAGGATCGCTATAAAAAACCTGCAGGTGTAGGTACCAGAAGAGAGCAGATTAGTGATAGCCCCTCATACGCCATTGTTTGTACGTTGTGCAGAAATAACAAACAGCCATGCATTGGTATACGATTGATGTGGAAGAATGCATCTGATAACGTTTTTGCCCCTATGCGAAACCGATTCATCCTCGACAGAATATTTGAAATCGTCGGTTTCCGCAAGCTGAAGCCTATATTAGACGCTCGTGTACGGATATGCTTATTTTGATACGGTTCTTGAAAACGCATACACCGCTCTGCTCGACGGGTTTACCAAGTGTAGGACTGAACAAGGCGAGAATGGTCTGGAAATGGATGCTTATTTAAAAGGTTTAGACTCTTTGAAATATCATGAACTTTGGTACAAAGCACTTGAGCGGTACAGGGCAGAGCTCGCCTACACCGTTCACCCTGAAGAGCTGTTTCTTTATATAATGAACAGCTGTCGTTACGACTTAGAAGATTATTTCAACTGCCGCTATGAATTGTGAAGAGGAGTTCACGATTGAAAAGCGCGTATAAAACTTATAAACTTGAATTTAATAATGATGTTGTGGCTAACGATGACCTTTTTGTGCGTGCTTTTGAATGCATTCTGTCAGTGTTTAAAGATAACTTGCCAACCGAATGTATAGTGGGCTCACCAATAGTATTGAGCGATATGAAGGCCATTTACATCAAGTATAGGTATCCCTATAACTTGAGCGGTGAAATATTGTTGAATCGTATTTACTGCGTAGTTCAAAGCAATAATGATGTGACTGTAGACTCGATTACGTGCGAGTTTAGTGTTTCAATTAAGCGCAGTAGAAGCTAAAGTGTATGTATTTTGCAGTTTTTTTTTTCAATATATTTAATTATTTAACATAAATGTGTGTGTGTGTATATATATATATATATATATATATATATATATATATATATATATATATAGATTTCTCCTGTACTATTATTTTTATGGTTATACTCCATCGTTTTTTATTTCTTATATTATTATTTTTTATTTTTTTTATTATATATATTTCATCGTTTAAAACTGTATTTCTTATATTATTATTATTACTATTATTTGTTGATTTTATATATGTTCTTCGTTCGTATTTCTTATACTATTATTATTTTTTATTGCATATATTCCTCGTTTATATCGAATGAACAATTGTATATTTATTTTTTACATATTTCATGAAATTGATTCCATTAATTCGTCTAAATAAACAGAATGATGTAATGGTGTTTTATTTAATTATTTTGGTTGTATATATACACTACCGGTCAAAAGTTTAAGCACCCTGAAATATTCATAAATTCAAAATTTTGTTTAAAGTTCTTCATTTATTAACTAAGTTATCATGACACAAAATCATAAGTACAAACATGGGAACTTAAATAACAACAAATCAGGACAATTTACCAAAAGCAAAGTCTAAATTTTAGATTCATCAAAATAGCCTTCTCTAGCAGCAATTACAGCAGAACAAATTCGAGGCATGCGCTCAACAAGAGAAAGAAGATAGTCTGGTGAAAGCTGCTGCCAGCATTCTTGTAAGAGTTCCCAAAGCTTCTGAGCACTGGATAGCTGTTTGGCTTTCACTCGTCGATCCAGTTCATCCCACACTAGCTCGATGGGGTTCAGATCCGGGGACTGTGGTGGCCATTCCATAACTGTGCGCTGACGTTGCCGTTCTTCCTGCTTCAGGTAATTTTGACACAGCTTGGAAGGGTGTTTAGGATCGTTGTCTTGCTGCATTATGAACTGTTGGCCAACTAGTCGCAGTCCAGATGGGATGGCATGGCGCTGTCGAATGCTGTGATAGCCATGTTGGTTCAGTATTCCAGTGACTTTGTGGAGATCTCCAACTTGCTCCCCTGCAAAACATCCCCAGACCATCACACTTTCTTTACCGTGCTTCACTGTTGGAACAACACACTGCTGTGTCATTTTTTTCCCCCGCTGTGCGCCGCACAAATACTCTGCGTTTGGATCCAAAAACTTCGAACTTTGATTCGTCAGTCCAAAGGACAAATTTCTACTGCTCAACAGTCCATTTTTGGTGTTTTTAAGCCCAGGCTAGCTTTTTCTTTTTGTTCTGGAGTCTCAGCATTGGTTTCTTTGCTGCAGTTCGTCCTTTTAATCCTGCCTCTCTTAGTCTTCTCCGAACAGTTGATGTTGAAACTGTTGTACTTCTGGAGTTCAGCTGGGCTTTGATTTCAGATGCTGTGAGGCGTCTGTTGCGCAGACTGGTGACTCGGATATACTTGTCCTCTGAGTCTGTTGTGGTTCTTGGTCACCCTGACCTTTTTCTGTCCTTATTTTGACCAGTTTCTTTGTACCGTTTAATGGCACAAGCAACCGCATTCACAGACTTTTAATTTTTTTGCAATTTGCCTCAGTGATTGGCCCTCATTTCTCAAAGTTACAATCGACTATCTTTTTTCTGTTGTTAACTGAGCTTTGGCACCCATTTTTGCTTTTTGAAACACAGAAATATACCTTAAGCTACACAGCTCCTCTGCATGGATTTTATATGTAAAGACCTGCAGCGCATGTTAATAACTGAACACATGTATTAACATACTCCTGAAGAAACACATTACCCCATTAAAGACTTTTAAAATGTGTTTGGACCTTTGTGCAGAGCTGATGGCATTAATTTTAGGTTGCATGCTAGACGTCAATGAACACATTTTGAAGGCTATTTTGAAGAAGCTTCTGTGTTACAACACACTGCATAGGGCAGATGAACTGAAGCATACAATATGAAAGCCAGGTAAGCAAATTCATCTCTAGTACCTGTTAAGTTTACATTTTAAGTTTATGCCATGAGCTAAGCAGCAAAACATTGGAAATTAGTAGGTGTACTTAAACTTTTGACCGGTAGTGTATAAACGCCATTATTTAATTATATGTGTACCAAATGGCTGGTTACGCCTTCTAAGCCGTCTGGCTGTTTAAGACTTCTAAACCAACTGTCAAGTATATCGGCTTTACTTAAATAGAGCAATCTGGCAACTCAACCCTAATAATGTACACCTGAACATAATTAAATTATATAGGGATATATGGCAACTCATCTATATGTAAATAAATAAATAAGTAGTAACCCCCTCCATATAAATAAATAAAAACAATAACTGGCAAATCATCTATACATAAAAATTAAAATAAATAGTGCTCTCTGGCAACTCATCTATATTTAGATAAATAATTAAAATAAATAGTGCTCTCTGGCAACCCACTTCATATATAAATAAATTATTAAATTAATGGTATCTGGCAACTCCCGACCCTCTATAAAACAGCTGCGGATCCCCTGGACGCTCATAATGCGTCTGGCTGGGCCAGGCGAACATCTCTATCCTTCTTAGGTTAAGGCTTAGGTTAGGGTTTCCCTTTAGGGGGCTGAGGACATCCCACCTACTCCCCCAAAGACCTTCCTCCTCTTCCTTTCTCTCTCTCACTGTTAAGTTAAGATTACCCCTTTGGGGGGAGGTCATCCTCCTTTCTCCCCAAAGCTCCCCCTTCACTGCAATTTTGGGGATAAGCCCTCCCCCTTTTCAACAATCCCTCCCCTTTGCAACATTGATCAACATTTGCAACATTGCATTGCACTCTACCCTTTTTCGCCCAAACTACTAGCAATATATCGAAGCTGTTAGAAAAGCAAATAGAATCTTAGGGTTTATTGGTAGGCCATTTGAATTTAAGTCGGAGAAAACAATACTAACATTATATAATTCCTTAGTACGCCCCCACTGGAATACTGCGTCCAATTCTGGTCCCTATATTTACGACAGGACATAGACAGAATGGAGAGAATGCAACGACAGGTTACTAAGATGATTCCTGACTTAGAAATCAAACGCTGCCCGTTTAGAAACGTTAAATTTATTCTCACTTGTAAAAAGAATTCGATGAGACTTAGTCCAGGTGTTTAAAATAATTAAAGGTTGTGATAATATCGACGCCAAACAAAATATTTCATCTTCAGAAATGCAGATAGAACTCGCGATAATGATTCCAAATTAGTGGGTAAACATTTCAATTCAAATGAAGCTAAGCATTTTTTCTTGAATCGTATAGTTAATTTGTGGAATGGATTGCCAGCTAGCGTAGTTCAAAGTATTAGGTTGTAACATAAATTCTGCTCGATTAGAAAACGGACGATAGATAGATAATAGAATAACCTCAAGATAATGTGAAATAGTTTTAGAAATATTGCAAAATACACGCGGCGACAGGTTCGCACAGGTTTTATCACGATACAGAATGATACAGAATGACTTAGGCTAGTGTAGGATTAGGCTAATGAATATTTTCTCTGGTATTTTTCATACAGTTACAACGCCACCCCTACGATATTATAGTAATTGAAAAAACATGGAGCCCACGAAAGACCATATTCGACATGTGATGCTGTATGAGTTCCATAAAGGATCTAACGCTAGTGAATCCGCAAAAAACATTCAAAGAGTTTATGGAAATAATGATGTGAGCGAATGGATGTGTAGGAGATGGTTTGAGAAGTTCAGAAATGGAGACTTCTGTCTGAAAGATTATCAACGAACAGGACGACCAAATGAGTTAGATGAAGAGTTGCTGAAAGAACAGTGGAGGGAAACCCAACGGTAACTGTAAGAGAACTTGGCCTGGAACTTGGCGTTAGCCATATGACCATTCATCATCATTTGAAGCTGCTAGGAAAAATAGTGAAGGTTGGAAAATGGGTTCCGCATGATTTGTCACAAACGAATCTTCAACATCGAATCGATATTTGCACATCACTGCATTCTCGGCAACTGCAGGCACCGTTTTTGAATCGGATCGTCACTGGAGATGAAAAATGGGTCCTCTATAACAATATTAAGCGTCGACATCAGTGGCTTAGCCGTGAACAAAGCCTGAACCTCAGCCAAGGAATGGACCCCATCCAAAGAAAATTTTGCTATGCGTTTGGTAGGATATGCAAGGAATTATTCATTTTGAGCTTCTGCCAGATAACCAAACAATCACAGCTGAAGTCTACTGCCAACAACTCCAACGATTGAAGATGGCATTACAAGAAAAACGTCCTGCATTAATTAATCACCGAGGTGTTCTATTCCACCAGGATAACGCGCGCCCTCACACTGCTCGAATCACCACTGCCCAATTGGAGGCATTTGGTTGGGAAAAAATACCTCATCCACCTTATTTTCCGGACATCGCACCTTCAGACTACCATTTATTCAGAAGTCTGTAACACCACCTAGATGGACAAAAGTTGCAATCCAGGGAAGCTATCGAAAAAGAAGTGATCGCTTTTTTTAACTCGAAACCAAGGGATTTCTTCGAACGTGGCATAAAAAAAACTTTTCTATAGGTGGGAGGAGGTTATAGAAAAAGAAGGGAATTATATTGATGATTAATTTGGCATTATGTCATTTAATTTTTGTTCTGAATGAGCTAAGAATTCGAGCAGAATATATGTTACAACCTTATAATTCGATCGACTCCTTTAAAAAGTGACTAGATACTTATCTTGCCTTAAACCCCCAGTTGGAAGTATATTTTAGCGCATAGAAATGTTGTAGAATTTTCACTTGAATTCTCTCCTCTGTACTTTAAAATTTTCACTTCATCTTTAAATTCTTTCCTACCTCACAACATCTTTTCTCTGCTTTGCTTTGAAAATTTTACTTGTCTTTAAATTTTCTTCCTTTTTTCAACCCTTCTTAAACAGACAGCCTCGTAGAGACCGGCCTGTCTGTCGCTGTTTGGTCTCCTTTATATTCCTTTGTATTATAATAATGATTGTAAAAATTGACGTATAAATGAAGTATAGCGTTGTGCCGTCATTTCCGGAACACCTAAATAACTTTTGAATAGAACATAAAAAAGAATTACAAGATGATATCAACCCATTATTTAAATGGGTTGAAGAAAACACTAAGAATTATAATGATGAAAAATTCCAACTTGTTACATTTGGTAATAACACAGAATAGCAATGAAACGATCAACAACATACTAATTACATCAAAATATCATATCAGACAACGAGTAGTAAATAATAACAAACGCAGAGTTAAATTACAATTTAATATGTTGCAAAAGGAAATGCGTAATGTACGAAATCATTTTTACACATTTCCAAATAAAGTCTTGACCAGCCAGACATGACAGGTTACAAGGGAACGATCAAAGCAGAACGTAACTTTCTTCTACATCAAACCCAACACGTGAAGAGAGATGTTGCAGAAGGGTCGGTCGAAGGTCAATCCTGAACATTTGTTAAAAAACAGCAACGGTATATTCGTATAATATATATATATATATATATATATATATATATATATATATATATATATATATACACACTTACTTTAGGTGAGTTTGAACGAACGACGGTTCAGGATCGATCTGCAATCGACCCTCTGCAGCATCCCGCCTCATTTGTGGGATTTGGTGAAGGAGGGAATGGCTGTCTGATCTCCTCCTGCCCTCGTAGCCAGCCACACATGGCTGGTCAGAGACTTTGCACAGGAATCTGTCCAGCTGGTTCTTGAAGTTATTCAGGTCGGTGTGCTGGAGATTCTTCACTTCTTTTGGTAGGACATTGAAAAGCTTTGGGCCTCGTATTCTGAGGATATTTTCCAGTTTGTTTCTATTTCATTTCTAAGGGTAGGGACAGAGCCCTCAATTATTTTCCATATGTATTTTATTGTGTACCGCTCAGCCTTCTTTCGAGAGAGTATAGTAGAGTTCCAGGGATTGTAGTCGAGACCAGTAGTCTTCACCTTCCGTTTCCTCTATCTTAGACGTAAAAGTCCTTTGTATAGCTTCACTGTTCGCAATGTCTCAATTATTGGTAGGACTAGCTTCTTCCATAATTTGAGCATGATGTTTGGTTTTCTGCTGCGGAAGCTCCTCCAGATGATTCCCATTATTTTTCTAGCCGTTGTAATTTTGATTTTATAGTGCTATCTGAATTCTGTATCCGACGACATTACAGTACTCCAAGATCCCTGACTTGTGGATTTGGTGTTGTCTGTTTGGCTTGCATAGTTTTGTACCCTTTTTTCTGTAGCTCCTTGTTATTACTATATCTTAGAAGTTGGAATTTTTCTTCCTTGAACTTCATATTGTTGTCTTCTGCCCACTGGAATATTGTTTCAATGTCGTTTTGTAATTTTCTTATGTCACCTTCGTTCAATATTTCTTTACATATCTTTGTGTCATCTGCGAAGCATGATAAGTTACAATACTGTCCTTAATATCTGCAATCATTATTATGAACAGCAAGGGAGCTAATACTGTCCCTTGTGGGACAGAGCTCACGACTTCCGATTTAACTCCGTTTACCACCACTCTTTGTGTTCTTTGCGTCAAGAAATTAAATATCCACTTTCCTAGCTTACCAGTAATTCCTGTATTCTTAAGTTTCTATGCTTTTGGAAAGTCCGTATATATTACATCTATGTTTTGTCCTCGACACAATGTTTTTAATATTTTCTCCTGGTGGTCTAGTAGCTGTGACAGGCATGATCTTCCAGCCCTGAAGCCATGTTGATTTGGGTTGTATAAGTCTTTTTCTTGTAGGTAGTAGGTAGTTTTGCCTCTAATTATACGTTCAAAACACTTTATAAGGTGTGAGGTGAGAACCACTGGCCGATGATTCTTGGGCATTGCTCTGTTACCACCTTTAAATAGGAGGGCAATGTTCGCGTTCTTTAAGGGAAGTGGAATTTGTCCTCTGTCGAGTGATTTCCTCCATAGTAAGTATAGCGATTTGGCAATACTCTGCATTTCTTCAGAAACGTGGCACTCCATGTGTCTGGCCCTGTCGCTGAATTGTCTCGCATCTGTGGTAAGGCCGTAATTACATCTTCCGTGAACTCGAAGTCCATTAATAGGTTTGTGCCGGAATTTGTTCTTGGCTGATCTGTATCTATGTCGAAACATTCACCTGGGTTTTCCATTTCTGTTTCGGACTTAGGGGTGCTAAACGCAGAGTTAAATTGTTCCCTAAGCAGTTCACTTATTTCTTATATATATATATATATATATATATATATATATATATATATATATTACTAACTCAGAATGGTCTCCTGAGAAACTTATATGTTAAACACAAACCGTGCATGGAACAAGGAACTCTTCTGGGAAATTACATCCGCTATAGTGGATGTAATTTCCCAGAAGAGTTCCTTTTTCGATGAACAGTCTGTGTTTAACATATAAGTTTCTCAGGGGACCATTCTGAGTTTGTGTATATTAAACAGACGTGTTATGTGCCTTGAAAAGTGGACGCCCAATGTCCCGGTTGAGGTTTAAGTTTTGGTTTTTTGGCTAAAAATACAATAGTTACCCCTTTTTCTTTGATGTATTCAATCCGAGGTGAATGCAACGAGTTTCTTGCGTATATTGATGTTCTGAATGTCGTAGGTTAGGTGTAAGCTGTAAACCTTAGATCCTGTCCCAAAGCTGGATCCTATCTGCTTTGCAGATAGCTGGTGAGGGAAGCTATATTTTGGGGCCTCTTTGCGAGTAACCCGGTGCTCACGTTGGGCTTTCCATCATGAAAAAGAAAAAACTATAGTATTTGTCATTTATCATTACTTATTCGAACTATAGTGGATGTAATTTCCCAGAAGAGTTCCTTGTTCCATGCATGGTCTGTGTTTAATATATATATATATATATATATATATTAGTGATGGATCGAGTGGTCGGTTTTTCACAACCGCGGTTGCGGTTGTGTTTGCGGTTGTCGAATTTTTTCCAACCGCGGTTGCGGTTATCATATACTAGGAAAAATGCGTAATTATTAACTGGATTTAGCCACTATAGTGCGATTTAGCCACACTTGGTACATAATATATACTAAATAGTATTTATTTAGTAAATACCTTATGTTGAACACAAGTTTTGCAATACACCGCTACCGCTATTTGTGTGTTGCAAAACTTGTGTTCAACATAAGGTATTTACTAAATAAATACTATTTAAATGAAGTATATTCTAAACTTATATAGCTATTATGAAAGAATAGGTCAAATTAAGTAAAACCATATTTTGCACTAAGTGTGTTACCAGGATGAGGGACGAGGACCCATCGCACTGTTCATCCCACCTACCACTTTCCCCAGCCTCCACCCATTGGAAAGTTATGGATTATTATTCATTTGAAAAACTGATGTCAAACTTAATGACAGGCAGTGTGAATTTCAAGAATAATATTTTTGCTGCATTTTCACCTTTCAAGCGGCAACGCCTCTCATCGTACAACGTTCCCGCTCCACTGAAGAGCTGCTCGCTTGGAATGCTACTTAAAGGGCAAGCAAGATATGTTCTTGCAATACAGCCAAGTTCTTTGTATTTTAGTTCGTTATCTTTCCACCACTGAAGAGGATCATCGTCGGGAGTAATTCTTTTTTCTTTGTGATAGTTGTCTAGAAGAACTCGCATCTTCTTGTTGCTCCTTGGTGAACTTTCTTCTTCTTCACTGCTTGAACTCAAAAATGCGTTCATCGAGTCCAGTAGTGACGACTTTGAAGAACTTGGCTCAGGAGAATCACAGACCACTTCTTTACCCCCTTTTGGGGGGAGTCATGTTCGAGAAACCACCCCTTTGGCCAACCAAGGCCATTGACCAAGTTACACGAACCCGAGAGGTCCGTCGAGCAGGAATAAGCTTTATTGACTATTGTACTAAAGGCGATTTTAGTTTGAAGAAAATTAAATAAAAATAAATGTTACTTCATGGAGCTCACAGAGTAATAACTTAGAGCGCAGTTTAAACCAATTTTACTACGGCAGCCGTATGACGTCACGTTTAAGCACGCATAAGGAGACCCATCATTTTCTTTTTAAAAAAAGAAATATTTCTAATTAACCTAAAATTAAAATTAACTAAGCTTTTACAACCGCAACCGCACTTATGGAACGGCGGTTGCGGTTACGGTTGCGGTTGTGAATTTTTGTGCGGTTGTAGTGCGGTTGCGGTTGCGGTTATTCGATCCATCACTAATATATATATATATATATATATATATATATATGTATATAATATACACATTTAACTGCAAACAAGCAGTATAATTAACGTAAAGAACGACGCTTGTATAGGAGATATTCCGCGCAAGATGAGAGAGAGAGAACGAAACAAATGAAAAAATGAAAATGAATATATTATATATATATATATATATATATATATATATATAATATATAATTTAAGGTTTTACAAGTAATTAGCTCGAATAAATTTCCAAGCGTATTATAGCTCTCAAACTTTACATGCGAAGACACAATTACGAGGAATGAAAAGAGCCGTGATTATTTGGTACTGGTCAATCACAGTTGGGTTTTCAAACATGTACGACTCTTGTGGTTCAGCCATGAACATTAAAAAGGGATGGTAAGAAACCTGTAATCTCTTCTGTACTTTACTTCCAGTCGATTATCAAAGTAATCTGATTGTTCATTATTTTTTAAAATGGGTACAACCAAGGCCTGAAAGGCAGCTCAGGTGGTCCATAGGATGGACAAATTTGGCAACCACATACCTGAAGGGTTCGGGGTTTCCGAAGTTTTAACGAAGACTATAGTGGTGGAGTGTGACCTTTTACACACCCACACTCAGGATGGTAACGTGGCCAATGATGTTTTTCTATACCTTTAACTTTGTTTTTGCACTACTAAACCACAACTAAGTAAATGAATGTTGTTTATAGAACCGTAATAATAATAATAACTTCAGAATTTTACCATTGCTATAAACTGTTTTTATTATGAACCAACAAAATTTTTCTACTTTTAGTCTTATGTTCATAAACTACTTTAACTTTACATTTACGTTATACAATTTAAGATATAAAGTTAAGCCTCGAC
Source organism: Bathynomus jamesi (assembly GCA_023014485.1). NCBI lineage: Eukaryota > Metazoa > Arthropoda > Malacostraca > Isopoda > Cirolanidae > Bathynomus > Bathynomus jamesi. The sequence goes on along the minus strand of JAJOZX010001057.1, from coordinate 920,269 downwards.
CGGAAAATCAAGTAGACCTTTAAGAATGATATAGCCTCGCGCGTGACATGAATAAAAGTCTAGGCTCGTAAAGGACTCCCTCCGTCAGTAGCTTAGGGGTTAATTAATTTAATTTACTGTTCTTAATTCATATTAAATACAGGTCCTATTTCCCACGGGCTTGGAGAGAAAAATTTAAATAAAAATGAACATACGAGAACAAAACGATTTTAAGATTGACAACTGCTTCCAATGACTCTGTCTGACTGACTGTCTCTCCTTCTCTCAGTGTCCGTTCCTCGTGCTGCGAAGCCTTTTTCTTCAGATTTTGCTATTCCATTCTCGCTTGGCATGTTATATGTTCTTTAATTATCTACGAACCTAAACCTTAAAAGACAGTAATTAATACATAATTTTGATAATGTTTATAATTTCCTACCTATTCTACGGTATTTAACTAACTTTTTGGCCTATTTTCTGATATTTAATTGTTAACTTGTATAAATCTAGTACTATATAAAAACTACTTTATATTTAAGGATCTGATTGAACGAGAATAGAGGAGGGGATCACGTGATAATAAACCTATGCCTGATTGGCTGAACGTGAATACGAGTATGAACCAAACGAAACCTATTGTTCTTCCTTCGTGGTTCATATTACTATTCTCGTCCAAATTCAGAATAGACCTATTTTTGAATTTTTATAGTCAATCTATTAAACCCAATTTATATTTAGACTGTCATTTTACATTCATTATTAAATCCCATTTTTACGCTCCCAACATACCCAAGAATCTCGACGAAGAAAGCCGTTGACGTTTACTTCGCCATTCACGTGTGGGTATTGCAATATACCTTGTAACCGCAAAATTGTCTTATTATAGTAGAAACAATGGAAAATTTAAGCCATGAATAGAGAGTCACGCAACGGTTATATCACCTTAAGCCCCTCACTGGTTTAGGGAATGTTATTTTTTTTATGCAGGAAGGAAGGGTCAAGGGCGAATGCCCGCAAAAACGCACCACCCATAGAAGAAGAAGAAGAGAGCCAAAATTAAGGTTCAGGATTTTCGAGATGCCTGGAGACACTGCATTTCAAAGATTGGAGGTCACAGACAGGGGGAAAGAGGGATTGGGGAAGATTGTTCCAGAGTTGACCGGTGGAGTAAATGAAAGATTGAAAATACCGATTAACTCTTGCGTTAGAGAGTTGGACAGAAAACGAATGAGAATGCGCAGAAAGTCTGGTACTGCGTGCTCTCCTTAAAGGAGGAGGCATGCAGTTAGAGAGTTCAGAAGCGCAGTGTCTGTTATAATAGTGATAGTAAAGAGAATGAGACAACATTGCCGCGAAGAGAGAGGGATTGAAGATTGCCAGTAAGAGGCGGGGAATTGACGAGACGAAAAGCCTTTGATTCCACCCGGTCAAGTAGTGCTGTGTGGGTTGAGCCACCTTACACATGAGAAGCGTGCTCCATACAGGGGGGGAACAAGACCCCTGTACAGAGACAGCAACTGAGTGGGGGTGAAAAAACCGAGGCGGTAAAACACACCTAACCTCTTAGAAGCTGTTTTGGAAAACAGGAAAGATCACAAGAAAATGAAACGCCAAGAATGTAGAGTAGAGTAGACAGATGGAGGAACTGAGTTTTTGAGGCATTGAAAAACACAAGGTTTTCTCTGCCCCAATCAGAGAGAGCAGAAAGATCAGAGGTCAGCCCTGAGGTTAAGCCCTGAGAAGCTAGAAAAACCCTTACGATGAGAGAAAATAATTGGTTTTGCGTTGTATAACGGTGCCGTGGCCATTTCCTGAAAATTTGTAGCACATAGAAGAATCCCATAGATTAATCCCGTCTGTTTTTCAGAACTTGCATTAATTAGTGGAATGAGTATACATATCCTTAATCGTCTTCTATTTATATTTTTAATAGGAAAGAATATCTTTCAAACCCAAAATAAGTTCAAAATAAGTCTTATGTTAATATTTCTGACGTTAATAAATCAAACCCCAATTGCTTCCACACTTCAGAAAAGGGAATGGAAAATATTTTTAATATATGAGTGCATCAGGTCTATTCTTAGACTTATGGCAGCAACTTTATCAGTGATTTATACAAATAGCATTTGCCGTGATGTAATTTAGCCCTCTCAGCAAAGAAAAAAAAAAAAATATATATATATATATATATATATATAATGAAAATAATCACGAGGGAAAATTAAAACACGAAATATTGCTCAAGCGCTTTCGTCTAATGACATCCTCAGGATGAAAGTATTTGAGCACTGTAAACCCTCGTCCAACGCGAGGGTTAGGTTCCTCGAGAACGGCGCGTTAGGTAAATCCGCGTTGGGCAAACTTAATACGTTATGGGATAAATGGGGATACGTGAACGCAGCCGCGTAAAGTCTCCCATTAATACTTAGATACGTAGATTTTTTATTCACACATAAATGAATTTCCCTACCTATATTGTATATGAAATAAGAACATAATAAAATCATAAACATAATGATATTTACATATGATAAATAAAAATATGTATTAAATGAAAATAGCACGCATTTTTTCTTCACTCTTTCGGATGGTGCGTATGGTAGACTCATTCACGTGATACTTGCCGCCAAGTGTGTTATGCTCATACCACCACGCAACTTATCTAGAATCTTTATTTTTTGGCTAATATCATAACCTTACGACTGTTCTTCTCTTCACTATCACTTGCAGATGCTTTACGTTTAGGTGCCATACTGCAGTCTAAGGGTAATAGCAAAACAACGGCAAAATACGACAAAAACAATCCAACACAACTTCACTGAACTTAACGCGTTAGCGGGACTGAGACAAAGGGTGATGCGAGGGGTGACGCGAGAGGGAGGGAGATGCGGGAGTATTGGAGAGTGTAGGAGAAAACACTAGAGCGCGCATTGACACGCGTACAGTACTACTGTATTAGAGCGTGTTTGGCGGACCGTGTATAATAAAATTTTCCGCTTTCGGCAAATAATTGTTCGTATTTATTTTTCCGTGTATAAGCAAATTCGCGCTGGACAAACACGCGTTGGACGAGGGTTTACTGTATTTCGTTTTTTAACTTTCCTTCGTGGTTATTTTCATCATAAATATTCACGTGTTACTTTTGTGAAGTAATTGTCATATATTTCTTAGTATATATATATATATATATATATATATATATATATATTATATATATATATATATATATATATACTATCTTCCTTCCAAGTACTACACGAGGAACATAAATAGTCCTTTGGGCAAAGTTTGGTTTTATGGAATCTGGAACGACGTTTGTAGCCTTCCGTTGGGCTATCTTCCTTTCGAATTGGGCTACTTTAAATTCCTTATCTCTGATCCTCAGTCGGAGGCGACATGCGAGGAATTCTAAGAGAGAGGGAGCCAATAATACGGTCCTTATTGCGGATTTATTTACAATTTTCCCGAACAACATCGAAAAGTTACCCAATTTTGAGAGAAGAATTTTTTCTTGAAATCCTTCAGCCAGATGGTTCCTTTACACGGAAGACGACCGGAATCTATTAACGCTCAAATGACTCAAAGAAATGAGTGGCGTCTCACTCGAAAATTTTAAGCAGAATTTGTCTTATTCAATCGTATAAACCATGTGTTCTTTTCGTAGTTTTTGAACTTGTCATTCTTCGATTACTGCAGTACCTTAGAAGAGTTACTGATGGTCATCTTCTGGTTGAAAATGACCATCCTGCATATGGGGAGAAACATATCATAACTCAAAACTCGGTGGATAAATTTTCGTCATTTCGTCTCCTCTCGTATGTACACATTTTTAATGACTCTTCCAGCGCTTGCGCATGTTTTATAAATTTCGCCTAAAACAAAATGTGTTAGTTACCAAAAAGAATAAAATAGCTGAAGAAAAATAGAATTACCAATTAGTAATTTTTTTATAATTTTTTCTTCTTGGCGAACTTTTTTCGAAACTACCATTTTCATTGAATGAATGCCTTCCCCTTTATACACAAATAGAACCCCTCTACGTAAATATCTCACGTTTAGGTAAAACAAAAAATGTATTTTTCATATAATTAACGAATAAAGAAACAAATCAATGGTAGAAAGTGAAACAAAAAAAAGAACATTGCTCTTAATAAACAAAATAATTCACAGAAAGAATATTTGAACGAGAAGAAAGAACTTGTAGAAATAGGAATTAAATGAAAAGTAGATGCGAAAGTAGACATGTATTCATTCTACACGGTTGACTTACGCCAAAAGACCACAAATTGAAAGTTATGCGCGCTCGCTCTGAGGACCCGCGTGAGTGAGTAAGTACCACGTTGTCCCAGATGGAGGGTGAGACAGACTGGAGGGAAAAAACATGTACTAAAGTCATTCTCCCGATGTGACATTTAATAAAGTTATTTTGAGGGTGTTATAGCGTTTGCGCCAAAATTTTACTTATCCGCCGAAATATGTTCGTTTTCTACAGTTTCATTTGTGTCGAACCGTACCTTTCGATTGTGATAATTCCTTTAGAGGCTCTAATACTGTAATGAATGCTGTAATAAATACTGAATAAAGCTACCTGTGAGTTCAACTAACCTAACCTCGCCTTTTCTAACTTACCATTTCCTAATATAAAAGTAAAAGGAAGTCTCTTTCATTTGGCCTGATTTTGGGTTACATTAACTTAGGTTAGGTTGGGTGAATTGTTAGTTTTTTAGAATATTTCGTTGGTCTTATGGTATAGGCCCAGAAAAATAACGTTCATAGTTTTAGGGAGTAGTGACAAAAAAAAGTATTTTTATCTGTGGTGGGAAGTGAGCACTATTCCCACTTTATTTCGTAAATGTAAATATTTAAATTATTCACCATACAAATTAAATACTTCAAAAGGATCACGGAATAGGTGGCCAGCCTAATCTCCAACGGTGGAGTCGAAGGTGGACTCGAACCCGTGCCTTCGGAGCGTGATTCCATTCTCCAACCAACCGAGATAAGGGTGATTTGAAACTGAACTGTATAAATTAATGAACTCTTTATTATAACATAAAAGAATTATATTCAAAGATTAGGTTTATGGAACAATTTTCTTTTCGTATACAATTCTTAACAATTTCTCCTCCTTCATCACTCTGAGTTTCAAACGGAATTTAATTTCAACTTTGCCTAACAGGGCGTTCAACATCTGCTCAGATTACTTCAAACTTCATGATGAATTAGAATCTATAAACTAACTTCTTTCTGAAACGGTTTCTCCTCTACGACTAATAGAATTTACAACTGACAGAGCTTTAAACAGATTGATTAATACCATATCTACGGATACTACCGCAATCTCCAAGATGTCTTATACCTTACTTTGCCATTCACTAAAGCCTCGAGTTTCAACTCATAAAATTACTTAAAGAATTTTATCACAAGTTTTGCATTCGTTCATCCAAGCGCCAGTAGTATGGCCGAAAAATGGGAGAGTGCATATATGTACGAGCAAATAAGCCGTTAGATATATAAACACCAAAACTTATATAAAAAATAGTAATAGTACAGGATAAAACTATATACCCATTAATATATATATATATATATATATATATATATATATATAAACAGCAAAACCTATATAAAATTAAAATGCATACACCTAATGTTCTACCGCGCTTAACTAAAATAATAAACTCGCACGTGATCGAGCCTACAATTACATCATTGTTGCTTTGTACTATACAATAAATACGACTTAGCATTATTTCACCACTCAAGGTGTGCAGGCGCCTATACTCGATGTAAAGTGCCTTCATATCGTTCAATACTATTTTTGTGTCCACCTTACAATTGGTTGGAAAACTCTCTTTAAACACGGACCGAATACAGTCAAAAGCACGCACAAAGTGGGTGTCGTTAGCCACAACTTCATTAATAAATTCAAGTTTATAAACAATCCTTTCCAATCGACGGTTTTTTTCTTACCAATCCAAGCTTTCCAATCGTGAACTCTTCTTCACAGCGCATAGCGGCAATTGAAATAATAATCTAAGTCGTAACGACAGCTGCTCATTATATAGAGGTACAATTCTTCAGAGTGAACAGTGTAGGTGAGCTCTGCCCTGTACCGCTGAAGTCCTTTGTATCAAAGTTCAGGATATTTTGAAGAGTCTAAACCTTTTAAATAAGCATCCAGCTCTAGACCATTCTCGCCTTGTTCAGTCCTACATTCGATAAACCCGTCGAGCAGAGCAGTGTATACGTATTCAAGAACCGTGTCAAAATAAATCATATCCGTAACACGCGCGTCTAATGTAGGCTTCAGCTAGCGGAAGCCGACGATTTCAAACATTCTGTCGAGGATGAATCGGTTTCGCGTAGGGACAAGAACGTTTTTATCAGATGCATTCTTCCACATCAGTCGTATATCAATGCATGGCTGATCGTTATTTATAAACAATGTACAAACAATGGCATATGAGGGGGCATCACTAATCTGTTCTCTTCTTGTACCTACACCTGCAGGTGTTTTATAGCGGTCCTCACTCCACTTCTCAACTATCACGAAGACTCTATTCATCTCAGCACTTAAATAAATAACATTACGTTTACCAGAGTTTCCATGTCTACAAGTCGTTTCAAGTACATAGTTAATGGCACCTGTTTCACGCCTGAACACGCGCAATGACTTCGTCACGGACACATCGTACACGGCATTGAGAATGTTGCTCAAAGGAAGTTCCATCGTATTCGAGGAGTGTACGTCCAGTCGGGTCAAGCTCTGAGATGACTATGAGCCACGGGAGGGCGGATCGGCTCGACCGGGGGTCGAGGTGGGGTGAGTCACACCATAAGCTGTTGAATCGTGTACGGGTTTGTTCTAGCATGAATCACACGTGTACTTGTATCCATTATACCGGGCAACTTTTCCGACACAAGAGGTAATTTCAGTTTTAATGTTTTATCGGAATGTGCACTAGACGTTCATTTTCTCCACACATTAACAATCCGGTGCACTATTTGAGAGAAACATGTGCCCGTATTTATCCTTTTTCTTTAACAGTCGATACTCATCTCTAAACTTTATTAAAAACTCACACAGGCCTTTAGCCACAACCTCACTGCGAAACCTCATGATATATAATTATGAATGTAGTGGTAAAAGTACTTTAGCTTGTCTATGATGACAAGGTTTACACACTCAGCCGCAGGGTACGCCTACTCGGTATGATGCAGCATGACATAATACCGCCTGTCACACCACTCATCAACAAGACTAATTACCCATACCCGTTGCTTCTCTTCTGCACGCATTGTTTCTTTCACTTCACAGTATATGTACGCTTTTATACAGTGTAGCCCTACAACGTAGTTCATTTCATCGTTTGTGCCGCGAAATCCGGCAATGCTCTCGCCAGAATATCCCTAGAGTATTTGAACATCTTGTTCCTCAAGCTTCGTGCGATTCAATGTAGCCTTAAAAGTCTCAAAGGAGGAGGGGGGGGGGGGCTAGGCCGCCTTTCAGTATTCACCACATCTTCCGACTTTACCGAATACCACTTCATAAACGTCGAACACGCAATATCAAAAGTAGCCATCACTATTTTTCGTCTACGTGAGCACGCAGGTGTAGAGCTTAGAGCTTACAGTAGGCGGAGCTTAGGACTTTTTCCTGTACACAGTCAGTTGGGGTGGCTGGTTGCCCTCATCTTCTAAGCAACTAGATCCTTCAACGAGTCAAAGTTAACGACTCGTCGGTTCGCCTGGTTAAGCTTGATACCCTTAGCCTTCATGATATATTTCATATCCTCTCCTACCGTCACCCGTACCCCTTACGTTTTTGGCCCTGTTGATACAAAGGAGTCAGTCTCAGTATATGCACCATCACCATACTCATCCTTGATCTCGTCAGTCAACTCTCCGAGGAATTCCCCAATAGGCGGCATGTATTCACCTTCCCTCTCTGTGAGTATTACGCTATCTGTATCAGCGTACAGCATCCTCCGCCCAAGAGAATGCAGTAGTCCCGAAAGCTTGATGCGTGCGTATGCCGTTGTGAAGCTGGCTACAGTATGTTTGTAACACGTGAGGTATCTTTGGCCAGTTCGGTGATGTACTTTATCATGTACGTGTTACCAACATTCACGATCTCCAAAACCTCTTTATCGGGGGCATTGGCATAATCCCACACCTCGTTATAACTTTGGGCTAGGTGAACGTTCCCCTTACATGTATTGTGTGCAAACTTGCCCCATAGACTATTTAGGCATAACTTTGCACAAAAGCACTTGCCAGGATTCTTAACAATTTGGGCCCGGTCAAGTTGTATCCCTTCACGGTCACAGTAACGCTGAATATAAGCCGACTTTTCACCCACGCTCTCAACCCCTCACGGGTAGCCTGATGCTTCTACTTTATCCTTCAAAAAAGTATTTATATACGGCGTGAAAAGGTTGGGAGTTTCTGAAACCTCCACACCTCATATATCTTCAATATTCTGTAACCATGGCGGATGGCTAGGGACAGCTCAGGACTTGTATATACACCTCTGATCTTCCACTGGTTGGTTGGATGATTACAGGACCCATTATTCTCCTCTGCGTACTTCACGCACAGGGGAAACATGAGTTTGTGATCTATAACGACGGGTAAGATCGGCATCTATAAATCGCGAGGGAGCGCACGTCTACGAAAGAAAGACCGAAATAGTAACTGTTCAAATTAGCTGCGAACACGGTGGTTGGCAGGTCTGGTCCCACCAGTTTTTCAGGTGCACCTACGGGGTACGGATTGTTCTTCACCACGTAGGGATATAAAGAACAGAAGTCATAGTAAAGGAGTTTCACGCGTTCCGTCGGTGGAAAGTATAGTTTGAATGGGTTTGTACGCCCTCCGAACAAGCTATCACCGCATTTGAGAGAATCCAACACTATTGAACGCTTGATCGTGTTTATTTCTTCACGGTACTCTCCATCTGTTTCCATCCATGCGTCATACTTATGCTCCCACAAGATCTTGTGAGTGAACTGGGCACCTATAAGCTGATCGCGGGTGCGTGTCCATGCTAGACTGTCGGCAGGAGATCTACCGTGGATATCTCCTACGATTCCACACTCAGGACGGGGGCAACCGTGCCACCAGCAACCGTTAAAAGAGTACACAGTCTTCTCACCAGTGGTACGGTCTTCGCTTAGACCATCACCCCCAAAACACGACCATTGGCCTTAATGGGTACGTCTCCTGTGTTGCGGGCGTGTTTTATGTATACTCCGGTCTGCTGTTGTATGTGCTTCAGCCAGTTCTAGAACCCTGTAAAAGCAGGCTTAAAAGAATGGAAAGCGAATTGATAGACCTATTAAAAGAGTGAAAAGTCACCTGATGAGAAAAGGATCTTGTAGCAAGAGGCTCTGCAGAAATTTCTTCATGAGTACGAAGATTATAAGAATCCGACAAAGCTCCCCGTGGTTATTAGGCACAGCGCGAGCAACGATAAGCATGGTAACATAGGACCTGGGCCCGACGTTAGAGATGACCAACCAAAGAATAACGGAACACAACACATCAAACATGTATTAAAATGCAGTCTCCCACATACATTGAGGAATAAAGGCTTAAGTCTTTATAATCTATTGAGTGAGGACCCCATCATACAGTGGGCCAATACAGGCGAGGTCATTGTTGAAGGAACAAGGGTACAAGGATCCAACATCGTTGACATTGTCCATGATCTGGTGAGAAAGTGGGACAGGCCCTCACCATCAGGATGGAAGCATATTAAAGTATGACAACAACAAATAAATGTCCCCAAAACATTGATAGGAAATCTGAATAGGTTAAAAGACTTGGAGCAAGTCTCGCATGTGCAAAACTGAGTACGCCATCACACCCAGCAGTAGCATCTCTGAAGAGGAAAAAGAAGAGACCAAACAACAACGGCAAACCCTATCCACGTGTCTCTAAAATACGCAAATGGCTAACATATTAAGAAAACGCTATTATGACATTTCTAACCCAGCCTCCTCTGGCGGTGTTAATAGAGTGTACAGAGGTGTTTACAATGATGGAGTAGGGAAAAAAGATGTTGAGAGGTTTTTCCGGGAGCAGAACGCTTATACACTTCATAAGCCGGTGAGGAAAAGGTTTAAAACAGCCAAAACAACAGCGGCTTCGATTGACTCCATTTGGAAAGCGGATTTAACAGACAGGCAAAGATATTCAGTGTATAATGATGACTACCGCTACATCCTATTCATAATAAATGTATTCTCTAGATATCTATGGCTAATTCCTCTGAAACATAAATCGCCTGAAACAGGTGCTAAAGCTACCAAAACGCTGATGTTGAAAGAAAACAGGGTTCCTGGCTATTTTTGTACGGACTTGGCGAAAGAATTTATAGGCCGCGCTTTCCAGAACATGCTGACAGATTTTATTACCAGTTACTACATTAGCAATTCTATACGTAAGGCCTCTTTAGCTGAAAGAGTTCAACGTATCATAAAGGAACGCATGCATCGCCATTTTATATATAAAAACACATACAGATATATAAACATTCTGGGATCATTGGCCTCCTCATACAACCGTTCACACCATCGCGCGATTGGCACAACACCTAACGAAGTTTTAAAAAGAGGTAAGCGCCCAAAGCCTGATGTGAGAAGAGATGGAACACCGCCGCCACACTACACGTTTCAAAATCAATGATTATGTAAGGCTATCGCGTTCGGGAAATAAATTCGCGAAGGGATTTGAGCAAGGATGGACACGTGAGATTTTTAAAGTTAGGACTCTGAGACCTAAAGGCGAGATAATGATGTATTACGTTGAGGATTTGAATGGGGAAGAAATCGCAGGAGGCTTTTCCCGCGAGGAGTTGCAGAAAGTGGCATTTAATTTAGGAAAAAAGTGTGTTTAAAATTGAGAAGATTTTAGGAAGCAAAGGTTCAGGAAAGAGAAAAATGTACCTGGTGAAATGGCTAGGGTACCCAGAAAGCTTCAACACCTATATAAAAGCTGATGCAATAATGAAGCTTAAATAGTATACAACATGGCGCCTAACCACTTCTATGTCACACTCCCGCCCTCTTCTTCTCTGTCTGTACATCCTAACAACACACTAGCCAACTTTGTAACAGAACTCCATGGACCCATTGAATTGGAACGTGATTCGTATGAGGTGTGGTTATGCGAAATTCAGCTATCCACCAGTCTCTTAAGTATTGATTATAAAGAACCCGTTTTTACGGTTCTTAGAGATCGTGATGAGTGTGAAAAGGCAGGGGTAATTAGGGATGAAACCATGCGTGCCGCCCGGAATGGGGAGGCCTTGTATTACACTACATTAGTAACACTAGGCCCGGGTCGTTATGGTGCGGCCGAGGATGTTGTGAGAGACTTAAACGGAAGTTTAAAAAGCTCAAATCTTACGGCTGATTTAGTATACGAAATCGTAACCAAAGAAACCATTGCACATGCTCTGACCCTAAAATCACAGGATAATGGAAATATTAAAGACAAAGGATTGTTCCAAATTATAACCGAGGGCCGATATGGAGCAGCGTTCCAAAGAGATACTTTTCACGAGGCACAACATGACTTGTCCAGCTTAATGTATCAGTTGAAATTGGAGAAATTGGGTGAAAGTTATCCATCCCCAGACATATGCTATATTTACAGCAATATCGTGTGGCATCAATTTGTTGGGGATACCCAGGCGCGTCTGCTGCGCATTGCACACATTCCCAACCATAGAGGGAAGAGTTTGAGCATTACATATGACAAGCCCCATTATGTGAATGTTGCGACTAATCTATTAACCAATACCTCAATATATATAAGAACGATTGAGGGCAAAAATTTCCATTCGGTGAAGGGAGCTTAACAGTGAAGCTACACTTTCGTCGGATTCAGTTATAACGATCCGAAGGCCTTTCACAGTCTATTGAGGGGTGTGATATCAGCGTGGGAGTGGGCTTGGCTCCATTTTTTCAGCCATACTACGCATGGCTGTCCCATTGTTGAAGAGGGGGGCCAGATACCTCGGGAGGAAAGCGATACAATCAGGTTTTAACGCGATAGAAGACATAATGGGTGGAGCTAAACCTAAAGAAGCCTAAAGAATTTGTCGATCAATTTAACTTTACCCGTTTGATATCACCCTCGACTTATCTGCTAGTGTAAATACACACTTAAGTCCAAAACAAAGTGGGAACATCTCAGTCAGATTGGAATTCGCCAAAACGATAGACGCACCTATTAGTGTACTAGTATACCTCGAGTCACAAGCCCTAATTGAGGTCGATTGCTTCCGGAACGTAGTCACAGACTTTTAGAATGGACGCGAATACATTCCAGAGAGTAATGAAAGGTGACCGAATCACACGTCCAAATTTATCGGTGTGTTTTCGAAGAATGAAACATTGAAATTACCAACTACGAGAAAATGCGGGGAGATTATCGTCAATACCGACGTTGTTCTGGGCGAGGGGATACATTGGTTTGCAATATACTTTAAAAATATGGAAAGAATGTATTATTTTAATTCACTGGGGACTCATCCCTGGAGTGACCTTGTTATTGTAAAATATCTCGAACAGTTGCATGTCCCTGAAATTGTCTGGAATCCCCACCGATTACAAGGATATTTTAGTAATACTTGCGGGATGTATTGTCTTTCATTTTTCCTGCACATGTCACGTGGGAAGGGATTTATAAAATTTTTAAAATTATTCGATTTGTGCGACACTGAGATGAATGATGAAATGGTATGCAGACAGATAAAAAGCCGTTTTCCGTTTGTGTGCACTCGATTTATTGTGTAAAGTTTTACGCTCGTATATATATAATTGTAACTATATTGTGTAAAATGTCTCCATTAATGTTATTCTTATTTAATGAACGCTAGTTCTTAAGCTGAATTGTACTAAAACATGATTTCTACCATTTAATAAATTGATGAAAATACAGTGTCATGTTCTTAACCAAAAAACAAAAAAAACTTACATTAGTTCCTCGATGACTCGGGATTCGTTGGTCCGGATGTGAGTCAATAGCCAATACCTCGACCTCCGTATTCAGGTCACTGGGTTGACTGCGCGGTAAAACCTTCAAATCGCTGTCGACTATTTGCTTTTCTTCAAAGCTGTCACAAAAAAGTAGCTATAACGCGATCGAGCTCCGAATCGGGCCTTTAAGGAGAAATTAATTTGATTAGTTCACACACTTTCTGAATATTTTTTTAATTAAAATCCAATTTTTTCATAAATCGACTTGTATTCCGAAAGCCTAGCACAGTACTAATGCAAACTAATCTATAATTGAGGATACCCGCAATTTTAATGAAACATTTACAACAAAATATGATGAGTAGAAAATGTATTATTACAACCACACCATATATATATATATATATAAAGAGCGAGAGCTGTAAGGCGTTACAAGTACACTAATTTTCAGCACCGGAAATACTTTTATTTCTGCCTACCATCAGAGGGTCTCGAGCCCAGGACCGTTGGAATTCTTTAAAGTTTTAGCAATTCTAAAACCCTACCTGTAGAATTTTCTATAAATTTATTAAACGTAAATATTTGATAAACAAGACTCACTCTAAATATTTAATAGAATACATTAATTACAGAAACATTAGAACAGTATCCTGTAGTAAACATGCATTTATATGTCAGGACACCACGATGTACATAAGGGAGAGGAGAGTTACATTAAGATAAAATGCCGATTAATCTGCCAGCACCGGGTCTCGAACCCCTGGACAGATATCCTTTCACTTCGTTTATTATGGCTTTTTCTAAATTAACTAACACTTGCAAGGGTTAAGCACTGAATGACACACACATATATATATATATATATATATAGCCCGAATCACAAATTAAATTATTATGTAATTACTCACATCTCAAGGGTAGAGACTTCTGCTGGTTCAAACGGAGATTCACTGCAAATATCATTAACGTTTTGTATGGAGAGATCAGTCAGGTCAGTCGCTGCGAAAAGGTGGAGCGTAGCCCCTGCAAAGAAATCCCCGTCTTCAAACAATTGCGGGGAGCTCTAAAGTTCTTGTGAATGATTCATGACGGAGGGAATGTATTTGTTTATTCACTGGCGAAAATAACTGCTGTGGGTTCCAGCTGAAAATGCCCCGTTTTATATACGTGGTCTTAATTGTAGCCACCCCAATATTCGAATCGCGAGTTTCCTATTGGCCGTAGGCGAATTTGGGCGGTCCATAACGTGTAAGCGAGACTTTCCACCAACCAGAGATCCTGGGCTCGTTCTCACACACTGCCTATTGGGTTGTAATTGGACGACCGCGAATTCTCGGGGGCGTGTCAAATATAACTTATACATACCATAGATTTCTTTCAGAAATGAAACAGATTCGTAGAGAGAGAGAGAGAGAGAGAGAGAGAGAGAGAGAGAGTTACAAGGAGTTACAAGGAAAAGAAGTACCTCAAAAGGCCTTGCGGCCCATACCGAGGAGGTACCAATGGCAACGGGAGCCAGGGAAAATTTTGTAAAAGTTTATTTTTCTTTCAACTATCCTAGCAGTAGTAGAAAACTGGATAGTAAAGTTGAAGGCTCTCTCCCCACCCTCCGCTCCCTCCCTGCCAGAGGCAGGTACGGAAAAAGGTTGAATAAAATACCTTGACCTTGGAAAAGTAGCCAAGGAAATTTTACAGGAAAGTGGAGAATATATAAATAGCTCTATATTTAGCTTGCTCACAGAGACACCGAGCAAGCGAACTCCTGCAGAGTTTTCTGAGGTTTTAATCTTAAACTATGAGTGTGTTCAGTACTTTGTCTAGCCTATTTTTAAACAGATTTACACTTTGACTGGAAACAACCTCTGAGGGAAGTTGGTTCCAGATATTAACTATTTTATAGGAAAAGAAATTTCCGCAGACTGAGGTCCTAAATGTCTTTACACACTCAAATAGTGTGCAAGATTTCGTCTAACCTTTTCTTGAACTGATCCACAGAGGAACTGTTCACAACTTCCGAAGGTAACCTGTTCCATGTGTCACAGATCTTATACGTAAAGTAATTCCACACACACTAGTCCTAAACCGTTTCAAATCCAACTTCCAACCATTGTTGCGAGTTGGGTTATCATTTAAACTAAACATACTTCTAAAATCGACATCGTTGAACCCTCGTAAGAGCTTGAAAACCTCGATCAGTTGACCGCGCAGCCTCCGAGTTTCAAGCGAAAACAATTTCAGGGCGCGTAACCGTCGATTGTAGCCCATATGCCTAACGGAAGGGATTAACTTTGTGGCCCTCGCCTGCACTCGCTCCAGCCTCTCAATACCTTTCCTGAGGGTGGGCGACCAGAACTGCACAGCATACTCCAGGTACGGCCGAACAAGGGAATTGTACAGTCAGAGCACAATCTCCTTGTTCCGAAACTGAAATTGCCTCCTGATATAACCCAATAGTTTCTGGGCTTTCTTTTCCACCTCTACACACTGTTTCGTAAACTTAAGGTCGCTGCTAATTAGCACACCCAAGTCCTTTTCTAAATCAGTCACCTCGATATTACTGCCCAACATCGAGTAGTCCGACTTGGGATTGGCGTAGCCAATGTGCATCACTTTGCATTTACCCAAGTTAAACGGCATTTGCCATTTTTCAGACCACTCTCCTATCCTACCTAGGTCCGCACGCAGTTCCTCGATCGCTTCGGGCGTCCCAACATTGGCCCCAAGCTTTGTGTCATCAGCGAATTTGGCGATCCGACTGACGATGCCACCGTCGATATCATTTATGTAAATGGTAAACAACAGTGGCCCCAAAACGGAACCCTGAGGAACCCCACTAGTGACCGAGGCCCAACCCGAACTAGCCCCTTTAATTACCACCCTCTGCCGCCTATTCTTCAGCCAGTTTTCAATCCACCTACCTATTTCCCCACCGATACCCAGCGCGCGCACTTTCGCCATTAGCCGGTGTGGGCGAGAGAGCGTGAGAGAGAGTTACAAGGAGTTACAAGGAAAAGAAGTACCTCAAAAGGCCTTGCGGCCCATACCGAGGAGGTACCAATGGCAACAGTGCCAAGGAAAATTTTCTACACCCTCAAATAGTGTGCAAGATTTGGTCTAACCTTTTCATGAAATGATTCACAGAGGAACTGTTCAGAACTTCTGAAGGTAACCTGTTCCACGTGTCACAGATCTTATACGTAAAGTAATTCCCACACACAATAGTCCTAAACCGTTTCAAATCCAACTTCCAACCATTGTTGCGAGTTGGGTTATCATTTAAACTAAACATGCTTCTAAAATCGACATCGTTGAACCCGCGTAAGAGCTTGAAAACCTCGATCAGTTGACCGCGCAGCCTCCGAATTTCCAGCGAAAACAAGTTCAGGGCGCGTAACCGTCGATTGTAGCCCATATGCCTAACGGAAGGGATTAACTTTGTGGCCCTCGCCTGCACTCGCTCCAGCCTCTCAATGTCTTTCCTGAGGGTGGGCGACCAGAACTGCACAGCATACTCCAGATGCGGCCGAACCAGGGAATTGTACAGAGAGAGCACAATCTCCTTGTTCCGAAACTGAAATTGCCTCCTGATATAACACAACAGCTTCTGAGCTTTCTTTTCCACCTCTACGCACTGTTTCATGAATTTAAGGTCCCTGCTAATTAGCACACCCAAGTCCTTTTCCAAATCAGTCTCCTCGATATTACTCCCCAACATCGAGTAGTCCGACTTGGGATTGGCGTAGCCAATGTGCATCACCTTGCATTTACCCAAGTTAATCGGCATT
Source organism: Bathynomus jamesi (assembly GCA_023014485.1). NCBI lineage: Eukaryota > Metazoa > Arthropoda > Malacostraca > Isopoda > Cirolanidae > Bathynomus > Bathynomus jamesi. The sequence continues at coordinate 903,510 of JAJOZX010001057.1, read as the reverse complement.
TGCCATTTTTCGGACCACTCTCCTATCCTACCTAGGTCCGCACGCAGTTGCTCGATCGCCTCCGTCGTCCCAACATTGGCCCCAAGCTTGGTGTCATCAGCGAATTTGGCGATCCGACTGACGATGCCACCGTCTATATCATTTATGTAAATGATAAACAACAGCGGCCCCAAAACGGAACCATGAGGAACCCCACTAGTGACCGAGGCCCAACCCGAACTAGCCCCTTTAACTACAACCCTCTGCCGCCTATTCATCAGCCAGTTTTCAATCCACCTACCTATTTCCCCACCGATACCCAGCGCGCGCACTTTCGCCATTAGCCGGCTGTGAGGTACCTTATCAAAGGCTTTCTGAAAGTCGAGATAAAGTATATCAATCGCCCTACTCTTATCGTAGGGAGAGAGAGAGAGAGAGAGAGAGAGAGAGAGAGAGAGAGAGAGAGAGAGAGAGAAGAGAGAGAGAGAGAGAGAGAGAGAGATCGTGAGTTAGAGAGAGAGAGAGAGTTAGAAGGAGTTACAAGGAAAAGAAGTACCTCAAAAGGCCTTGCAGCAGATACCCAGGAGGTATCTACCCTCAAATAGTGTGCAAGATTTGGTCTAACCTTTTCTTGAAGTGACCGCAAAACACTCACCTTTTACATGCACTTGATAACGATTATCCAGTTTCACAGTCCAGTGAGTTAGAGAGAGAGAGAGAGAGAGAGAGATCGTGAGTTAGAGAGAGAGAGAGAGAGAGAGAGAGAGAGAGAGAGAGAGAGAGAGAGAACTTATTTAGCTGGATGGATTTAAACATAAAATTTGAATATTATTTACTAATTGTATTTTATATATATATATATGAAGTATATAAGAAGTTGTTTAGTGACAACCAATCGGGATTTACCTTTCGTGACAGGTATTGTCGGCCGAATTGGTCAACCTGTGTTATAAAAGAATAAATTGGAGTAAAATGCTTTATTACCTTACCTGTGATATATATATATATATATATAATTGCTTAGCGACTTTTACAATCACCTAAACCTGGGGAGTAATTAAAAAAAAAAATTTAATTAACAGAAATGGGAGGGAGAACGTCGGATTACCCATCAAAGTTTTTAAAATGTTTATTGTGTCGAGAGATTGGGCGTATGATAAATATCGATCTTTATTACCTTACCTGTGATAATATATATATATGTATATATATATATATACAGGGTCGGCCGAAAGTCTGGATCCATAGGAAAATACTTATTTTAATACATAAATTACAACAAATGGTAAATACTTAAAATGAATATCAACTTTAACTCGTAAATGCGTATCCGTGATACTGTACAGTGGTTCGTACTGCAGTATAAACAACAAATTATAACAAATGCTCAAATTGGCGGCCTCTGACATCGAGACACTTAGGGATGGAATTTATGATTTTTAATAATTCTTCGAATTGATGTTCTCGAGATGCGTGTTTCATTTGATAATCTTCTCGTTGACTTTACTGGACTATTCGTTAAAGTTTCACATACCATTGCAGAGGTATTTTCATCAGTTGCAGTTTTTGGACGACCAGAACGCCGTCGATCATGTACACTTCCTGTTTCTTTGAAACGTTTAAACAACTTGCCAACAGTCGCATGTGTTACTGGATGCTTATCAGGATGATTTCTATTGAATTCGATAGCAACTTCTCTGTGTGTAGCGCCCTGTCTTGCGTACATGAGCACAAGTTCTACCCGGTCTTCTGTTGTTAGATTCGAAGCCATTTCTGGGCTGAAATAAAAAAGTATTTGAGTATTTATACTGGAGTACGAACTACTGTACAGTATCACGGATACGCATTTACGAGTTAAAGTTGATATTCATTTTAAGTATTTACCATTTGTTGTAATTTATGTATTAAAATAAATATTTTCCTATGGATCCAGACTTTCGGCCCACCCTGTATATATATATATATATATATACTGTGTGTATATATTATATATATATATATATATATATATATATATATATTATATATATATATATGAAGCTGTTTAGCGCCATTGGAAAATAATTTGGATTTTCGGAAGCATAAAGTATCGGGTATGGGTCAGTGTTGTCGAATTTATTTTACTTTAAATATAATAATAATTCTTAATAATGTATATACAGAGGTTGATAAAAGTTATTCACTTCATTGTTTCAGATTGCGTAAGAAATTTTTGTGTCCCGTTAATAATAATAAATCTTAAGTGAAGGTATGGGGAAATCATAATGTGTGTGTGTGTGTGTATGTATGTGTGTGTGTGTGTGTGTGCTGTAGAAGATGTATGACGTGTAGATAGTGTAAACGGGTGATGACGGAGGGAATTGGCGACCTATGAACGTATATATAGTGTGTGTGTGTAATAATAGGGGATTTATGTGCGTTTATGTGCGCTTTTTGGCTGTTCAAACGATGTATACACTGTGCCAACTGGCTGATAATGCCTGGAGGCATTGGCTTCTACGCCAACTGGCGGATTTCGAGTTCTAAGTCAGGTGTTGCTACCTTGAGCTGTCATTAAGCTTCTGCCTCTCGCAGAAGCTGGATGCTCTCTTCCTCTCTCTCTCCTAGGTTAGGTATGCCCCTTTGGGGGGGGTGAGGCTGTCCCACCTTCTCCCCTTTTTTTGTCACCCTGGGGGAGTCCACCTAACCTCTTTGGGGGTAAGGGGGTTGGCACTGGCACTCATATAATCAACATTGCAATTGCATATGCACTCTCCCATTTTGCGGCCATACTACTTCCCCATTTAAATCAATCTTTCACTTATTCAAATATAAAGCCATTGTTCCCACTCTTCTCAAATCTGCCATAGTTTATCAATATAAGTGTGACCACTGTATAGGGTCATATATAAAAAAAACTAAAAGACATTTAAAAACTCGCGTTTTCGAAAATCTCTCGCAGATCGGCTCGTACAAATTTAGCACTCCTCAAAACACTCACCTTTTACATGCACTTGATAACGATTATCCAGTTTCACAGTCCAGTTTTAGCGTTCTTACCAGCACCAATTCCGACCTCAAACTTATGGAATCTATTTATTTACAAACTTAAACCAAATCTGAACTGTGACGAATCCTTGGTAGATCTACTGTATTTCAATTTATTTATTTATTTGTCACTTTCCACTCCTAGTCTCTCTAGTCTTGTAATTTTAACCATAATAGTTTTTAATATGTATAATTTAACCTAATTGTTTTAGATTTATTGTCTTTAGCCGTGATGATGGAATATGTGTATTTAGAAACGTCGGTAATAATTATTACCGACGTTTCTGAATACACATATTCTACAGATGTACAGAAGCTAAGGCTAACAAAGACCCTAAGATCCACTCTGAGGTTACCCCGAGAGAAACAAGAGAGTAAGGGGTTAAAAAGAAGAGAAGAAGGGGTTATGTAAGTAGCAAAACCTATCATTCGTGGGTTAACATTCATTCAGAAAAAGGGAGAGAAAGACTCGCCATCATCATCCGGCGGCCACTGCCGACAAGTCGGAAAAATAGTCGAAGAGAATAGGAAAGGGGTGAAAGTTGAAAAGAAGTAAAACAAGAACGCTTACAAACCATGCAAACACAGTCTTAACTCAAACACTGACATACCATGCAAACTAAAGACATGCAAGTAAAGAGAGGATAAGAAAGGAAAAAAAAGTATGAAGAGTATAACAAAAAGTGGGTTAGTTTACGCTACGAGCTACATCTAAGTTCGTGTCAGTCTAATTTTTTTTTTAATATAATTTTATTGCTGGCATATCACACGCTGGCATGCATGTCACAAGCTGGCATTAATCGTCAACAGACTCATCCTCGACCATTACCCTCAGAGCTCCTGTTCATAATTGTTTTATTATTTTAAACGACGTTAATATTTTTAAAATGCCTATCTAAACGGTTTTTAAACATATTAACGCTAGTAGAGTTCACGACGGACGCGGGAAGGTTATTACATTTATCAATTACTTTAAACGTAAAAAAGTTTTTAGCAATGTTAGTAATGAAACGCCTTCCCCGTAATTTAAATTCGTTACTACGAGTATTGCTATTATCGAAAGTGAACAGTTTTCAAAATTTATGTTATCGATTTTATTAACAAATTCTGTTCAACATTCCCTTTTATCAGGTTTCAACACCTCGGCAGCTCCCGCCTGTTAGGGTTCCACCCCCCACCCACCATAATTAAATATTCCATAATTAAATGTTCTTTATATATATACACCGTCTGCCAAAAAAAAGGGTTCACTCTAAAAACATCCATGGAATCAACATTTTTCAAACAATCAGTATGAAACTTATACACTTAAAAGATACCTAAAACATCTACCCGTAAACCAAATTCCAGTTCGAAGCTATCAAAAATAACGATTTATTAAATATTTCTCTAATAATACGACAACTGATGCTCGACAAACTAATCAAGAATCCTTTATTTCCATTTTCACTTCTTTAAATCTAATATACGATTTTTTTTTTGCAGGGTTATAAAATATAGTGAATATGCCATTTCCAGAGGAAGATAAGATTATAATTAAGCATTATAGACTAGAAAAGGGATATGGACGAACGAAACTACTATCCGAATTCCCCAACAAAGGATGGACTCTTGGTGGTTTGGGAAAGCTTCTAAAGAAAATTGACGAAAATCGGGATATCAAAAGAAGAGAGGGAAGTGGGCGACCAAAAACTGGTCGCATACGAGACAATATTGACGACGTCGAAGAACATATATTAAGTCAGGAAACCCAGCCAGGAACCCATATGACACCAGCTCACGTATCAAAAGAGTTACAATTATCAGAAACTAGTGTGAGACGCATAATTAAACAAGATCTTCAACTAAAACCTTTCAAAAGAGTATACGGGCAAAAGATTACTCAAACTGATGAGCAGAAACGAGTTCAAAGATCAAAATAAATCTTACGGCGAGTAACATGTGATAAACTTTCAAAGGCTTTTTTGACTGATGAAAAGAGATTCACTGTTGAGCCACCTCGGAACAGTCAAAATGACAGAGTTTACTCGCACGTCCAATATAAGAATGAAATACCTGATAGCAGACTTTTTGCGACCAGAAGTCATGGTGTCAGTTGGCATATCAAAGTTAGGAAAAACATCCATTCATTTTATTAAGCCTGGTGTAAAAGTCATTGCCGAGTACTATCGAAATACTTTGCTGCGAAACATGCTTCCCGAAGTGCAAAATCTGGCTAATGGTGGTTATCAGCTTCTTGTGGAGAAGTGGGAAGAGATACCACAGGATCAGATCGATCGAACCATTGATGAATTTCATCCAAGATTGAAGAAAATTGTTGAAACAGATGGGAAACACATTGAACAATTGTTTTAATAGGAATCCCAAAAGAATAAAATGTTAATTTGATTTCTTTTGTAAACTTAGGATTTAAGTTCTGTTTCGAAATTCAAAATCCTTTTTGATTTTCATGGTTTTTTAATAGAGGTATTTCCTATATTTTATAAATCTTATGTATTTTATAACTAAAATGAGAATGCAAATTTTATTACCAAAGTTTTACCGCCTTTGTGGACTCCCAGAATTCAAAACTGGAACGATGTTCACTAACAAAATTCGTTGAACATAAACAATCCTCATTAAATCATTAATTTTGAATATAATAATCTGAAAATTGGTATACATATACATTGTTTACATAGTCTTCCTTTGCATGAGTTTCATTATGATTGGTTAATAAATGTTGATTTCGTGGCTGTTTTTAGAGTGAACTCTTTTTTTTGGCAGACGGTATATACAGGGTGGGGCACGGGAACCAAGTGTTTTTGGAATAATCAGGAAAATGATATTTATTTTTGTAAAGAAAATATATTGGTAGAACAACATTCGTAAGAACATAGCATTTCATGTCATAATAATCATGTACCGAAAATTATATCTGGCATATGATGTCCTTGGCCGTCGACGCATTGTTGAAGGCGTTTACGAAAATTGGCCTCCACTCTTCCCAGCAGGTCTCTGTTGATTTGGATGATTTGTTGACGGATCGCTTCCTTCAATGCATCTAATGTACGGGGCTTGTCCTCGTAGACACGTGACTTGAGGTACCCCCATAGAAAGAAGTCACATGTGGACAAGTCAGGGGACCGAGGGGGCCATGCAATGTCACCAAATCTCGAAATGAGATGGTTGGGAAACAGGGGGCGAAGAACAGCCATTGACGCTCTGGCGGTGTGTGGCGTGGCCCCATCTTGCTGAAACCACAAATGTCGACGAGCAATACGCCTTCTTCGTAACTCAGGGATGAAAAAGGTGTTCACCATCTCAATGTAACGCCCAGATGTTATGGTAACGGTAACCCCATTTTGTTCGAAGAAATAGGGACCGATGACGCCAAACTTTCCCACCGCGCACCAAACTGTAACCTTAGGGCTATGCAGCGGTTTTTCATGGAGTTGTCGCGGATTTTCAGCAGCCCAATACCGACAGTTTTGATTGTTGACGGCCCCATTAAGGTGGAAATGGGCTTCATCACTCATTACCACCATCATGTTTTCATTCTGCTCATAAAGTGCAAGCATTTCCTGTGCAAAATTCAGTCGTTGGGGGCAATCGTTTACATTCAATTCCTGCACCATCGCTAACTTGTATGGGTGAAAATGTAATTCTTCATGCAAAATCCGTCTAACAGTACGATTGCTGATTCCGAGTGCAGCTGAATGTCTCCGAGCAGAGCGGCCTGGGCTTTGCAACATCGCTTGTCTGACCCTTTCAACGTTCTCTGGAGTACGCACAGTGCGTTGCGGCCCCTTCGGTTTTGTTTTCATTATTGAGCCTCCTGTTCGAAGATTGTTAACCCAACGTAAGATTGTGTCACGAGCGGGAACAGAGTCATTTCGATGAATGTTGAATCTGCGGCGAAACGCACGCTGAACTGCTGTCACTGACTCGCCACTCCTAACAAAATGATCATACGCGAACATGCGGTGTTCTAACGTCCACTGCTCCATGATGGCACCTGAAAGATAAAGGTGAGTGTTAGTTAAAGTTAAATGCTATGAACCCAGGAATGGAATGCTACCTACCGCACGCCCCTCCCATTCCTAATGGCCGATTACTAGCTATTCAAAAAACACTTGATTCCCGTGCCCCACCCTATATAACACTGGTATGCATATGAAATTTTTTTGTCTGCTGTGAGGGTTTTTTCAACTCATATTATATAATTCGACCATGCTGAATTCGAAAATGACATTGGTTTTCATCAATCAGGTCAGGTTTTTTCTCTATTGGCCATTTATTATAAGTCCAATTTTATCCCCAAATTTATTGATTTTTTTAGCTTAAACACTGTAGATACGAGTAATATTATAAGAACACTCATGAAAAATGAAAACATTGTGTGAATAAATACTTTTATTCATACAATGAATATGGAAAAAAGTTTATTGAGGAAGGAATGAAGTTTTTTTGGCTTTCCGTCTGTGTTTCTCTTCGGGCACGTCTCGCTTCAAACACCAGCAATAGTCCGCCAGCATATTGATATCCTAGTTTCCCTTGTACCTCTCTTCCATTATTTTGATATCTTGGTGAAATCGTTCACCCTGTTCCTCACTATAATCCCCGCAATTTTCAGGAAAATAGTCCAAGTGGGACCACAAAAAGTGCATTTTTATGGACATGCGCGACCCATGAGCTTTGAAAGCTTCCATCAAGTTTTCGACAACGGACTCGTATTCTGGACTTCTACGTTTGCCAAGAAAATCAGTGACAACTGATTTGAATGCCTGCCAGGCATTCTTCTCAGTTGGAGTCATTGCGTTTTCGAACTGAGTATCCTTGATCAAAGTTCGAATTTGAGGACCATCAAAATCCCCAGCATTTAGTTTAGCATCAGATATATGAGGAAATTTACTCTCGAGATATCGGAATGCTGAACCCTCCTTACTCATTGATTTGATGAAATTTTTCATCAAGCCCAGCTTAATATGAAGTGGTGGGAGCAAAATTTTTGTTGGTGGTACAAGGGGCACTGAAACGACATTATGCGACCCAGGTTCAAAATTCTCTCTGGATGTCCATTCACGCTGTGCATAGTGCTTCTCATCCGCTCGGCTATCCCATTTGCAGAGGAAACATGGGTATTTCGTGTATCCCCCTTGCATTCCCAATACAAATGCCACAATCTGAAAAAAAATGAAAATATTTAAAGAATTTAGAGAATTTGTTCTATCAGATAAAAAAATCTATGCATTGGACTGTATCACTTCTGTGGGGAAGTTAAGTGTTCTTATACCCTCTCAAATAACCTTTGGAAAAACAACATAGTCAATAGCAATAGTTTACTTATGATATTAGTATTACCTTCAAATCTCCACAGATCCTCCAGTTATGTTGGTCGTATACGAGAGCATCCAGTAAAATTTTCATGTTATCGTAGCTCTCAGTAAGTTGTACGGAATGTGCTACAGGGACTGATGCAACCCTATTCCCAATGTTGAGAAGTACTGCTTTCAAACTTCGTTTAGACGAGTCTATAAATAGCCTCCATCTGATGCGTTATATGGCAGGCCCAAGGATTCGATTAGCCCCTCAACATTGCAGCAGTACACTAAGGAAGAGGTATTTTCGTGCACTGCAAAAAACTTGCGGAATTCTTCCTCTCGTTTCCTATACCAGGAGAATGTTGTTCCCGGAGCCAGCAAGTTGTCCTCTCGAAATCGTGAGCCCAGATCTCGGCAGCTAATTTGGAAAGTCCTAAATCCCTGGTAAGATCATTAAGTTTGCCTGGTTGAGAGGCCTCGGCTCATTTGAAGCGGTATTTTGAGGTATATACGACTGGGACTGGTCATTGGCAATGGTCATTGATTCATCATCAGAATCATCGAAGTCCAGGGTTTGAGGTGGGTCGGGTATTGGAATTCCAGGACCATGGGGTACAGGTCTCATAGCAGAAGGAATGTCAGGGTATACAGCAATGTGTTTATTTCTTGTTAACTCCTGAAAATAGAAACACAGAAACATGGATATAAACTTGCATATGAAATAGAAGAAGCATTCAGACAGTGGCGGCTCGTAAGGGAAGGCTGCGGTCTGTAAGATATGAAATAGGTCGATGGAGTCTGTATATTTTCTTTCTTTTTCATTCATATTGTCCCTTCGGGGACAATATGAATGAAAAAGAAAGAAAATATACAATCATTGTATATGAAATGTAACTTGTATAACAATATGTATGTGTAAATGTATTTTCTATAACAATATGTATATGTAAATGTATGATTACCATCATGGTGAATATTATGCTATATATGGTGAAATTACATTATGGTGAATATTATGTCAAGTTTCATACGAGGATTTCAAAATATTTAAGAAAAATAAATTTATAAGCCCACCTTGGAGGTTTGTCATGCAGAAATAGCAATCTGTCACGCGATCCTTTCCTTCTCTCCAAATCATGGGAATTCCAAAAGGCAAAGATTTCGCTCTGCCTTTGCTCCATCTTCTCAAATTTTCAATGCACGTCTTGCAGCACATATGAGGGGCGAAATTTTTGTCCTGGTCCCCTAGCTTAATTCCAAAGTATGCTCTATACATTGTCTTCACAAATTTAGTGATTTGGGACTGGTTATTTGGCATGGTAACCGTCCCACATATGTAGCAGAATCTATTGGGATCATTTTTACACGCTCTATTCATTATGAAATATTTCATCCATATGCCTGAAAAGTAAAAAAGATATTATACAAGTGAAACAAGTGATGATAAATGTTACTGTTCCAATTCCGCTTTGACAAAATCACGAAAAATTCTATTTTACTTATGAGGCCATAGCCGGATAACCTGAGCTATTGAAAACAACGGATTGCAGATTCGAAATCAGCAGGAAAAACTCTATAAGAATCACTTACAAAACCCTTGACAGCAAAATTGATGCATACCAGTGTAATCTTTGCGCTTCGGTGGTGTACTAGTTAGTATCGCTGACTACGAATCTATCGGCCCCAGGTTCGAGACCTGGTGACGGCAGCCGGCGCGCAGCAAAACCCAGTTGTTCATCCTTCCACACAATAAAGAAAGTGGTTGGTAGATAAATGGGTACCCTGGGTGGCCTAGTGGTTAAGACGCTGGGCTGCTGGTGGGGTTTGGTTCGGATTCCACGTTAAACTGTAGGTCTAAGGTGGAGTAAAAAAGCTTGACCTTCGTCAGAATGAACAATTCGGACGGAAGCTAACGAAAGGTTATAATATATATATAAATATATATATATATATATATATATATATATATATATATATATTTATTTATTATGTTACTTTTACGATTTCTGTTCAACAAACCTGACCACGTTAAACTTATAGTAAAAAATTTCACACTCCATAAACTATTTGGGAAGTAAAGCGCCAATAACAAATTTATATATATACATAGCTAAAAAAAATATTGGAAACAACTTTAAATTCGGAAACCCCAGTTTCTAGTTTGATTTTCTTCCGGTGGTGGGTGGGTGGGGGGGGGGGAACCCTAACAGGCGGGGGCTGCCGAGGTTTTGAAACCTGATAAAAGGGAATGTTGAACAGAATTTGTTTATGACATGACCTCACTCGAGATATGGACAGCAAACGTCGAGATAGAGTGGCATAAATGTCTTTTCACACCGACTGTGACCTCATTCCGTTTTTGCAGTGTCGACTGTATAAAAATATGAAGAAGCGAAGCTCATTCGCGTTTCAGACTTTTATCAAGAAAAGAAGTACGAGTGATAAAAAGAACATCCGCTGACAACGAATTTATTCGGGAAATATTTTCAAATGGAAATATCACAAAGAGTATTTTATACGCTATCAAAAAATATTGATGAAAGATAATTGGGAGAGAGAGAGAGAGAGAGAGAGAGAGAGAGAGAGAGAGAGAGAGAGAGAGAGAGAGAGAGAGAGGTGGAATTGAGAACGGGTTGCCTGTTGCCTGCAGGCTTTCTCTGTATATCAGGGTACTTGCTCGATAATTGAAGGGCTTCATTCT
>JAJOZX010001057.1:650000-890000 GCA_023014485.1 Bathynomus jamesi | reverse complement strand
ACACACACGAAAGGCATATGACAGAAATGAATATAAGTACCTCAAACAGCTACGTAGAATGTGTAGCAGCAACAGTTGAAAAATTAAATATGGTACTAATTGTAATGTGCAGACCCCCGAACACGCCAACCTCAAAACTCTCTGATTCCATCACAGAGGTAAGAAACTGGGAAAAAGATCTACATTCTCCAACCCCAAATATTTTTCTCTGTGGTGATTTTAATTTTCTATTCGTGAAATATAAAAGGATAGGAAAAATATATGTATACACCAGGACAAGGGGGGCACATGGGAAGACCAGGAGCAGGTAAAAATGCTACTAGCTTTAGCTGATGAATTTATGTTAACGCAAGAAATAACAGAAAACACGAAAAAACAACTGCCTAGATTTGGTGTTCACAAACAACAGCAACCTAATTGATGATGTAGAAATATCACCAACTATAATATCGGATTACAACATTATTGAAATAACAACCAATATAAAAGCAACAGGAAAGGAAAGAACACGAACAACAGAAAGAAGCAAATTCGAAATTTTTAATTTTCACTCCAAAGTTATAAACTGGGAAGATATTGCATCCAGAATGGAAGTAATAGATTGGAAATCTATCTTCGAGGGCAAGACAACACAAGAGATGCTAATGACCTTAGAGGAGAAGACGCTGGAAATTGTGGAAAGACATGTCCCAAAAATACAACAAAGGGGAAAGAGAAGCTGGTTCGAGAGACAAAAGAGGTCATTGTTCCGAAAGAGAAAAAGAGTGACTGCAAAATTAAGTAACTGTAAAGATAATATCATTTAATATTTTTTTGATGAACTGCAGAGTATCGACTGTGTCATACAGGAACTAATTGAGAAGCATACAGAAAAAGACGACGACGACGCTATAGAGGCGATAAAGGTTAACTCAAAGTACATCTATAATTTTGTAAAAAGGAAGTCGAAAAACCATGCGACTATTGGACCTTTGAAAACCGAAAACACTGCTTTATCTGATGATCAACAGAAGTATCCGAAATATTAAGAACTCGGAACGAATCATCTTTCAGTATCCCAAAAACTGACGAACTGATATGCGATAGAAACGCGTTCTTTGAAGAACTACAAGAGGAAAGTATAACGGATTTCGACTTTAAGACAGATGGTATTACACAAGCTATAGGGAAACTAAAAGCACACTCAGCGGCAAGACCGGACAAATGGAATGCCACACTGATCAAAAACTGCAAGAATGCAATCGCTGAGCCCCTATATTGGATATGGAGACGATCACTAGACACGGCAGAAATACCGGGCATCCTGAAGAGCGCGAACATAGTCCCAATATATAAAGGAGGAGATCGATCTGAGGCCAAAAACTATAGGCCAGTGTCGCTTAATCTCATCTCACTAAAATATTTGAAAGAATAGTTAGACAGAAAATCTATGGCTTTTAGGAAACTCAGAAAAAATTAAATGATAACCAACATAGGTTTCGGTCAGGCAGATCATGCTTATCACAACTAATGAAACACTACCAGGGCCGCCGAGAGGGTGGGGAAGCCGGGGACCCAAAAAGAGCGGGGGAAAAATCTAAAAATATTAATAAAGCAATTGATTAAATAACAGAGAGGAAATATAATTAATGAACATACATTTTATAGAGATTATCATAGTCAAACTGAAACATAAAATATCTGTGGTCCACCAATGCCCAAGACCGACTGACAGATCTGGGATCCGTTATAATTGAAAGCCAGTTAGCCCGTACTTTAAATTTTATCAGAATCATTTACCACTTTGCTAGAGAGAAGGCAAAGAAAGTACACTTCTAATTATGAAAATCTTGCAGTAAACAATTGTCTTGCCTGCATGGACTGGTACTACATTTGTAAATTGTATGGTGATAAGAGTTAATATAGTTGATTCGAAAAATAAAATGGTCATTTTCTTCTTTCTTTATTCATACTGTATGTTTTGAATAGTGACTTGGACATATAATCTGTTTGCTTGTTATGTACACAAAAAACATTCATAATAAAATACTGAGTAAACAGGGGGGGGGGCCCATATACCAATCCTTCCCCGGGACCCGGGGCAGCTCTTGCGGGCCCTGAACACTACAACAATATTATTGATGCACTGGAAAGTAATGAAAACTATCTTTTCTTAAGGCTCACCCCTGGAATTTGTTATGCGTGTCGATAGAAAGTTTTGAGTGAAGTTTCAGCCCGATTCGATAGTGTTTAGCGGTGCCGACAGACTCTGAAATGTGTAGTTTTTATACACCACCAACGAGGTAACTATAACAGGCGCGTTTTTTTTTTTAAGTGGTATCCCCAATAGGCCTAATCCACTTCTTTAATGTTAACTCATGATGTTGATGTGCTTCCTGTCTTTATCATCGATTTCTTTGCCTCTGGAAACCGATCTCGGTGTTTTTCCACGACTTGAAGAAGGTACTGCAGTTGTTCTTCGTTTTTTGAGATGACTGCTGAAACTCTGAATTAATGAGACCGCTCTCTCTGCATTATCGTTTACAACATTCATTGTTTTAACATATTCCTTAGCTAATTTATAGTCGTCCCTCTTATCCCATTCTGCAGGATCTACTTCGAGAAACGTCGATTGAAGGGACAATTTGTGACAAAGTCCGCTAGATTTTTCTCTAGTGGGTCATCATGAGTGTGGTCAAAAGCAATTCATTTTTCTGGTATTTCTGAACCAGGTCTTTCCAATGCCTGAACCATCTGCCGTTTCAGTTGCAAAGTTATGCCATCATCAAAAAAGGCAAGTGACACAAGTTCTTCATTTATATACCAGAGGTGACGGCATAGTGCTTTGCTAGCTATTGCTGAAAGTTCCTTATCATCATATTGCTGAAGCTCTTGTAGATACACCAAATCGGTTCTTGGTGCAGAAGATACGATGGGAGCCGCAAACCATTTTGGCACATAAAAGCGAACGGCATAGCGAGAGAAGCATTCCATTGCACTCTGTTCCTGTTTTGTCAGGTTGAACTGCGAGCGAAACAGTAAAATTTTGATGGCATAAATCACTCGTGACATCCACCTAGCGCGATGTAAAGCCCCAGGTTGACGAAAATGTACTCCTCCTGAAGGAACACCACCTAAATAAATAATTGATAATTCAAGAAGTTCGCGATAATCCGCTCTTGGGTGACTTCTCGCAAGCTGTTCTTCGCAGAGTGCGAGGATTTCTGCTTTCCACGGCATGTTTGTATTGGCAGTTTCAAATCTTTCATCATCCATTTGTTTCCAGGAATTCTTGAAACGTTTGAAAAGTAATATATCCGGTCCCGTTGAACCACCGTAACACTTCTGGAAGACGTCTGATATCACAATTTCATTAATATGGTGCCGACAGGCCAAAGAAAGGAGTTTTCTATCAAGCTTACTTTCGATTATCATGCAAGCGCCCTTTCTTTGGCCAGTATTGCTAGCGGTATTATCAAAACACATTGCTTGAATACATTCTCGCAAATTCCAATCGTCTAAGCATTCTAGAACTGCTTCTGCAATTCTTTCACCTTCTCCAGAAGCAAGTTTGGGTACTGCTAGAAGCTTAGACTTTCCTCCACCGGATACAAGAATAGCTAGCCTATCTATATTTTCATCACCTGTTATATCTTGCATTACTTTACCATCCCAATGAATGGTAAGCGGAACGTCAGAGGTAAAGGTTTGCTTAATGTCATCTGCAATTTTTTTGCGTACAACACTCCTCGCCCTCTGTAGAGTACTTCTGCTAAAAACAACATTGTCAATATCATGTCCAAGAGAAGTTGTAGCAGCTGAAAGCACCATAACAGCACTACGATCACTTGTTTTTGTTCGATCTAATGCCATTGCCAGATCAGGTGTTACGATGTGCTTACGCTTATTTGATATTGTGCTGCTTGAAGGTTTGGATGTCATTTCAGGAGTGTACGATGTGCCTGGTTCTGGTTGCTTATCACTACTACTGCTTGAACTGCTATCACTGAACTGAACAACAGCTGATGACAATTTCTTTCGCAATGCTTCGGCTTCTTTTAGTGCAGCTTGTCTTTCATCTCTTTTCCGTTGTCGCATTTGCTTAGCGACCAGTTTCTTATCAATATCAATCATGTAACCTCGCCTCCCTTTTTCTCTCTGAGCTTGTAGGAATGATCTATCTTCCTCATTTGACATAATTTGTAAAGCATTTGCGTGAGCTATATCAAAAAGGTTATCTAAACTACTTGGAATTCAGTTTCTTTTTTAATTTGATTTTGATTACGGTTTGATTTTGTTTTTTGAAGTGATCTGAAGTTCTCATACATTTTTTGAATTTTCGTTAGTACTTGCTGTTTGGCTCCGGTGGGTATTTTCGCCTTGTCCCAAATCTCAAAAATTTCAGCATAAACTATGTTGGATGCTTCTTTCAATGTTTTTTTACTGTTTGTGAGACAGAAAAGCCGACGTAGTACATCTCCATTGGATGGAAGCTTCTTACTGCCAATTGTGTCAATTGGCTGTCCAATCAGCCATATTTCAATTTTTCTTCTTGTTTTAATTGAATCTGACATGGTGAAGGATAAAATCTGCAAATATTAAGGGAAAACACGCGCATCAATCTCTCACTGCGTCTTCAACAATACTGACGCGAACAGCGAGCCTCCCACTTTTCTCCTTGTAGCCAATGACGTCACCAGTAATGACGTCAAGTCAAAAGACGTGTTTCTACTCAACATACACAGTTACACAGTGAAACATATGGAACACAATGCACGAGAGTGTGAATAGGCATGGTTTACACACAATATTTGTAATACGAATTACAAAATAAATATATGATGAATAAACGTAATAAATAAATGAAAAATACAAGAGGCTGTCGGCACCACTAAAAGTACACAGATATTGTTAAAGTTTAGTGTGCGAGTATATTATGATGGTGGTAACAATTTTAGGGGAAGAGACTTTCACTTTTCAAATACAAGTTTTGGCGGGCCAGTCTAATATACTGTATATACAGGGCGTCCCAAAAAAATGTATACACACTTTAAATACTTATAAAGGCAGTGTTTATTAAAATACATTTCATTTTCAAAATGTAATAGAATCTGCAGACATTATTTAATTGTTTTGTCAACGCCTGTTTTCAAACTGACGTCCGTTCTGGTCCAGGCACTGCTGATAACGCGAAGCAATGGAATCGCAAACATCACGAAACATTTCGTTTGGTATTTGTGTGCATTCTCGTTCAATGGCTGCTCTCAATTCAGCGACTGTTGCAGGTTTTATAGCGTAGACTTTGTCTTTTAAGTATCCCCATAAAAAAAGTCTAGTGGTGTGAGGTCTGGTGAACGCGGAGGGTATTCTACGAAACCCCTTCGTCCAATCCACATCCACATCGTGCCAAGTACCACTCGCAATACTCCACTCTTCGGTCCGGATCATCTTCATTAATAGCATGGACTAATCTTGGAATGTAACTTTTCCATTGACAGCGCTTCAAAATGCGTTGGACAGACGATTCTGAAATTCCTACCTCACGACTCGCTTGCCGCACAGATTTTCTTGGACTTTGGTGATACGTTTCCAGTACTCTTTCTTGCTTTGTGGGGCTTGTCGATGTCCGTGGTCTTCCGGAACGCTTCTTGTGGACATTCTGAACAGTTCTATCGGCTTCAAACTTATCTCTAATTCGAGTGATGGTAAGTCGCGTTGGTGGATCTGTTTGAAACTCCCTCCTAAACTGTCTTTGCACTTCAACTGCGTTTTCACACTTCCAGTAGCATTTTAGAATGAATTTCCTTTGTTCAAAGCTTAGTCTGACTGCCATTATTAATTCTAATGGGCTTAACTTGGAAAGAAAGAAACATCAATTGAGCTATCAGCTGTTAAAGTGTGTATACATTTTTTTGGGACGCCCTGTATATATATATATGATGCAAATTCACAAGGAAAAGGAAAAATGATTCCAAGGCCTTTTGTGTATTCAGAAGTACATCTCGTCAGGGAATGAAGGGAGAAGGCGAGATGACGAAAATATATACATATGTACAAGGGACAAAAAAATATAAAAGATTAGCACATGATTAGGATAAATGCACATTCTAGAATATTCCTTTCAATTATGTGTGTTTTTAACGAGCGCTTTGGAACTATCCCACATGATACTATGATTACATCCATATATATGGTTAAACAATGCATTAGAATTATTTGCTGTTCTACACTGTCGTTTGGATTGGCGTTGGGGAATCCCCTCTCACTGGTATTAGCTAACTTATACGGTATATGGAATTTTTTGAAAGCAGAATTTTGCCTACTATTTTTAATTTTAACCTTGTTTGGTACCGGTATATAGATGAGATTTTATGCCTTTTGCCTAACACTTTGGATGTTGACTTATTTCTTGGTAGGCTCAACAATTTAGTTCCATCTATTAAGTTCACGGTTGAAAAAGAAAATGATGGAAACTTATCTGAGAGCTAAAAATTTGGAGATGCGTGAATCAGTTCAAATTTGAAATTTTTCTTAAGCCTACTAATAACAACTCTTATGTGCATTTCTATTCTGACAATCATCTCTCGATTAAATCTTCTATTTTCTCTGCTATGTTTCTTAGAGCATTGAGAGTTGTCAGTCCTGAATTTTTAGATTCCGAGTTATGCAATATCATGAATATTGGTACTAAATCATGTTATCCTATTTTATTTCTAGATAACTGCCTTAAGAAAGTCAAGAATAGGTATTATAATAGTGTAACTGTAAAGGAATTTGAGCGTAAAAATATCCGTAGCCTACCTTACCATGTTAATTTTCAATATCTTCCGACTTCACTTAAGGCAATTGGTATCAACGCAGTCTTTAAGTATGATAATACTGTTAATTCACGCCTAATAAAGATTAGCCTGGATAATGCGGTTGGCTGTGTGTATTCGATCGGATATACACAATGTAACTCAGTATACAGTATATGTTACAGTCAAAGTGTGTGACCAGCCATTTCGCGTAATGGCCGAAACTTTTAGTCATTTCGCGAAGTGGCTGTTTCACTTGGTCATTTCGCGAAATGACTAAAATCTTCAGCCATTACGTGAAATGGCTGAAATTCCACCGTGGTCATTTGGTACAAGATAATTTGCCCGGTTAGGTCAACTGTATGCCCAACAATTGGTTAGGTTAAGTTGTGTTATTTTCGTTAGTTTTAACGAAAATAACACGACTTAACCTAACCAATTGTCAAGGGCATACAGTTGACCTAACCGGGCATACAGTTGACCTAACCGGGCCTTCAATGGCGGACATCGGAATAACATTGAAGACCCAGTTAGTATTTGAAAACCTCTATATTGAAAATTCAAATGTGTTCAAATGTGTATTTGAAGTGTTTCTCACTTATTTGAACATATCTGTGGATGAATGTATGTTTTAGCAGATTTAGTTAGTTAAATAAAGGTTTCCAATTTTATTGTGATGTTTGTTATTTCTATGAATTCATGACAAAAGTCATTTTAGCCATTTCACGAAATGACCAAGGTGGAATTTCAGCCATTTCGCATAATGGCTGAAGATTTTAGTCATTTCACGAAATGACCAAGTGAAACAACCATTTCGTCAAATGACTAAAAGTTTCAGCCATTACGCGAAATGGCTGGTTACACACTTTGACTAACATACATAGGCCAAACGTGAAAAACGTTAGATATTAGGGTAAACAGCATAAATATACGTGTAGAACAGCAAATAATTCTAATGCATTGTTTAACCATATGTTTAGATGTAATCATAGTATCAAGTGGGATAGTTCTAAAACGCTCGTTAAAAACAGATATGTAATTGAAAGGAATATTCTAGAAAGAGCATTTATCCATTTTAAAAATAATTTCAATAACACTGCGGGAATGTATAAAATTGACAATATCCTGTTAAAATACCTTTTGCCTTTAATCACCTCTTGTTAATCATGTGCTAATCTTTTTTATTTTTCTGTCCCGTTGTACATATGTATATAGTTTCGTCATCTCGCCTTCTCCCTTCATTCCCTGACGAGGTGTACTTCTGAATACACGAAAGGCCTTGGAATCATTTTTCCTTTTCCCTTGTGGGTTTGCATCATTTATTCATTTCACGTGTTTAATTGTGAAATTCATCCCATATATATATATATATATATATATATATATATATAACCACACACACACACACACACACACAGGGTGTTCATAAAGTCATGCATCATAGGCAGAGCTGGGCAATAAATACATTGAATGTATTTAAATACTAAATACTAAATACATGGGAGAACTGTATTTAAATACTAAATACTAAATACATTTTACGAATGTATTTAGATACTAAATACAAAATACATCAATTGTATTTAAATACATTTGTAAATACATTTTAAATACATACAAATTTTAACATATGCATTCACTAATTCATGAGTAACAACAATATAAAATGTTTGATAAAGGATGAGTGTACAGATTCGTTGTAGCATTGCTTGCAGCAGAGACTTCGTGTTTACGCAGCAAGCAGGTGCACTTTACCTTATTACCGTCTTTAGATTTAATTTTAAAGTATTTTCCATGAAACAGAGGGTGCACTAAATTGTTATCTGCAGATATATCACTGTTTGATTCACCGGATTTGCTTGTTGAAGCCATGACACGCACACGATAAAGAAATCAACCGCTTTCGACTAAGAGTGGCACACAACTGATTGAACTGACACGTTGAAACATGAACCATGCTGTACTACACTGTCGACGCGTCGTACTGTGCTAGTACAGAACGTGTATTAAACCAGTAAAAGTATTTACATTTTTATATTTTTATTTAAATACATTGTATTTAAATACTCATTAAAGTATTTAAATACTGTATTTAAATACATGAAAAACAATGTATTTATAAATACAGTTCTAAATACACAAATGTATTTAAATACGTATTTAAATACAAATGTATTCAAATACTGCCCAGCTCTGATCATAGGAATATAAGCAATGTCCATTTATTTCTGTCTCCACCAGGTCAAATATGTTGAGGAACATTCGAAGAAACCTGTTTTTTCGTTTACAAACATGAGATTGGTGGGAATCATTTCGAACAAATAAGGGGTTCCAAAAAACCTTAGCCCCCCCCATTTGCAGCTTACATGTTTACTTATATCGAAATAGTTTTTAGTGATTATAAAAATATTAAAATTCTTTATTTATTGCAGGTATTAAAATTACTCTAGTTGATAAAGTGATAATATAATGGCTTCTCAATTAAGTGGTGATTCGGAGAGGCAACGTGTGATAGCTCGCATACGAGCAATAACATTTCGGGAAGCTCGTGATGCTGGAGCCACCTTTATAACACGTTCATGGGTTGCCAAAAAGTTGCGAAGAAGTGAGGACTTCGTCAAAAGAAATTGGAATAAAACTTTGGGTGAATGTGAAATGGATACAACCAAATCTGGGCACCCAAATTTGCCACTCTCTCAGGAAAAAAAGGACATCATTGAAAGCGGTACGCGTAAGCGGAAAAACAGCTGTGCTAAACTTTCTAGAGAGATCGAAGTGTTGAGAGGAAAGATCGTTAGTGGTGAGATCACTCGACTGTACCGTCATAGGCAAGGTTTAAAGCCTTGGCATGAACTTCCAAAGCCAAGAAAAACTCAACATCGATGACAGAATGTGGTTTGCCCATTATCTTGAAGATTGGGATGTGGATGATTTCATGCATTTAGCTGTCTCCGATGAACTTTTTGTTTACGTAACACGTCGGCCTAACTACCAAAATGACCGAGTGTAGGCCACAACACCAGATGAAATCGATGACAATGAACATTATCGCGAATTATTAAAAAGTCCAGACTGTGTTGGTGTGTTTGTTTTGTTCACTGCAAAGAAGCTCATGTGGGTGCTGAAGCCAAATGGTCAGAGTTGGGATGGACAGTATTTTCGTGATATTATTCTATCACAGCATGTCATTCCTTTTCTAAGAAACCGAAACAATGTTATGGATGTCGATCATGTTACACTTCTGCACGATAAGGCATTAGCCACTCAACAGTTGTTGCGGAACCATGAGATCGATTTCTTTGGAAATGAAGAATGGCCAGGAAATTCTCCTGACCTGAACGTCTGTGAACACATTGGATCAGTTATAAAGGACAAGGTTGAATGTCTCTTGTTTCAAGAACCTGCAGCAAATCGATTTTCGAAGGATACAATGACGCAACACATTGAAACTGTTTTAGCAAATTTGCGTAACGATCAAGATCTATTCACGTCACTTTTGGCAAGCTACCCAAAGCGAATTCAGGCTGTCTTAGAAGCCAATGGCGGGAACACCAAGTTTTAATTGTTTCTCATTAAATGCAGGATTAAATTCTCTTTTGTAAGGTATGTTTAGTTTTACTGTACCTCTAATGGTTTAGGCCATGGGCGGGGGGGGGGGCTAAGGTTTATTGGAGCCCCGTAAATAAAACTAAATAAATAAACAAAATAAATGTATTTTCCTATGATGCGTAACTTTATGGACACCCTGTATATATCCCTTGTTAACCTTGTTAGGGTTCCGTGCGTCGGTCTTTCTTTACACGAAGATCAAGCTGGTGGCCCCGTCTCTAGTCCTGGCTTGGTGGAGGAGCGAGTTGCTCTCTTGCGCTCTCCACCGTACATAGCCAGGTTCACCCGGCTCATCTGGTACCGTCCAGCCAAGCATCTAGTCTTCTCTTGAAGACTTCAACTTTGACCCCTGTAACGTTTCTGACGTCCTTTGGAAGTTGGTTGAAAATTCTTGGCTCCCCTAACAACCAAGCTATTTTCCTTCGGTGTTGAGGAGGTCCCTTGTCGGGCCTTTAATTTGGAAACACTACACATTCTGCCTTTCCTATTTTCCAGCGTTGTTTGGATGGTAATTGGGTTTAGTTTGAGGTTTGGTACAAGTTTTTCGATCATTTTCCATATGTAGATTATGGTATACCTCTCTTCTTCTTTCTAGGGAGTACAGATTTAGTTTACGTTGTCTTTCCCAGTAGTTGAGTTCTTTGCAGCCATCAATCTTGGCTGTGAAATGTCTCTGCGTTTCTTCTAGTTTATTAATTTCTTCCTTTTTATATGGAGACGTCAAAACTGAGCAGTATTCAAGTTTTGGTATGATTAGTGTTTTCAGCAGGGGAATCATTACTGTCTTGTCCCTCCTTTTGAACGTTCTTAGTACCTGTCCCGCGACTCTTTTTGCTTTGTTCATTGCTATTTGATCTGGTGTCTCGAATTTGGCATCATCAGTCATTATTACCCCCAAGTCGACCGCTTTCGTGCTTCTCTGAATTTCTTGTCTATCTATGGCATAATATGCAGTCTAAGTTCCTCATTTCTACCATATCTGAAGAGCTGAAACTTCTCGGTGTTAAATATCATATTGTTGTCTTCTGACCATTTGTATATTTTGTTTGTGTCCCTCTGCAAGGACTGCACTTCGTTTGCATCGCTGATTTTTCTGCTGATTTTTGTATCGTCCGCAAATGATGTTGCTATACTGTTGCTGTTTACTCCGCTGTCTATGTCTGTTGGCATGATAATGAACAGGAGTGGGACCAGCAATGTACCTTGTGGTACTGAGCTGCGTACTTCTGATTCTGATGATGATTTACCTTGAATTTTGGCCACCTGTAGTCGTTTTCTGAGGAAGTGGTAGATCCATTTTCCCACTTTGCCTGTTATTCCCATATGTTTCATTTTATGTGCTATTATACCATGATCGCATTTGTCGAAAGCTTTAGTAAAATCCGTGTATATGACATCATAGTTTCCATTGCCTTCAAGTGCATCTAGGACATTGTTATAATACTATATAAGTTGTGGTAGGCATGATCTTCTTGATCGGAATCCGTGCTGATTTTCGTTGAATCTTTCCAATGTCTCCAAGAAGTCATAATTTTCTCTCTGACTATTCTTTCAAATATTTTAGTGAGGTGGGACGTTCCGGTTTATAACTGTTACAAATATAAACCGGGATAGAATTACAAGCCGGCCGGGACGCCGGGACAAGAGCTCAAAACCGGGACTGTCCCGGTCACATCGGGACGTATGGTAAGCCTATCTATAGTTCTTTGCTTGAGATCTATCCCCGCCTTTATATATAGGGACAATGTTTGCTCTTTTCAAAATGCTCGGTATTTCCCCAGTGTCTAGGGATCTTCTCCATATCCAGTATAAGGGTGTAGTTCTTTCATTTTTAGAGTTTTTAATTAATAGTGTGTTCCATTTGTCCAGACCTGCAGCTGAATGTGATTTCATTTGTCCTATAGCTCTCGCTACATCTTCTAGGGTAAAATCAAAGTCTGTTATACATTCTCCTTGCGATTTCTCTTTGAAGAATGCAGCTATGTCAGGTATCGCTTTGTCACTTTTTGGGGTGCTGAAGACCGATTCATACTGGGCTGTTAATGTTTCAGATATTTCTTTTAGATCGTCTGTTAGTTCATTATTTCCTTTCCTTAAGGGCCCGATAGTAGCGCGCGTTTTTGTTTTCCTTTTCGCATAGCTGTAGAAGTATTTTGGATTTTCCTTTATTGCTTCTACCGCCTTTTCCTCTTCCCTCTCTATATGGCCTTTTATCAGAGTTTGCATTTCCCAATCGATTTTCTCCAGTTTTTCTTGTATTACTTTCCTGGAATTGTTGTCTCCGCAATTAGCTAACTTCGTCGCTACTCTCTTTCTTTCGCGGAATATTCTTCTGCTTTGCCTCTCTAGCCTGTTCCTCTTTCCTTTTGGCTGTGCTTTCGGAGCATATTTTTCCAAAATTCTCAGCGTCTTTTCTTCCAAAGTTGTTAGCATTTATTCAGTTGTTTTATTCCCGAAAATTGTTCTCCACTCTATTTGGGCCATGTGTGATCTGATTTCTTCCCAATTTATGATTTTGGAGTTTAAGTTAAAAGCCCCAAATTTGCTTCTTCCTTCCGTATGTGTATTGTCTTCTAAAGTTATCGTCATATTTGTTGATAACTCGATTATATTGTGGTCTGAGATAATAGTTGGAGTTATTTTTATATCCGCAATCAAGTTCGTGTTATTTGTGAATATCAGATCTTGGCAGTTATTTTTTCTGGTATTTTATGTTATCTCCTGTGTCAGCATAAACTCGTTTGTGAGAGCCATCAACATTTTTGCTTGCTCCTGGCCCTCTCTTGTGCCCCCCTTATCTTGCTGTATAAATATATTTCTACCCACCTTTTTGTATTTTATACAGTAAATGGGAAATTAAAATCGCCGCAGAGTATTATATTAGGGGATGGAGAGTTTACGGACTTTATTAGGGTTCTGATATCATCAATGGCATCCGAAAATTTTTCATTTGGAGAGTTTGGAGGTCTGTAGATGACTATCAGTATCACGTTTAGTTTCTCTATTTTCACTGCAAGGGTTTCCACGAAACTATTGGATTTACTTATTACCGTCTCTGTCATGTGTCTCTCATGTATATAAATAGCACAGCCACCTTTACGTCTCGCTGTTCTATCCGCTCTTAGTAAGTTGAATCCATTGATATGCAATTTTTTCTTATCGATACAGCGTTCGCAGTTATCGCAGTTTCCTTGGCAGTCTTTAAGATGTGTTTCTGTGAGGCATGCGATATATATATATATATATATATATATATATATATATGATGAATAAAACCACGAAGGAAAGGAAACACAAAATGGTGCTCAAGCGCTTTCGTCTAATGACATCCTCAGGAACACTGAAGTATATAAAAAGGTTAAGCCTATATATAGGTTACAGAAAGAAAAAAAGAAAAAATAAATAACATACATACACACACACACACATATATATATATATATATATACATACATATCTATATATACAAATACATACATACATACATACATACATATATATACAATAAACAGAGAAGTAAAAATAATAAAAAATTAAAAATTAAAACCTTAAAGGATTACCAATGAGGCGTACAGATTGTAAGGAAAAATATCGATTTTTAGCACAAGATCAAATGGATTATAAAAATACAAATTTATACTGGAACTCTGCCGGGTTTTAACACAATGCTGCCTATGGTCAGGTTTCGATATATATATAAAAAAAAAATAAAATGCAAATTAAAAGTTAATCTGTACGCCTCATTGGTAATCCTTTAAGGTTTTAATTTTTAATTTTTTATTATTTTTACTTCTCTGTTTATTGTATATATATGTATGTATGTATGTATGTATGTATTTGTATATATAGATATGTATGTATATATATATATATATATATGTGTGTGTGTGTGTATGTATGTTATTTATTTTTTCTTTTTTTCTTTCTGTAACCTATATATAGGCTTAACCTTTTTATATACTTCAGTGTTCCTGAGGATGTCATTAGACGAAAGCGCTTGAGCACCATTTTGTGTTTCCTTTCCTTCGTGGTTTTATTCATCATAAATATTTTTCACGTGTTACCTTCGTGAAATAATTTTCATATATATATATATATATATATATATTCAACTGCAAAGAACACGCAGTATAAATAACGTAAAGAACGACGCTTGTATAGGAGATATTCCGCGCAAGACGAGAGAGAGAGAACGAAACAAATGAAAAAATGAGGTAACCACCCGGGAATCGAACCCGGCATTTGGAAGAGTGAGGCCCATGGTGTAATGGTATCGCATCTGACCGGCAATCGGAAGATCCCGGGTTCGATTCCCGGGTGGTTACCTCATTTTTTCATTTGTTTCGTTCTCTCTCTCTCTCGTCTTGCGCGGAATATCTCCTATACAAGCGTCGTTCTTTACGTTATTTATACTGCGTGTTCTTTGCAGTTGAATGTATATAATGTTACGGCATGCGGGAGGTGCCCCCTTGGGGCATTGGTTTCTGCGAGTATGTAGAAGAATTACGACATTTGGAAGAGTGAGGCCCATGGTGTAATGGTATCGCATCTGACCGGCAATCGGAAGATCCTGGGTTCGATTACCGGGTGGTTACCTCATTTTTTCATTTGTTTTGTTCTCTCTCTCTCGTCTTGCGCGGAATATCTCCTATACAAGCGTTGTTCTTTACTATATATATATATATATATATATATATATATATATATATATATATATGATACACACAGACCGTGCATGGAACAAGGAACTCTTCTGGGAAAATAGTCCGAATAAGTGATGGTAAATGACAAACACTATAGTGTTTTCTTTTTCATGATGTTAACCCGACGTGAGCAACGAGTCACTCGCAAAGAGGCCCCAAAAATACAGCTTCCCTCACCAGCTATCTGCAAAGTAGATAGGATCCAGCTTTGGGACAGGATCTAGAACAGCGACACCTAGCTTACGATATTCAGAACCTCAATATAAACAAAAAACTCGTTGCATTCACGTTGGATTGAATACGTCAAACAAAAAGGGGTAACTATTGTATTTTTAGCCAAAAAATCAAAACTTAAACCTCAACCCCAGAAGAGTTCCATGTTCCATGCACGGTCTGTGTGTAATCATGGAAAAACCTCAGGGGACCATTCTGAGTTCAATCCCATATATATATATATATATATATATATATACAAAGGTGGGCAGTTGCGGCGCAACATTTTTGGTTGCGCTTGCGCTTGCGGCGCAACTTTTTGAAAAGGGTTGCGCTTGCGCGTGCGGCGCAACTATTTCAGCAGAGTTGCGGTTGCGGCTGCGGCGCTACAAAAATCGTTGCGCGTGCCCACCACTGGGATATACGTTAAATGCAAAGGTGGGCAGTTGCGCCGCAAAAAGTTGCGGCGCAACATTTTTGGTTGCGCTTGCGCTTGCGGCGCAACTTTTTGAAAAGGGTTGCGCTTGCGCGTGCGGCGCAACTATTTCAGCAGAGTTGCGGTTGCGGTTGCGGCGCTACAAAAATCGTTGCGCGTGCCCACCACTGTATATATATATATATATATATATATATATAATATATATATATATATATATATATATATAAGTAATTTTATTTAAATCGTATATCACAGACCATTAGAACTATTAATTAATTTTACCAATTTATGTGCAACACGACATAACAAGAACCCAATAGGTAAGAATAATCGCGCCGATTGGTCTAATGTTAATATGCAATAGAGAATAGAATACAAAGACAGAACAGGTCACCTCTTTAATAATTTAGAAATTTTGCAGCTTGCCTGTAATAATCCTTGCTCAAATGATTCTCACTGTAAACTCATAGATAGGTATTATAGTAAGATAGTATCCCTGTTAAGAGAAGCAGGAAGTCCCCTGATTAAATCTTACAACTATCATACTAAGATTATTCCTGGATAGAATGATTTTATTGCCTCCCTGAAGAGGGACTCGAAAGACGCCTACGATTTGTGGTGCGTTCATGGTAGACCTAGATTAGGGCCACTATACATGAATATGTGTAGAAGTAGGGGTCAGTATAAGGCGGCCATAAGACGATGTAAACAGGAAGAAGAGTCTATTCGAGCATCAAAAGCCTGTGAAGCTCGCATAAATAACGATAACAACAAATTTTGGAAATTTGTTAAGAATCAAACGGGTGTCAAAAGTGTCCTCCCTCCGACAATCGATGTGGTGTCGGGGGAGGATGAAATTGCAAAGCTGTGGAAAAACCACTACTCTAACATTCTTAACAGTGCAAGTCGAGATAATCTTAAAATAGATTGCAGCGAAACCCCTGTGGGAGGGACAAGGGAAAATACTTTGATATCCGTTCCTGAAGTAAAGAGATTAATGAAAGAGTTAAAGACTGGTTCTGCATCAGTGGTAGATGACCTATCGAATGAACACTTAAAATATGCCAATGACGTTGTATGTCTGCATATATCATTGCTCTTATCAGCCATGCTGGCTCGTAGCTATATCCCTGTAGAGTTCATGAAGGCATATATCTTGCCCCTGGTCAAAAATAAGTGTGGAGACATTCTGTTCAGCAATAATTACAGGCCTATTGCTGTCGCTTCCTGCTTCTCGAAACTACTAGAAAAACTCTTGTTACTCCGATTAAATGATTACCTATGGATATTTCCTAATCAGTTTGGGTTTAAAAGGTCCCACTCAACTGACCTGTGTAGTGTGTATCTATGTACTTAAAGAAACACTATATAAATACATTGACAGTAATTTAACTATTTATAGCTGTTTCCTAGATATAAGTAAGAAATATGATAGAGTGAACCACAATATTTTATTTAAAAAACTAGAAGACAGGAAGGTTCCGATGTACATATTAAATTTATTGAAATTTTGGTATTCCCACCAATCTTTTATCGTTATGTGGGGCGATGTATGATACTATCCGAATGTTTTGGCTCCTCTTGCTGGGTGAGACAAGGCTCCTTGCTCTCCCCTATGCTGTTTAATGTGTATATTGACGGATTAATTGCTTCACTTAATGAGGCAACACTGGGATGTTGTATAGATAACACAAGGATAAATAAATTAGCCGGTCCTATTCAAAGGAGTGACATAACGAAGGAGTGACATAACAAAGGAGTGACAAATCGGAGATAAAATTCAAAGGAGTGACACGAAAATACCAACAAAGAAGAAGAAAGAACAAATCCAGAGGGAAGAGAGGCTTGCAACTGTTAGGTTAGGTTAGGTTAGGTTAGGTTAGGTTTCTAGTTTTTTAAATAAAATCTTAATTTTAACAATTATAACAAATTTTATTTTTTTAAATAAAATTTTAATAATTATACTCCTTTGAATTTTATCTCCGATTTGTCACTCCTTCGTTATGTCACTCCTTCGTTACGGTATTTATGTCACTCCTTTGTTATGTCACTCCTTTGAAATGTCACTCCTTCGATACAGACCCAAATTAGCTTATGTCGATGATATGGTGTTAATAAGTCTCTCTGTTAAAGATCTGGATCGGCTACTAAAAGTCTGCGAAGCGTATTCGCAAAAACATGATATTTTTTTTAATGTTACAAAAACTAAGGTTATGCAATTTCATCCTAAAAGCTGTAACCAGCCAGTTGATATTAGTTTAAAATGAAAGGTGAAGTAATTGAGGAAGTACAAGAGTTTAAGTATTTGGGTCAAACTTTGACCAGCTCCTTGAGTGATGACTCGGATATAAGAAAACAATCTCGAAGCCTTTGTGCTGAAGCGAATATGACTATAAGGAACTTTCGGTTCTGTACAAGTGAAGCTAAAGACACTCTATTTCGTACTTTCTGCATTAATATATACGGACAGCAACTCTGGGTGAATTATAAAAAAGGTTCTGGCAGAACCCTAAATTTGCTGTACAACAGGTCTTTTAGACTCTTACATAAATTATCCCCGAGATGCTCAGCTTCGCAAATGTTTGCTACCCGCAATGTCCCGAGCTTCCCGGAGGTAACAAGACGTGCTCAATACACTCTGATACTCTGATGCAATTAAAAAATCAACCAACCCGATTATCCAAGTTATCCATGAGTCCTGCCGTTTATCCTCTAAGCCAGAGCTTTCCAAACTTTTCAAGTTGGCGACACACTATTTAAGCATAAAAATTTTCACGACACATTAATTAATTTTTGTTATCAAATATCAAATATCAGATAATTTTTCAGTAGGTGGTTTATCTTGTAGCCGATTTCGTTGATACAAAAATCAAAATTTCAAAATACAAAAAAATTGAAAATAATTAACTAAATTTGGCGACACACCTGGGAGGTATTGGCGGCACACTAATGTGTCGCGACACACAGTTTGGAAAGCTCTGCTCTAAGCTATGGAATTCTTGGTACGAAAACGTATGTCTGTAGCTCCACTTAACTTCGCCATTACTGTATTATTTCTAATCAACTGTATATATTTCTATCCTTAGTATGTGAACTGTCATTGTATTAATAACACTGGTTGCATATGAAATTTTTTTGTCTGCTGTGAGGGTTTTTTCAACTCATATTATATAATTCGACCATGCTGAATTCGAAAATGACATTGGTTTTCCTCAATCAGGTCAGGTTTTTTCTCTATTGGCCATTTATTTATAAGTTCAATTTTATCCCCAAATTTATTGATTTTTTAGCTTAAACACTGTAGATACGAGTAATATTATAAGAACACTCGTGAAAAATGAAAACATTGTGTGAGTAAATACTTTTATTCATACAATGAATATGGAAAAAAGTTTATTGAGGAAGGAATGAAGTTTTTTTGGCTTTCGTCTGTGTTTTTCTTCGGGCACGTCTCGCTTCAAAACACCAGCAACAGTCCGCCAGCATATTGATATCCCAGTTTCCCTGGTACCTCTCTTCCATTATTTTGATATCTTGGTGAAATCGTTCACCCTGTTCCTCACTATAATCCCGCAATTTTCAGGAAAATAGTCCAAGTGGGACCACAAAAAGTGCATTTTTATGGACATGCGCGACCCATGAGCTTTGAAAGCCCAGCTTAATATGAAGTGGTGAGAGCAAAATGTTTGTTGTGGTACAAGGGGCACTGAAACGACATTATGCGACCCAGGTTCAAAATTCTCTCTGGATGCCCATTCACGCTGTGCATAGTGCTTCTCATCCGCTCGGCTATCCCATTTGCAGAGGAAACATGGGTATTTCGTGTATCCCCCTTGCATTCCCAATACAAATGCCACAATCTGAAAAACAATGAAAATATTTAAAGAATTTAGAGAATTTGTTCTATCAGATAAAAAAATCTATGCATTGGACTGTATCACTTCTGTGGGGAAGTTAAGTGTTCTTATACGCTCTCAAATAACCTTTGGAAAAACAACATAGTCAATAGCAATTGTTTACTTATGATATTAGTATTACCTTCAAATCTCCACAGATCCTCCAGTTATGTTTCGTATACGAGAGCATCCAGTAAAATTTTCATGTTATCGTAGCTCTCAGTAAGTTGTACGGAATGTGCTACAGGGACTGATGCAACCCTATTCCCAATGTTGTGAAGTACTGCTTTCAAACTTCGTTTAGACGAGTCTATAAATAGCCTCCATTCTGATGCGTTATATGGCAGGCCCAAGGATTCGATTAGCCCCTCAACATTGCAGCAGTACACTAAGGAAGAGGTATTTTCGTGCACTTCAAAAACTTGCGGAATTCTTCCTCTCGTTTCCTATACCAGAGAATGTTTTTCCCGGAGCCAGCAAGTTGTCCTCTCGAAGTCGTGAGCCCAAGATCTCGGCAGCTAATTTGGAAAGTCCTAAATCCCTGGTAAGATCATTAAGTTTGGCCTGGTTGAGAGGCCTCGGCTCATTTGAAGCGGTATTTTGAGGTATATACGACTGGGACTGGTCATTGGCATTGGTCATTGATTCATCATCAGAATCATCGAAGTCCAGGGTTTGAGGTGGGTCGGGTATTGGAATTCCAGGACCATGGGGTACAGGTCTCATAGCAGAAGGAATGTCAGGGTATACAACAATGTGTCAATGTGTTTATTCTTCTTGTTAACTCCTGAAAATAGAAACACAGAAACATGGATATAAAACTTGCATATGAAATAGAAGAAGCATTCAGACAGTGGCGGCTCGTGAGGGAAGGCTGCGGTCTGTAAGATATGAAATAGATCGATGGAGTCTGTATATTTTCTTTCTTTTTCATTCATATTGTCCCTTCGGGGACAATATGAATGAAAAAGAAAGAAAATATACAATCACTGTATATGTAAATGTAACTTGTATAACAATATGTATGTGTAAGTGTATTTTCTATAACAATATGTATATGTAAATGTATGATTACCATTATGGTGAATATTATGCTATATATGGTGAATATTACATTATGGTGAATATTATGTCAAGTTTCATACGAGGATTTCAAAATATTTAAGAAAAATAAATTTATAAGCCCACCTTGGAGGTTTGTCATGCAGAAATAGCAATCTGTCACGTGATCCTTTCCTTCTCTCCAAATCATGGGAATTCCAAAAGGCAAAGATTTCGCTCTGCCTTTGCTCCATCTTCTCAAATCTTCAATGCACGTCTTGCAGCACATATGAGGGGCGAAATTTTTGTCCTGGTCCCCTAGCTTAATTCCAAAGTATGCTCTATACATTGTCTTCACAAATTTAGTGATTTGGGACTGGTTATTTGGCATGGTATCCGTCCCACATATGTAGCAGAATCAATTGGGATCATTTTTACACGCTCTATTCATTATGAAATATTTTATCTATATGCCTGAAAAGTAAAAAAAGATATTATACAAGTGAAACAAGTGATGATAGATGTTACTGTTCCAATTCCGCTTTGACAAAATCACGAAAAATTATATTTTACTTATGAGGCCATAGCCGGATAACCTGAGCTGATTGAGAAAAACGGATTGCAGATTCGAAATCAGCAGTGTAATACCAGTGTCATATTTGTCATATGGACTATGGTCTGCCAATAAACCTTTTCATTTTCATTTTCAGTTTTATTTCATTAAAATCTAAACCTAAAAGCGATCAAACAATGGCAAAACCTTTTGTCATATTTTAGGATCATATTAACTTTTACTGTTGAATATAAAGAGCAATTGGTGCTACTATAGCGTGATTGTAGAGTGTGACTGTAGAGTGTGATTCCTATCCAAGGTATAAATGAAAATATAATAAATATAAAATGCTATTTATTATTCAATTTTATTTATTTAAAAAATAGTTTCGGTGCTACTATAGTATGTGGTCTACCTACGATTGGTTAGGTTTAGTCACGATATTTTCGTTAAAACTAACGAAAATATCATGACTAAACCTAACCAATCGTCAAGGGCGATGGACATTGGAATGTAAACAAGCAATTAGTAAACAAGGTAAGAAACTATAATTAAAAGGTAGACCGCCGAATCGAGGTAGGAATCACGCTATAGTAGCACCGAGCAATTTATTATGATCAATTTTTTATATACATTATCAAGACCTCTAAAATTATATTAAAAGTTATATAAAATTATAAAAAATTATATTTTGATTATATTAACTCGAACTGATGATGATTAAGAATAATTTAAATTTATTAGTTTAATTTATTACATTAATTACAGAAATAAATAGTGTAACGCAGCCTATCATAGTATGGGGTTCAGATTTTAAATATGGCCTACTTTCCTATCCCTGACTGTTCCTAATTATTAAAAATGTAGAAAAGAGCTGAAAATATTAGATATCCTCCATAGCAGCGGTTTTTAACTAAAAATTTTCCTTGGCCGAAAGTGTTCGATAGGAGCCGCCATACAAATATTTTTCAATAGTTTGCTTCTAAATTTGTACTGAATGTTCGCTTTCATATAAAAACAAAATTATATTATGTCATATT
Organism: Bathynomus jamesi; assembly: GCA_023014485.1. Classification (NCBI taxonomy): domain Eukaryota; kingdom Metazoa; phylum Arthropoda; class Malacostraca; order Isopoda; family Cirolanidae; genus Bathynomus; species Bathynomus jamesi. Next base: position 867,730 of record JAJOZX010001057.1, on the reverse strand, counting down.
ATGTCATGTGTTCAATTTTAATATGAAATTTATAATGATATAATGAAATTTCATAAGGAATTATTTTAAAAGGAAACCAAATCATAACCGTTACTTTTGTCAAGGAGGCAGCCAACCAACCGTAGGTAAACGAGATTTTAAAATACCCAGTTCGGTGCAGTCTCGTTACAGATTCTTTGAAAGAAGGTTTGTGCTAAAAATGTAATTTATAATTTAAAATTTATTTAACAAAGTTTTACTGGTGCTACTGTAGTATGCGGTCTACCTACGATTCGGCGGTCTACCTTTTAATTATAGCTTTTTATCTTGTTTACTAATTGTTTGTTTACATCCCATTGTCAATCGCCCTTGACGATTGGTTAGGTTTAGTCATGATATTTTCGTTAGTTTTAACGAAAATATCATGATTAAACCTAACCAATCGTAGGTAGACCGCATACTACAGTAGCACCGTTTTACTTAACGATATGGTATTGTTGGTTTACGTCGTCGTCGTTGGCCTAGGCAAGCTACGGCTTGGGACCGTAGCGCATCTATCCGGTATAGGTTAACCTGGATGATGTAGCCATAAGCACTGCCGCTAGTTAAGTGCCAACCAGTGATTATCTCACTAGCCGTATTGAGTCCGTTAGGCGAAACTGCGACAGTACCAAAGGTGGAAAATATAACCATTGGTTTTCTATTATTTATTTGCAAAATGGACATGGTATTAGATTAAAATAAATATTTGAATATAAATAATTAACTGACAATTGTGATATATAATTAATTATGTTTACATACAATAAAATAATATAGTATACATAAAATTAGTATTAATGTGGTTCACAATTGAATTATAATGGGGTAACTAATTTAAAATGAATTTATAACTATTCCGAAATTCAAGACGGTAAAATTAACATTTATCTTGAAACTAAAATAAGAGTATTCACTACACACTCCCCCACCAGAGAGGAAGTTCAAAGAGTTCCGAACGACACAGATTTCCGCTGAACCTTTTTGGTAGCTACTTGTACCTCACTTAAGGTTGATTCCAAAAACGCAGGCTTAAGACGATCGATAGAAACCTTGTCGACCTTGGAACCGCGCTGGATGAGAAATGATTTGCGCGTACGTCGGAGAACTTCATAGGGTCCGTCATATGGACATTGGAGAGGCCGTTTTGGGACAGGTACACGAACGAAAACGTGGGTGCAAGACTGGAGGGCTGGGGAAACAAAGATGTTCTGTTGGCTAGTCAATCGAGGGGGAACAGGCTGAAGGGACTGCATGTGAGAGGAAAGTGTTTGAGCGAATTCCGTAGGATCGCATGACTTATCCCCTGCAGTGAAGTAGCCACCTGGTAGCCGCAGTGTTGTTCCATAGACTAGTTCAGCCGCTGTAGTCTTCAGATCACTCTTAAATGCAGAGCGAATACCAAGCAACACGAGTGGAAGCTTATCCATCCAATGGGAGTCTTCGTGACACATAAGGGATGACTTCAGCTGGCGATGGAAGCGTTCGACGAGGCCGTTAGCTTGTGGATGATACGCACAGGTATGCGCATGTACTGTACCCAACAAGCTGGTAAACTTCTTCCAAAGCGAAGACTCAAATTGGCGACCTTGGTCAGTGATGACTTTTGTCGGCAATCCAAATCTTGATACCCATCCATGAAGAAAGGCTCTTGCAACAGTGTCCGCTTGGATATCAGGAAGTGGGATGGCTTCAGGCCATCTGGAAAAGCGGTCGAGACAGGTGAGCAGATAACGTTGGCCTTGAATCACTGGAAGAGGGCCAACAATGTCTACATGAATTACCTCAAATCGCTGGGATGGGGGCGGAAATGCGTCAAAGGGGGACCTGGTGTGCCTTTGGACTTTGGCACGCTGGCAGGCAAGGCACGTTTTGGTCCAATGTTTGACATCCTTCCGCATCGAGGGCCAAACAAAGCGAGAGGTAACCAGGTGTTGCGAAGCACGGATACCAGGATGGGAGGGCTTATGAAGATCCGTGAAGACTGCTTTCCTGTGACATGGAGGGACATAAGGGCGAATAGCAGCTGTTGATACGTCGCAATAGAGGGGCACAGACAATCCTGGCATACTCATTTTCTTGAGGGAAAGTGAGTGAGTGGAGTCTTCTCTGAGGAGGTCTTGTAGTTCCGTATCCTTATCTTGATCCTGTGCAATAGCATTCCACAGTGTAGAGCTGAGGGTAACAGAAGTAATCTCTATTCTTGAAAGTGCATCCGCTGGAGTGTTCAAGACACCTTTGATGTGGCGGATATCTGTGGTAAATTGCGAGATATAATCGAGTTGCCTGATGACTCCGGGAGAGTGGTTACAGCTGTCTTTATTGAAGACAGTGATCAAAGGTTTGTGGTCGGTAAAAACACAAAACTCTCGGCCTTCAAGGAAATGTTGAAAATGCTTCACGTTTAAGTAAATAGCAAGAAGTTCACGTCCGAAAGCACTATAACGCGTTTGGGCTGGCTGCAGCTTTTTCGAGTAAAACGCGATGGGTGCTTGTTGACCGTTAATGGTTTGTTCCAACACCCCACCGATCGCAACATCTGATGCATCGACCGTCAGAGTTAGGGGGGCATTACTGATAGGAAATGACAGAGACAATGCACTATTGATAGCATTTTTGGCATTGTCGAACGCCTGTAAACTATCGCTACACCATACCAATTTCGTTACCTTGCGTTTGTGTGTGATCATAGCGTGTAGAGGAGCAAGAACACTGGCACAGTTTTTAATGAACTTGTGGTAATAATTTACCAAACCTAGAAACCGACGTAACTCACGCTGATTACTTGGCATAGGGTAATTTTTTATCACTTCACACTTGTCCTGAAGGGGGGTAATTCCGTGCTGCGAAATCGTGTGACCAAGAAATTCCAAGGTTGGCTGTGCAAACACACACTTAGATGCATTAATAGTAACACCGTATTGTTCTAAGCGTTGAAAGAGGAGTGAAAGATGTTCCTTATGTTCCTCTTCCGTTGAGCTGGCCACAAGCAAATCATCGATGTAGGCATAAACAAAGTCTAAGCCTCTGGTGACCTCATCTATAAACCTCTGAAAGGTTTGCGCAGCATTCCGTAGCCCGAACGGCATCTTCAAAAATTCGAATAACCCAAATGGTGTACAAACTGCAGTCTTGGGAATATCCGAAGGCTCTACGGGAATGTGGTGGAAAGCCTTAACGAGATCTATTTTACTGAAGATAGATTTGCCGTGGAGAAGAGAAGTAAAGTCTTGGACATTTGGTACCGGATATCGGTCCGGGATGGTTGTTGAATTCAAAAATCGGTAATCCCCACAATTTAGGGTGCATCAAACGCCCCAACTGATGTGGATTTTGCTGGCCAGTTCTGAGCTGTTGCTTCTTGTGTAGTTAAGACCTATGGTGCCAATTTTTGGTCAATTTTTGAAATTTTCACATTCCCACTTTTTAATTGAAAATTTAATTTTTTTTGAGAAATTCTCCTTTTTCACGATAAAGTGAACAACAACAAAGTTGTTTACAGAGTGAAAGTTTTCAATACTATGGATTTAAACAGTATCAATCATCTATTCTTGTAGTATGCACTATCAGGCTATTTATTTAACACACTATTTAGAAATATACTATTTTAGAAACACTATTTAAAAATACTTGCTTCGTTACAGACTGTTTTTCCATGAATGTGCGTGGTAGACAAGACTTATGCCAGTTTCTGCTCGGTACTCTGCCAACAGAAACGGACAAAATTATAAAAGGTTCCCGCCTTCCCACCTATGGGCAAGTATATCGCTCCTTCTCTTATAAAAAGAGCAAATTCGATAGATCCACTGGTTATTTCAAGAAAGTTCTCTATCAAGCTGCAAAGGAAGTTGCAGCACAAGTTGTTCTATTTTATATAAAGGGCGGCATACAACATGTAAGTGAGAAAAAGATTGCCGAGCATATAATGAGATTGCATGATGACGTGAATAACCTACAAAAAATTCAAATCGACAAAAGAGACAGCGATAACAACATGAGAAAGATAAACGAATTTCGGGAAAAACTTGGCCTCTATGGCCAAAGAATGCCGTGGAAACTATTACAAATGAGGAAGATAAAGTTTTTCTCAAAAGCATGATGTCTGATAGAACAGCATCATTTGGCTCTTTGGACAAGAAAAATGCTATATCTGCAATAAAACGGAATGAGAGAATGGCCAAAAGAAATGAATACTATCAAAAGCAAAAAGTAGACCAGCCTAGCACAAGTTGGGCAACAGATGATTATGAATCAGATGCTGACACTATCACTGGAACAAAACACGACAATGAAGATCAAGACAGTGGTTCTGATAGAGAGGAGTTTGATTTGGAGCCAAAACGAATGCACAAAAGAGTGAAAAAAAACTGGTGAAGACATTTTCATTCCCTATGATATCCTGAAAGACAAGAGAGTTACTTCTGTGGCAGCAAGGGCCCATGGAGTTACTCCAACTGCTGCTGTAGGTATAATATCTGCATTTGTGCAAGCCTGTGGAGGAGACACTGACAAACTTAGTTTGTCATATGCATCAGCATCTCGAGCAGCTGCAGCCAATGTAAAGGAAATGGCAGAAAAAATCCGAGGTTTATGGCAACCATCAGACATTGGAACCGTTCACTGGGATGGAAAGCTGATGAGAACGCTGAACAACAAACACCATGAAGAAGAACGTCTCCCAGTAAAGGCTTTGCCCAGCAAAATGACGAAATTTCAATCCGAGCAGCTAAATCATTTCAGTAGGTTTGGTACACTGATATATGCTAAGTATTGGTTTATGGCATCTAATGCCCTTGATGCTCCAATAAATGACTTGGAACTTATTAGGAATCTTAAAACATATTCTAAAATTGACCAAGAGGTGGCAGCTGTTGCTACCAAAGCCATTGAGCGTCATCTGTGGAGCTTAACAGCAGAAATGGTACCTGTGTCACTATTTAGCCAAAAGGTACCAGCAGAAATGAAAAGGAAAATTTCCAATAAAATGATAATGTCAAAAGATATGAAAAATTCATTCCAAAGGCATGGGGCTGGATTTGGTAAGCCAATATTTCCATCGCTTGATGCCCTACATGCAAACTCTCAAGATCTATCTTCCTTTGTCAATGATGGGTCATGGGTATTTTTCAAGACACTCCAATGCAACCCTACTTTCTTGCAGAACCCTGAAAATTGGGCGATCAATCCATCCTACAAGCAATGTCAGGAAAAAGTCTGCAATCTAAAGGTTGTTAATGATTCTGCCGAACGCGGTGTCAAATTGGCCAGTGATTATTTAAAGTCTTCTAAGAAAGAAACCCTCTACCAAGATACATTGCAAGTAGTTGAGGAAAATCGTGAAAAAATTGGCAATATGAGAAAAAAAAAATGTTTGAAAAAATTAAAATGGCTCCTGACAGCTTAACTTAAGGTGTTGTTTTAGTGATAAATGCTTTAAACAGGATTCTGCCCATTTTGCTTGTTTCATAGTTCTGCTTTTGCTCTTTTTTGTAAATTTTTGCTAATTTTGTTAATTTTTGTCTTTTATTAATTTTCTAGTAAAAAATGGGAATGTGAAAAATTTAATAAAAAGGAAAAAATTGTTTATTTTGTATTCACCACAATGAGGAGCAAGACATATGTGCCGGCCAGTAGTGTGATATCAATTTAAAATTTTCATGGGGCGTTTGATGCACCCTACCCCACATGGTCTCCAGTCTCCTGACTTCTTCTGGACCAGGTGTAGGGGAGAGGACCAACTGCTTTTGGAAGGTCTTATTATCCCAAGATCCAGCATAAGCTGGAATTCCGATTTGGCAGCTTTCAGTTTGTCCGGGGCAAGACGTCTGGGTTTTGCAAACACAGGGGGACCTTTTGTTGTAATGTGATGGGTAATGGTGTGCTTAATGGTATCACCCATCTGCATCGGTTGAAGAATTCCTGGATATCGCTGGAAAAGGCACTGGTACATGGAATTAGGGGGAACGAGGGAAAGTGCAGAGTTCGAGGCGTCCGGAAGGGCAACCTGTTTGGCAAGAACAGAAAGCAGTGTGGCCTGGTCGCATAAGCGTCGCTTGTCAAGATCCACCAGGAGTTTGAAATGCTGGAGGAAGTCAGCGCCGATTATGGGATGCCGCACTTGAGCACAGATGAAAATCCACTTGAAGGATCGGTGAAGGCCCAAGTTTAGTTCACGCGACTGAGTACCGTACGTGGGTATGCGTGAACCGTTAGCAGCGTATAGAGGCGGAGATTCCGAGTGCGTATGACCAGATTTTTGAGGGAATACACTGACTGACGCTCCGGTATCGACCAAGAAATTGACACCAGAGTTCCTGTCCTTTATGAATAACAGGTTGGCAGTGCGAGTACTAGACGCCATTAGGACTCGCTGCTGGGGTTTTCCGACGAAAAATTGCAAGGGGAGATGCACTTCCTAGCCTTCTTTCCAAATTTCGAGTGGTAGAAGCAGATCTTCCCGGAACTCGAACGATGCCTCTTCGTAAATCTTGACCGAGAATGGCTTCTTTGCCGTTGATTTTGTAGCAGAGAACAAACGTGGTTGAGTTGTTGACTTAACTCTTCCACTTTCAACTCCAGTTCCGATTGTGTGTTCACGTTGTTGACCGGAGCTGTGTCAATCTCCACTACTTTGTCGGCAGTTTCTGCTAGTTTATCAACTGGAGTAGCAGGATCCATAGTGGCCAAGACACGCTGAGCTGATGGAGGAAGTTTCTGCAAGAACAACTGTCTAAAGATGTCCTTATCGAAGGTTTGTGCGCGTTCGCCTAGAGCGCACTGCATAGCCCTCAGCATTTGAGTGGGCTTACGGTCTCCAAGTTCTTCTTTTGAGATTAACTGATGTAGTTTCTCACGCTCGGAGACAGTGGTGCGGCACAGGATGGCAGACTTCAGATCGTTGTACGGGTCCTCACTCGTGGAAGTAGATACGATGACGTCACGGACTTCAGAGATGATGCTCGCTGGTAGAGAGGACAAAACATGATCGTATTTCGTCCTGCTAGCGGTGATCCTTCCCAAGTTGAATTGTGATTCCACTTGGTGGAACCAAATAAATGGATCACCCGGCCAGAAGACGGGGAGCTTTACGCTCAAGTGGGAGATGGCACCAGCGTCGTCAGGCATCTTCTCCTATGCTTGCTAACGTACAAGCAAGACAAGTTCCCAACGAAGGAGTGGAGGTTGAGACGAGCGCAGGCACAGAGCGCACGGGCAGGGGTGAGGGGCAGAGGGCACGAGCGACATTACAGTCTGGTCCTAGTCGCTCGGGTGAAGGGGGTGATGGGCACGAACGACGTTACAGTCTGGTCCTAGTCGCTCGGGTGAAGGGGGGGTGGGCACGAACGACGTTACAGTCTAGTCCTAGTCGTTCGGGTGAAGGGGGTGATGGGCACGAACGACATTACAGTCTAGTCCTAGTCGTTCGGGTAAAAGGGGGGAATCCAGCTCCGGGGTCACCAATTGTTGGTTTACGTCGTCGTCGTTGGCCTAGGCAAGCTACGGCTTGGGACCGTAGCGCATCTATCCGGTATAGGTTAACCTGGATGATGTAGCCATAAGCACTGCCGCTAGTTAAGTGCCAACCAGTGATTATCTCACTAGCCGTATTGAGTCCGTTAGGCGAAACTGCGACAGTACCAAAGGTGGAAAATATAACCATTGGTTTTCTATTATTTATTTGCAAAATGGACATGGTATTAGATTAAAATAAATATTTGAATATAAATAATTAACTGACAATTGTGATATATAATTAATTATGTTTACATACAATAAAATAATATAGTATACATAAAATTAGTATTAATGTGGTTCACAATTGAATTATAATGGGGTAACTAATTTAAAATGAATTTATAACTATTCCGAAATTCAAGACGGTAAAATTAACATTTATCTTGAAACTAAAATAAGAGTATTCACTACAGTATTAAAACAAATTCAGGAACTTACGTATTATCGGGACTACCTACCTTCTACCATAGAAGAAAAATGGGTATTATTATAGTATTACACCCGTCTAACGTCCAGCAATTATTATATATTCATTAGGTAGATTTTTTAATTCTAAGACACTTTTCTTCTATAGCGTTTCCGTCGCAAATGCTTCATTTTAGAGATATAAACGTTTTTTTGGTGTGTATCTAGTGTGTGTTTGTACGTTCGTTTGTGTGTTCGTGTGTATTGACGTCACATGTCTGCCCAATCAGAGCGCTCCATCCATTTCGAATTTGAATTAGTTTGCTACTGGAATGGCTTCGTGTGACATGTGTTCACGGTGTTCTACCGACAGTAGTGAAGTGTCCACATTGTAAAACGGAGTGTACATATCGTCAAGACCAGAAACTGTGGCGTTGTAGAAAAGACGGTACTGTGATTATTCTGTCTTAGATTTTAAAGGTAATTCCTGTTTTTCTTTTAGGTTAGGATAGGTTAGGTTTAGTTAAGTTAGGATAGGTTAGGTCAGGATAGGTTAGGTCAGGATAGGTTAGGTCAGGATAGGTTAGGTCAGGATAGGTTAGGTTAGGTCAGGATAGGTTAGGTCAATTTTGAAGGTGAAATTTGTTTTTCCTATGGTTTTTGATGTGTTTTGAACGAATCTGACCTTCAAAACCGTCGGAAATGACTCGTTTTCTGTGATTTCCCCCACATTGCCGGCTGGGGTGGGGGATCTCAAAAACGAGTCATTTCCGACGGTTTTGAAGGTCAGATTCGTTCAAAACACATCAAACACCATAGGAAAAACATAAATTTCACCTCCAAAGGGAGACGGGTGTAATACTATAAATTTACCGAAAAATGTCTTAGAATTGTCGAAACTACCTATCTTTACAGTAGGTAGTTTCAACAATTCTAAGACACTTCTTCCATGGCAAATTTGTCGCAAATGAATATTAACAAAGTTACAGCTATTTAAAGTTTACCCAAATATTTTCATTAAAACTAAGGAAAATATCATGACTTAACCTAACCAATCGTCAAGGGCGTACATTTGGCCTACTGTAACCTGGCATTCAATTGACCTAACCTGGCATTTATTTGACCTAACCGGGCATTCAGTTGCCGTAACCTGACATTCAATTAACCGGGGGCAACTCACAAGTAGATAGATCACAGCACTGCATTATCACATGCTCACACTACAACAATAATATTCAAACTAAACTAGGTCTAAGCAGGCAACAAATAAACAGGTAGAATTGTTGTTCAGCACCGAACTAGTGACCCCCACTTCTGTTTTTTGTTTCTAGTGTAGTTTTAGCTCCTCTTTCCAAATGTGTGTGCAATCTCACAACCTTCACACGACATGAATCACAATACACTAGACCTTCACACGACATGATTCACAATACACTGGAACTAAAAACTACCCACGCAACGCTGCCAGACGCGAAATGGTAGTGAAATATTTAAGTAGCTGTAACTTTCTTAATATTCATTTGCGACAAATTTCCCATAGAAGAAAAGTGTCTTAGAATTGTCGAAACTACCTATTGTAAAGATAGGTAGTTTGACAATTATAAGACACTTTTCTTCTATGGTAGAAGGTAGGTAGTTCCGATAATACATAAGTACCCAAATTCACATTCGCTTTTCCCCTGCATTAATATTATCCAAATTAAACTAAATCAGAAAATAGAGTGAAAATTGTAGTCATTCGAAATCTTTCCTTTTTTGTTACTAAATGGCTCGCCATTGCAGCCTGTGTTTGAGTTTTCTCGGTCAAGGCTACCTTATATAAAATTCGGAAAATGAGTGTAAAATCAGTAGAAAGAGTTCAATTAACGTGAATTAAACAAAATTAAATAATAAATACATTTCACTACAATTATCATTAGACAGTTGGCAGACAAAAGGATCGCACAGAGAAAAGTATTTTGTTGACTCAAACTAAAATAAATGTGTCAATCAAATTTTTGTTTGTTTTTCAAACCAAATCTTTCTTTCCTGTTACCAAATTAAGTTTTTTGTTAATAATTTGCTGCAGTAAACAAATATTTCGTTGATCGAGCAAAATCTAAGTACGTTTGTTTTAAACAACAATTTGAATTAAACAAAATATATTTTATTTTTGAATTGCCAAAATATCTAACATTTTTTGGATCTTTTCCGTTTGGGGGCTAGCAGCGAATTTTAATGAAAATCGGTATACTAATGTAGTTTCAAAAATAACGTTCTTTTTTTTGGAGAAATGAAAAACAAACATGTTAGAACACTTTAAATAATTAATGTGTTTTTAACGAAAATATCATGACTTAACCTAACAAATCGTCAAGGGCGTACAGTTGACCTAACCGAGTATTCAATTGACCTAACCTGGCATTCAATTGACCTAACCGGGCATTCAGATGAACTAACTGGGCATTAATTCTCGATTTTTTTCTGCTATTTTTACAGATCTGCCGGGATCCTTCAAAAAAAGTGTTCTTCGTAACGTTGCACTTTTTACCGTTTGACCGACGCTTTTGGCAACGAAAGAACTGGGTATTTTTATCAAAGGAACACACTTTCCCACATTTAGAGCACTTTTTCATAAGTAGTAGCAGTTTGTGACTGTGGCTAATTTTAACGCAATCCTCTGTAACGAGTTTAAGCTAGTTAAAACACATATTAATTATTTAAATGCTCTAACATGTTTGTTTTTCATTTCTCAAAAAAAAAGAAAGTTATTTTTGAAATCAGTGACCAAAACTACATTAGTATACCGATTTTCATTAAAATTCGCTGCTAGCCCCCAAACGGAAAAGATCCTAAAGCAGGACTGTTCGGAGGCCAATGTCCTAGGGGGCTTTTGTCCTAGGGGGCTTTTGTCCTAGGGGGCTTTTGCCTTACACTCGCCCCAACAATGGGTGTTCGGCGGCATTTGTCAGGACACTGGCGAATGCTTTTTATATGCCGTTCCACGTCGAGATCGTGCTACGCTGACGTCGTGCATAACGGCCAACATTCCCGGTACTCGCCGGTACTCATCGTCAAATGTTGGATGGGTACCTGTGCGAGTTTGTGTGGCGCCAGCGTCACAAAGGGCAAAATTTGTACGAGCTTATGTTAAGCATGATTGGCAAGCACTTCTGATTCATAGACTTATAACATACAAATAAAATATTTCCGCAAAAAATGAGTTTCATATTTGAAATCAGCGCGAAAAACTGTATCTGTAATGCAAGTTTCAAAAATTTCGAACACAGTCAAAATTTTTAATGTTATATTTTAACCATTGTTTTATGTGTTCCAAACAAAAGGTAATTAACTAAATGTGATTTGTTGTTTTAAAGATATGATTTTTCTTTGTTATAACAAAATGAAGCGAACGGAATATACATCTGGTAACTCAAAATAAAATAAATATTATATTTTAACCTTTACTTTATTAATCCAAACAAAAAAATGGTCAATTAAACGTGTTTTGTTGTTTTAGATTACACATTAAAAATACCATTTAAAATACGCTACTATGGCGCTGCGCATACTTCTGATGGAAAAAACAATCTGTAACTCAATTAGGTTTGTACACACACACACACACACACACACACACACACATATATATATATATATATATATATATATATATATATATATATATATATATATATATATATATACGGATGGGCCAAAAAAAACTATTACCATGATTTTGAACAATATAATTTTACCTTTATCAAATGTTATTTGTATAATCAATATATGTGTCCTGCATAGAATTTCATGGTCTATTTCGTGGTGAAGTTAGATTTTTGCTAACTGTAACCATTATTTTGCAATTCGCTGTTATACAGACACGGGTAGAAAAACTTTCTGTTTCTATGCAGTTATGTAATTGAGTCCAAGATTATGCGGAATGTGCCCTCCTCCATTATCACTGCACGCTTGCAACCTTGACTTCTCCTTTATCGACGGCAGTACCGCATCAAGGATTTTTTCTTGGTAATAAGCAGCAGTGATTTTGGCATTTTGATCAACAAAAACAATATCTGACTTCCCTAACTTTGAAATAAAGATGGAAACCATGACTTTTTGAGAAAAATGCGGACGTTCCCTGCAAAGTTGATCTAGAGTCTAGACTGATAGAGTTTTTGTCCTGTCTTCCATAAACTCGGTCATTTTGTGTGTTTATTGTTGAAGCAACCGTAAAGGTCTTCTCGTCGCTGAACCATATTTTCAACACTTCTTTGTCTGGGAATCGATCTAACAGAGCACGACATTTTTCAACTCTTGTCTGCTTATTTGATGCAGAGAGTTTATGAACTTCGACTCTTTTAAAACATTTAAGACCCAGATCATCTTACGACGAACACTAGAGCGAGAAATACCAGTAGTTTTTTAAATTTCTCTAACGGACTTGTGGGTGTTGGGCCGTTCTTCTTGACTGCACACCATGGATGAAACCGTGTCAATATTTTCCTCAGTACTTGATGTTTTAGGCCTTCCACTGCCTTCTTTTCGTTTGGTCGACCCTGTGATATCGATTTTCTTTATGAGATATTGAAGTCCAGGTATCGTCCATCGTTTATTTGGAAACTCTTTCTTCATTCGTTTTGCACCCGTGTTTCTCCTTACACAGGTTCAATATCAATGCTTCATCTTCCAAAAAGTATTTCATTATGTTATAATGATGGTCTGAAATGAAAAAGGAAATAAATTAATTATTTGGTGTAAAAATTAGGAAAATTAATTATTTATAGAGAAACTGACTGTCATCTGAAAGTATCAGTTGCTGACTTTGACCCCCTCTCAATTGAGCATCATATTCTGATACCTCTCTCCAGTGTGAGCCTGTACCTCTATTCCTGGGGCGTTAAATATAGATTCAAAGCCAGCGTTTGAAAGAGTAAAAGTATGGGTACAACATACGGCTTCAGCAGTAAGATCAATATAGAGGGTGAGCCACAATATTTTTTCAAAAGTTGAGTAATATTTTTTGGCCCACCCTGTATATATATATATATACAGGGTCTGGTCCGCGTCTGGTCTGTCTGGTCCGGACTAAGCCCCATATATATATATATGGGGCTTAGTCCGGACCAGACAGACCAGACGCGGACCAGACTCCAGACCAGACGAGTCCCCAGGGCTGCGGATTGGGGAACCCCTAATGGTAAAACAGAAGGGTTGCTTCGAATACAAGAATTTGAGGCTATGGACAGCGGAGAGAAAACACAATGAACTACACCCTACGAAAGAAAGCCAACGGTGTGAAGAGGGGTGATGGAAAATTAACCAAAGCCACTTCGCCCAGTCGCATAGGTATCGAAAGCCGAGTACTTGCGTCCGTTATCAAGAGATCGGCAAACAGGGGGATGGCGGATGGCCTTAACCCTCTTATTAATATCAGCCCTGGCAAAGAGGCCAACGTCTACAATAATGCCCCTTGAGTTGGACAGGTTATACAAGCAGAGGGACAACCCCTACAAAATGATGTGTCAGGACTGCCTCAGGCAGCCCCCATTTCACACATTAAAAAGAAACTGACAAATTTTACTTACATCCCCAGAGGGCGGGATAGGACCCAATGGTCAGTGGGGGAGAAGTTAGAGATACTGTGGTGCAACATCTTTGCCACAAATGAAAGTTTTCCAAAAAGTGGAACCATCAAAATTTACAGAGAAATGTTAGAAAGGAGAAGAATAATAAGCAAAGAGAAGGTAGAAAAAAAACCTGGACTGCAGATTCCACAGCATAAGTACAAACATCAAGCTGGAAAAATCAGAAATTACATCAGAAGGAATCAAAAAGATCAAAGAAGGAAAAGACTATATTCAAGAGGGCAATGAGAACATCACGAGCTTGTATATAAGACAGATGATCCCAGAAAATGAGAACAAGAGTAAACTCTTAAAATCGGCACTTCAGAGGAAAGAGTTTGATGCAAATGATTACATGGTGTATAGACTTCAAAAAAGGTACACAGACCACATGGTCGACCGAAAAAGAGTGATCAGACTAAAGCACTATATTCTAAAAACAGTTGCAGAAAGGAAAACTGATCATGAGAGGAAACAAATAACCACACTACCATCATATGAAGAGGCGCAAAAAAGTTAAAAAATAAAGCAAACACGTTTGTACAAGAACAGCTTACAATTACTACTGAAATTCTAGAAGAGCTAAGAACAAGTAAAGGAACAGCATAAAAGAAAGAACAAACAGGCCACGAAGGACGAACCTGCGAAAACATCAGAGAGTGAAACTGAAAACTCATTACATGAAGAAATACCAATAGCAGAAGTAATAGAAGCGATAAACCTCATTGTTGCAAATGTAACAACTATGAAGTACCACACAAATGAAGTGAAGTAAAGTGTATGCCCTGGGCAGGATGAACAGGAGACGGAAGTAGAGATGATCCACAGGCACAGAGATACCCTGCCTCCGCCTCCCCCTCCCCCCAACTGATCCATCTGAAGATGAAGGGGACTCTGCATCGGGGTCAGACAGTGATAGTGTGAATGAGACTGAAGAGGAAAATGAAGAAACGAGGGAGATGAAAAGGAGGATCCTGATCCATAGAGAAGCAGACATACATCGAGAAATGAACCAGAGAAGGCCACTGCGAAAATACATCCGACTAGTGAATAAGGTATTGCCTGCATTAACACCCCAGAAAAGTTACCTTACAAACTTAAACAGACTATATTATGCAATAGCAGTCAGCATAACAGAGATGGCAGGGATAAACATGCGCAAGAACAACACCCAGGAGCAAAACCAAAGAAATAATGGAAGAGCTAGGAAGCCAAGGCAGCAACATAGTTTAGAGAATAGAATAAATAATCTGAGAAAATAAATCTCATTACTAACTATTCATATAAAGAGGAAATAAGATCAGAACTGGGAAAGAGGACGCTCACTGTACTAATTCAAAGGGAAAAACTGGACAGTGAAGGGAAAATCATACAAAGCATTGCCAGGAAAAAACTCAACTTATTAGCAAAACCATAAAGATTGGCAAGATACGTACGACTCGACGAAGAAAAGAAACAAAATGAGATGTTTGAAGATCCAACGAAACTATTTAGGGAATTAAAGAATGCTCAGATAAATGTAGAAAGACCATCTGAAAAAGAACAAGTCGAACAATTTGGAAGAACATCTACTGTATGAGAATGAAGTCAACTATAATGACAACGCAGAAGGGAAGGAAGCCTTTACAACAGCGCAAAGGTGAGAAACATCACAGAGATGAACATGGACAGAATAACAATGGAAGAAGTTGAGGAAAAGATAAAAAAGAGTAATAACTGGAAAGCGCCAGGTCCAGACATGATTAAGAACTTTTGGCTAAAAAAGATAACATCTCTGAGAGGAAAACTGACTAGATGCTTCAACAGGTTACTAAGAGCAGAAGAAGAAGCACCAGAATGGTTGATGAAAGGAAAAACGACCCTGCTGCCAAAGTTCCAAGAAACCCAGAACCCACGCAAATACAGACCAATAACATGCTTGCCAACAATATACAAAATACTGACAGGAATCCTAGCAGACAGGATCTACAACTATGCGAATGAAAACAACATAATAAGCCCAGAACAAAAAGGATGCAGCAGGAAAACATATGGGACAAAAGAACAACTGTTCATCAACAGGGCTAGAATGGAGAACAGCAGAAAGAAACAAAGAAACCTAAGCATGGCATGGCTTGATTATAAAAAGGCATATGACAGTGTCCCCCATTCATGGGTGAGGGCGATCATGAAATTATACAAGATCCACTCCACCATCAGGATCTTCTTGGAAACAGCTATGACACGATGGGAGACGGAGCTAGCCCTCCATCACAGTAAGGAAACACTAGAGGTGAACAATGTGGGAGTCAAAAGAGGGATCTACCAGGGGGATTCTATATCTCCTCCTTTGTTTGTACTGGTGCTAAACCCGCTAAGCCAACAAATAAACAAACTAAACAAATGCTACCGGATGAGACCAAAGGAAAAGAACAGCCCAAAAATATCTCGCTTGTTCCACACAGATGACCTAAAATTGTATTCCCCGAACAAAGCTGAGCTAACAGATGAGATCAGGGAATTAAAAAAGTTCTCAGATGATATCCAAATGGAAATGGGTCTTGAGGAGGGTGCCACCGTCACATTAAAGGAAGGCAAGAGGTATGAATCGAAGAACATCAGGGTGGACAATATAGTAATAGAAAAACTAGAGCAAGAGGCTACCTATAAATACCTTGGAATGGAAGAGTCAGAAAGGATAGAAAATGACATCATGAAAGAGAGACTGCGGAAAGGACACACAAAAAATTAAAACTAATCCTGAAATTCCACCTCAATGATAAAAACAAGATCTTAGTTTAAATTCATTGGCAGACCCTGTGCTGTCATACAGTTTTGGTATAATCAGTTGGATCCAACTGGAAATCAACAAACTGGACACAGTCACCAGAAAAATGCCCCATGCGCATAAGATCATATACAAGAACCAATGCACCCCAAAGCTATACCTGCCAAGGAGGGTTGGTGGATTAGGGTTTGCGCTAATAGACCAAGTGCACAAAGCCACAACAATAGGATTAGCGCAGTACATAAAGGAAGGAGAAAGGAAGGTTGGTTGGATTTGTAAATAATCATGAACATGAAAAGCCTCAAACAACATCTCTTTAAAGAAGGCGAAAGACTACCTAATGGACACCGGCATAGGACCTAAACAGCTCCCAGACATTGAAAATAAACCTCTTATGAAGAAGGTAAACACCATAAAACGAAGGTATAACAGGAAAAGATCAGAAGAAAAGGGGAAGAACTGGGAAAAGTATAAATTCAGCATAGTGTACAAAGAGGAGGTGCTAAACAAGCCAAATATAGAGAGGGATAAAACAGTGGCATTCCTCGCAAGAGGGGCAGTAATACCAGAAGATGAACGGCTGGTGGTGGCAGCACAAGATCAGGTACTATGAACAACTGGTTCAAAAGAAATATCGAGGGTAAGGATGAAACTGAACTGTGTAGACTGTGCTCAAAGGGCCCAGAGACTGTGAGCCACAGTTTATCTGGATGCGACGTACTTCTACACAGGGGAAACTACACAGAGAGGCATAACGCAGTCTGCAAGCTAATTCACTTCTAACTTACTTACTGACTTACGTCCCATCCGGCTTAAAAGCCGGGTCGGGTCCCCCCGATGGCGACTTCGCTCCAGGTTCTTCTCGTTTGTCACCTCCCTCTTGTGGGCCAGGAAAGGGAAGGTGCGTCGGCTCGCTGGTATGCGGTATGCGCCATCATCATAGGGTTTCTTGGCAAATAAAGCAGTCGGTCTGCCATCCCTCTGCTGCTTGTTTGGTCCGCGGTTCCTTATTCTGTATATTCGGAGCAGCGCTAGAACGAAAGTTCCAGGGTTCCCCCATCCGCCACCCGAGGGACGAGCCTGGTAGGAGTGTCCTCTCCCCTAGGAATTCACTTCAAACTAAGTAAAAGATACGAAATAAGTCTTGAAACAGAAAAACAATGGGCACATACTCCACAAGGAGTAGAAGATAATGATAAACTGCTCCTCCTATACGATCATGAGATACCAACTGACATCAGAGTATCAGGATGCAGACCAGACATAGTAGTGAGAGAAAAGGAAGGGAACAAATGTCCCTTGATGGAAGTTGGAGTCCCAGGGGACTGGAATGTTGCAAACTACGAAAGCAAAAAGATCTTAAAATATTAGCGACTAAAACATGAAATACGGAGGATAAGGAATGTTGAACATGAAATCATTCCAACCTGGTGGGAACGACAGGAGCAGTAAAAAAATCTACAACCGACTACCCAGAAGTATAACATCTGGAGAAATAGTAGGGGAATTATTACGATACAGCACCTCTATCCTACGCCTGGTTAACTGGTTAGGTTAATTGAATGCCCGGTTAGGTCAACTGTACGCCCTTGACGACTGGTCAGGTTAAGTCGTGATATTTTTGTTAGTTTACTGTCAAACTAACGAAAATATCACGACTTAACCTAACCAATCGTCAAGGGTGTACAGTTGACCTAACTGGGTATTGAATAATAATTTTCCCATAGGTTGCCCCTATTGATTGTGTACAGGGTGTCCCAGAATTAACTATCTGTTTCAATGAAATCGGACAAATTTTTTAAAAACACTTTTATTTATGTTTATCATGTTTAATATGTGTTAAAAATGTATAAATTTCTAAATTTTTTTCATAATTTTATTTTCATAATTTTTTCATTATCTGGTCTAATGAAAGACCGTCTGAAGTCATAGAATGGCAGAGACTCTCTCCAAAAGTTAACGTGTGGCTTGGAATGACCAAATCCAAAATTTATGGCCCATTCTTCTTTGCGGAAGCAACTGTAACAGGTACCGTCTACCTTGATATGCTTCAGCAGTTTCTCGAACCACAGCTTCTTGATGATGGCATTCTTGATAATGTGTTTCAACAAGATGGAGCACCATAAATTTTGGATTTGGTCATTCCAAGCCACACGTTAACTTTTGGAGAGTCTCTTTGCCATCTATGACTTCAGACGGTCTTTCATTGGACCAGATAATATTAAAAAATTATGAAAATAAAATTATGAAAAAATATTAGAAATTTATACATTTTTAACACATATTAAACATGATAAACATAAATAAAAGTGTGTTTTTAAAAAATTTGTCCGATTTAATTGAAATAGATAGTTAATTCTGGGACACCTGTATAATTTATTGAAACTATGTATTTGTTTTCTATGTAAAAGGATTTTATTACAGAAATCAGCGTATCAGCGTGTATATTACACACACACACACACACACACACACACACACATATATATATATATATATATATATATATATATATATTATATATATATATATATATATACACACACTGTATATTAACTTTTAAGTATAAAAAAATTACAGCCTTATTTTTGCCACCATATACAGGGGCACTTATCAAGTGAACCATCCATGTCAGTCACATATACTACAGAAGAGCCGACATCACTTTTCCAATACTAATCGTTGCCGCACTCGTCGTGGTCTCCTGAACAGACACTTTTAAGGGCGCGTTCAGAGGAGTCGCCTGAGCAGGACACGTTCAGAAAGGCCTTTTAAGCTCAGATAAACGCTCGAGAACCAGAGATAAAATGAATTTAAATAGAGCAGCGATATTTTTTAATTTAAGTTCAAGAAAAATTGCTTCACTTTTTCTCATTCGATGAAGCGAATTTTGGTCAATGTTTTATGAACGAACGGCAGATATATATATATATAATATATATATATATATATATATATATATATATATATATTAATATATAATATATATATAATATTTTACTTTTATACAAAAGAGTTAATGTTAATTTTGGAAGATCGTTTTGTAGTTCGTATTTGGTTTAACTTTCCATTTAAATTAGTTTATCGGGTCACGACGTACATTCACGTATAAAATACACAATAAATTTTATTTATAAAAGATTTTTCTAGTATACAAAATTTGTTTAAAAACTTTAATCTTCTTTTACGTCGAATCCCTTCAACATCCATGCAGAGACATCAAACTTTTCCGAGCTACATCTCTCTCTCTCTCTCTCTCTCTCTCTCTCTCTCTCTCTCTCTCTATCTATATAATATATATATATATATTATATATATATAACTTTTGGGGTTATATATATATATTTCATGCAAGAAACCGGAGCAGATCTTGCATGCCTCACGAAAACCCATCTAAAAGACTGTCAGGCGAACTGTGAAAACTGTAAGTTCTGCACTGACAAAAAAGAAATACAAATTGACAACTATAACATCCTCCGAGCCGACAGAACAGTGAGACATAAAGAAGTATGTGCTATTTACACACGCGAGAGGCATATGGTGGAAATGACTATATGTACCTCAAACAGCTACATAGAATGTGTAGCAGCAAAAGTTGAAAAATTAAATATGGTACTAATTATAACGCCTACCTCAAAATTCTTAGATTCCATTACAGAGGTAGGGTAAAAGATCTACAATCTCGAACCCCAAATATTTTTCTCTGTGGTGATTTTAATTTTCCATTCATGAAATATAAAAGGATAGGAAAAAATATATGTATACATCGGGACAAGGGGGGCACACGGGAAGACCAGGAGTAGGTAAAGATGCTACTAGCTCTGGCTGATGAATTTATGTTAACGCAAGAAATAACAGAAAACACAAGAAAAAACAACTGCCTAGATTTGGTATTTACAAACAACAGGAACCTAATTGATAATATAGAAATATCCCCAACTATAATATCGGATCAAAACATTATTGAAATAACTAATATAAAAGCAACAGGAAAGGAAAGAACACGAACAATAGAAAGAAGCAAATTCAAAAATTTTAAATTTCACTCCAAAGCTATAAACTGGGAAGATATTGCACCTAGCATGGAAGTAATAAATTGGAAACCCATCTTCGGGGCCAAGACAACGGAAGAGATGCTAGTGACCTTAGAGGAGAAAACGCTGGAAATAGTGGAGAGACATGCCCCAAAAATACAACAAAGGGGAAAGAGAAGCTGGTTCGAGAGACAAAAGAGGTTATTGTTCCGAAAGAGAAAAAGAGTGACTGCAAAATTAAGTAACTGTAAAGATAACAACATCAGAAAAATATTAAATAATAAACTGCAGAGTATGGATTGCGTCATACAGGAACAAATTGAGAAGCATACAGAAAAAGAAGAAGACGACGCTATAGAAGCGATAAAAGTTAACTCAAAGTACTTCTTTAATTTTGCAAAAAGAAAGTCGAAAAACCATGCGCCTATCGGACCTTTGAAAAACGAAGACACTGCTTTATCTGATGATCTAACAGAAGTATCTGAAATATGAAGAACTCAATACGAATCATCTTTCAGACTTTCAGTATCCCGAAAACTGACAAACTGATATGCGATAGAAACGCGTTCTTTGAAGAACTATAAGGGGAAAATATAACCGACTTCGACTTTACGACAGATGATATTACACAAGCTATAGGGAAACTAAAAGCACACTCAGCAGCAGGACCGCACAAATGGAATGCCACACTGATCAAAAACTGCAAGAATTCAATCGCTGAGCCCCGATATTGGATATGGAGACGATCACTAGACACGGCAGAAATACCGGGCATCCTGAAGAGCGAGAACATAGTCCCAATATATAAAAGAGGAGATCGATCCGAGGACAAAAACTATAGGTCAGTGTCACTTACATCTCATCTCACTAAAATATTTGAGAGAATAGTTAGACAGAAAATCTATGACATTTTGGAAACTCAGAAAAAATTAAATGATAACCAACATGGGTTTCGGTCAGGCAGATCATGCTTATCACAACTAATGGAACACTACAACAACATTATCGATGCACTGGAAAGTAATGAAAACTATGATGTAATATACATAGACTTTGCCAAAGCATTCGACAAATGTGACCATGGAATCATAATACATAAACTGAAATATATCGGAATAACAGGAAAAGTAGGGAAATGGATATAGTATAATTTCCTTAGTGAGCGGCGGCGGCAAGTCGTTACAGTATAAGGGGTATCTTCATCAAAATCAGAGGTCCTCAGCTCAATACCACAAGGAACAGTATTAGCTCCACTACTCTTCATAATCATGCTAATTGACAAAGATGAGGACGTAACCAGAGACAGCACAGTAACATCCTTTGCCGATTACACAAAGATCAGTAGAAAAATAAGAAACCCAGAAGATATAGGATCTCTACAAACCGACATGAACAGAATCTACAAGTGGACGGAAGACAACAATATGAAGTTTAACACTGAAAAATTTCAGCTGTTACGGTACGGAAAAAGAGAGGACCTAAAATCCACGGAATAGTATACCCAAATTGGACAGAAATTTCCGAGAAATTCTAAAGCAAAATATTTAGGGGTTGTAATGACTGATGATGCGAAATTTGAAACACAAAATAAGATAGCAGTAATTGAGCAAAGAGAATAACTGGGCAAATACTGAGAACCTTTAAACGAAGGGAGAGGAATATAATGACTCCTCTACTGAAAACACTGATCATACCCAAATTGGAATACTGCTAGGTCCTAACATGCCCATATAAAAAGAAGACATTAGACAACTCGAAGGAATTCAGAGAAGCTTCACAGCCAAGATCAATGGGTGCAAAGAACTGAATTACTGGGAAAGGTTACGCGAATTAAACCTATATTCACTGGCAAGGAGAAGAGAGAGGTACACTATTATTTACACTTGGAAAATAATGGCGAAACGAGTCCCTATCTTACTCTGAACACTGTAACTCCCCAAACAACAGTGGAAAGTAGAAAAGGAGGACTGTGTCGTGTTCCCAAATTAAAGGCTAGACAGGGAACATCCTTAACCTGAAAGAAAATAGTCTTGTTGTGAGAGGACCAAAACTGTTTAATCAGTTGCCTAAAGACCTAAGGAATACGAGTGGTGTTGCGGTGGACATCTTCAAAAGAAGATTAGACGCCTGGCTCAGAACAATCCCCGATGAGCCGGGCGTACCTGGCTATGTGAGGTGGAGAGTATAAGAAACCAACTCACTACTTTACCAGGCTAACTCGAGAGGAGGGGCGACAAGCTTGACCTTCGTGAAGTGAGGAATCATCACACGGAACATTTGAAAGGTATATATATATATATATATATATATATATATATATATATAATAATAATAATAACACTAAAATTGGGTACCGTATGAAAGAAGATTATCAAGAAAAGTTTTGTCCTT
Organism: Bathynomus jamesi; assembly: GCA_023014485.1. Taxonomy (NCBI): domain Eukaryota; kingdom Metazoa; phylum Arthropoda; class Malacostraca; order Isopoda; family Cirolanidae; genus Bathynomus; species Bathynomus jamesi. The sequence continues at coordinate 844,994 of JAJOZX010001057.1, read as the reverse complement.
TTTCAGTAATCGTCTTTCCAATATTTTTTTTAGTTTCCGTCTTTTGTGCACAGTATATTGGTATTTTGCTTACAGTATGTAAACAGCTTTATATTTTCATATATACACACACACACACACACACACACACACATCTTCAACCAACCAACACTCAGGAGACAGATTGTGTGTATATATATATATATATATATATATATATATATATATATATATGTAGTAATAAAAATGAACCCGATAAACTATTCACAACTATCGGCAGACGAGAGAGAGAGAGAGAGAGAGAGAGAGAGAGAGAGAGAGAGAAGTTGAAAATAAAGAATGCTGAAAATTGATACCATACTTACACTTGTCGACATGTAACGCTTTCACACAGGAATAATACTAGGAGGAAATTATAGAAGAGACAAGGGTCTCTCTCCTCTGCCAGTCACTGCCTACAGAAAATTGTTGTGGAAGAAGATTTATAGGAAAGTAGGAAAAAGTATAATGAAAAGAATAGCTTCAGAGTTCATTCACACCAAGCGTACACTTATCCCGCGCACCTAATTACTCATTAGAGGATAGTGGAGAGTAAAGGATGGCATGAAGTGCTAAACTATTTAATCTAATCTACGCCATGCATTTTTTTAAGGAATTTATTTATTCATCTATCATAACAAAGGAAGTTTTACTTATTTATTACATACAGAGAGAGAGAGAGAGAGAGGTGCTGGTTAAGTGTGCGGTCTACCTACGATTCGGCGGTCTACCTTTTAATTATAGCTTCTTATCTTGTTTACTAATTGTTTGTTTACATCCCATTGTCAATCGCCCTCGACGATTGGTTAGGTTTAGTCATGATATTTTCGTTAGTTTTAACGAAAATATCATGATAAAACCTAACCAATCGTAGGTAGACCGCACACTTAACCAGCACCGAGAGAGAGAGAGTTACAAGGAAAAGAAGTACCTCAAAAGGCCTTGCGGCCCATACCGAGGAGGTACCAATGGCAACGGGTGCCACAGAAAATTTTCTACACACTCAAATAGTGTGCAAGATTTGGTCTAACCTTTTCTTGAAATGATCCACAGAGGAACTGTTCACAACTTCTGAAGGTAACCTGTTCCACGTGTCACAGATCTTATACGTAAAGTAATTCCCACACACACTAGTCCTAAACAGTTTCAAATTCAACTTCCAACCATTGTTGCGAGTTGGGTTATCATTTAAACTAAACATGCTTCTAAAATCGACATCGTTGAACCCGCTTAAGAGCTTGAGAGAGAGAGAGAGAGAGAGAGAGAGTCTGTAATATTTGATTGCGAATTCGAAGTATATGACAGTCATTCCTTTATTTGTGGATATACAGTACACTTTAAAGATAAGGGCATCAAGGTCAGGCTCGATTTTGTTCTCAAGAAAGAATGGCCAAAAGCTTCTTAGGAGTTTTATTATGGCAAGTGCGTTTAAGCTCTTCACTGGTCGAGTTTATGGTAATATCTCTGCATGATATCTGCCAGAGATGGCATCGTATTATATATATATATATATATATACACACACTATGTGTGTGTGTGTGTGTGTGTGTGTGTATATATATACTACGCCTCGGTGGTGTAGTGGTTAGCGTCGCTGACTATGAATCCATCGGCCCCGGGATCGACACCCGGTGACGGCAGCCGGTGCGAGGCAAAACCCAGCTGTTCATCCTTCCACACAATAAAGAAAGTGGTTGGTAGGTAAATGGGTACCCTGGGTAGCCTAGTGGTTAAGAGCTGGGCTGCTGGTGGGGCGTGGTTCGGATTCCACGTTAAACTGTAGGTCTAAGGTGGAGTGAAAAGCTTGACCTTCGTCAGAATGAACATTTCGGGCGGAAGCTAACCAAAGGTAATCAAAGGTTACTAAAGGTTAAAGTTTTATATATATATATATATATATATATATATATATATTAATATATATATACACACATATATACTGTGTATATACACGCACACACTGTATATACAGTGCCTCGTTGGCACTATAATAATAATGTTAATTAGGTTAAGTTGTTAATGTTACTGAGTATGATTACTTGAGGCTGGGGTCACAAGGTCTTTTCAGACCAAATAATGTTATAATGAAGGAACTTAATAGAGTGAATTTTCTTCTTTTATTAAACAAAATAAATGAGATTTAAGTGAACCAAAACGGCTGCAGTTGTTTGAATAAAAGTTGTATTGAATGGAAGTTCAATTGAAAAGTATAAATGTGCCCTTGAATAATGACTTCAATATTATAATAACGATCGATGTAATGAAAACCTTTATATAAAGTTAAGTGAATGACACCAAGCCAATGGGGCCTGTACACGTTGCTACATGGTGAGATCTCTTGACTGAGGTCCTTCGAGTTGAGAGGGGAGATGCGATTGAGGCATCGTGCCCGAGAAGTTCTTATAACGAGGTCGAGGAGTGACGTTCAAAGCTGTGGCTGTGTCGATGGAACAGCGGGTTTATTGTAAAGTGCAAATTGCGAAAGTATGTTGGTCTGAAACATTATAACATATATATATATATATATATATATATATATATATATATATATATATTACAGGGTATCCGAGAAAGGTCTGAAATGAAATAAAAATTATATCTATTAAACAAAATGATTTAAGCATGAATTTTGCGATATCTAATCGCGAGACTCATCAAGTCTATATTATTATTATTAATTAATTATTAATTCTATATTTGTTTAGGTGATGCAAGTGTCAATACGATCAAAGTTTCGTTTACTACTTGAGACCGCAATTTTTTTTTTTATGTAAGAAGGATTATTTCATGTTTGCTGTTTTCCATAAATAAAGTTACCTCAAATACGAGTTCTTTTATTTTATTTTTTTGTTAATTTAAGTCAATTTACATATTTACAATAAAATAATAAATGTAATTAAATGAGTAAATAGTATTTTGATGGATAAAGTTAAAGATAAAGTAGACAAGTTCTTACCGCATTCGTAATCTATACTATAATAAGAGAGCTGTCCATCCGTCTGTCTGTCTGTCTGTCTGTCCGTCCGTCACACTTTCAAAAATTGAGAAAAAAATTCAGAAATTGTAAAAAAAATTCAGAAATTGTATTACGGGCGGCAATGTGAAGCTCAAGATTTTCATGACTGTGTTCTTTTCTGTAGTTTAGCAATGGGGGAAGGGTGAGGGTGGGGGGAAGGGTGAGGGTGGGGGGAAGGGTGAGGGTGGGGGGAAGGGGGGAGTGGGGGGAAGGGTTGGGGTGGGGGTAATGGGGGATGGGTGTGGTAATGGGGACGGGTGGGGGTAATGGGGGAGGGGGTTAGCCCCCAAGTTGTATGAATGGGGGTGAGGAGGTTTCGGGAGATACCAGATTCAGAAATGTTGACACAATGTGAAGCTCAAAATTTTCACGGCTGGGTTCTTTTTTTGTAGTTTAGCCTGTCTAACCGTCAGCGAAGTGACGGGAACTGTACTAGTAATAATAATAATTAAGTAATTATTATTATTATCATTATCATTATTATTAACATAAATATATAAATATAAACGTGATGAGTCTCACTATTATGCTTAATTCAATTTGTTTAAGAGAGGAATTTTTATTTCACCAGACCTTTCTACCACACCATGTATAATATCGCAAGAGGCTCTTCACATATTTATGCTGTTTATAATACGTTGTCTCATTTAGCTAATGACGAGAATACATATATGAATTAATTTACATTTATGCGCTATTTTAAAATGTCAGACACTTAAAACTCGTGAAAGAAGAAACGAATTCGCGTAATTGTCGTTGTTTACTGTTTGCCGTGCGAGTATTACGGCTTTTGAACAACATTCGCATGCAGTAATGAAACCCAAGAATTAGCCACTTTGACGACAATCATTTTTACAGATAGCAACAACTTCGGTGGAAGTCTCGAAGCTAAAAATGAGAGCAATTCCACCTCTATTATTTGTCTTTCCTACCTTACAATAAGTGTTTAGGTCTTGCTGTCTAAAACGTCTTAAATCAACCAGACACAAACTTTGTTTATTGCCATAACGACCAAACACCAACCAACCAAATATAGAAACTATTATATATATGTGTGTACATACATAAATGTGTGTGTGTGTGTTTTCTTGGTTAACTTACGAAAACGTGACAATCTCTAGGGCACACGCCAAGTTTATCTCGGTACGAAGGTGCGTGTAGCGACATTAACGGTGTCGTCGTACTTTGTTTCAGCCCTATTTTTTACATTAAAAATCAATAAATATCATGGAAAAAGGGATATAATGAATATTAGGGTAGGTTAAGTTAAGTTCTTTAGGTTAGGTCAGGTTTGGTTGAGTTAGATTAGATCGTTTAAATTAAGTTATACGTTGCCATCCACAAATGAAAATGTGGTAATGTCGCTGTTTCGTAAGGTACCTCTAAAAAGATGTGTGCGTGTTACGTAATATATGGTATAAAAAGGGTGAGTGAAGGCTCTTAATTTTATTAATTTTATTTTACTAATAAAGTTGAGAGAGATTTGGGTTATTTCGCGGTTCTTAAACTATATTAAAAGTTTATTAACAAATCATTAAAAAATAAGAAAAGGGGACAATTAATTTTTAATTTTCAGCCAAATTATTATGATTTATATATATATATATATATATATATATATATAAACTCAAGAGACAAATATAGCTACACCAAAGTTAATTCTGTTCCTATGCATTTTAACGACCACAATGCTGTATACTCGTATGATAGAGGTACGACGCGTAGAACGATGCGCCCATATATAAATTCGGCCTAATATGCCCAATTCCGCATAATTTATCATGTGTTTTAGGAAAGTACTTTTTCGAGATCGCCTTCAGCCCCTATTAAGATTTTTCTCGTCCTTGTCACAGCGTGAAAAATGAGAACTCTGATGACATACAACAGGGGAAGGGAGCCTCGCCCTAGTTGGTACTTCGTACTGGCTCTAACTGATGAACGGCGCCGCTTCTACTTCTGTGTATTACTTTCATACTTTACACACACAATTTTGTGTGTATATATATATATATGTATATACACACAATTTTGTGTGTATATATATATATATATATATATATATATATATACAATTTTTCGCAGACTTTTAGTAGTCGATCCAGACATATATATATATATATATCTATATAGTATATATATATATATATATATATATATATATACACAATGTGTGTATATATATATATATATATATATACACACAATTTGTGTGTATATATATATATATATATATATATATATATATATATACACACAATTTTGTGTATATATATATATATATATATGTCTGGATCGACTACTAAAAGTCTGCGAAGTGTATTCGCAGAAACATATTCTTTTTAATGTTACAAAAACTAAGGTTATGCAATTTCATTCTAAAAGCTGTAATCAGCCAGCTGATATGAGGTTTAAAATGAATGGTGAAGTAATTGAGGAAGTACAAGAGTTTAACTATTTGGGTCAAACTATTACCAGCTCCTTGAGTGATGACTCGGATATAAGAAAACAATCTCGAAGCCTGTGTGCTAAAGCGAATATGACGATAAGGAACTTTCGATTTTGTACAAGTGAAGCTAAAGACACTCTCTTTCGTACTTTCTGTAGTAATATATACGGACAACAACTCTGGGTGAATTATAAAAATGGTTCTGGCAGAACCCTAAATTTGCTGTACAACGGGTCTTTTAGACTCTTACATAAATTACCCCCGAGATGCTCAGCTTCGCAAATGTTTGCTACCCGCAATGTCCCGAGCTTCCCGGAGGTAACAAGACGTACTCAATACAGTCTGATGCAAAAAATTGAAAAATCAACCAACCCGATTATCCAAGCTATCCATGAGTCCTGCCATTTATCCTCTAAGCTATGGAATTCTTGGTACGAAAACGTCTGTCTGTAGCTCCACTTAACTTCGACATTACAGTATTATTTCTAATCAATTGTGTATATTATTATCCTTAGTATATGAACTGTCATTGTATTAATAATATTTGTCATATGGACTATAGTCTGCCAATAAACCTTTTCATTTTCATTTATATATATATACATAAGTGTGTGTGTGTGTGTAAAGTATGAAAGTATACGCATACAATTGTTCATCAGTTAGAACACCTATACAGTATATATTCGAGAGAGAGAGAGAGAGAGCGCTTCCTGCCCTATATTATATCTGTATACTCGTTCGCTTGCTTCTTCAAACCTTTATCCGGTATCCCATCTATTGTTCATAGCCTGCAACATCTTTCTTGTACCTGTGTGTTACCCGCAGTCCAAATCATTTTACTCGTAATCACAGTAGCTTATCCGCATAACATATACAAGAACGTAGTAATTCCTGCTCGCCACTCCTGATTTCAAATATCAACCACTGAGGCATTTCCTTTTGGTCTTCCTTTCAGGCAAGTCGTCGGGGTGGGGGGATATTCATTCTACACTATAATACGTTCGACCTTCGTACTAAACTGTTGACAGAAATTACCGTCATTGCCATTGTCATAGCAGAGATTACAGAACAATAACCAGATAGGACACTAAATAGAGTTAGGTTTTGCCAAGCAACCAGTTGTTGCTAGCGACATTTCTAAGAAATGACTTCGCTTTAAGTCAGTGATGCACAAACCCTGGCCCGCGGGCCAAATGTGGCACCCACGGGTCTTTTCAATTCACATTTTTCACATGAAAAGGGTAGCTACCCAAAGAAAAATCTGAAATATTACCCCTGGTTATAAAAATGCATATTTATAAAAAATAGAATATCTATATATCTGGCCCCTACATATAAAACAGATGGTTGGTTTGGCCCTCACATCAAAAACGTTTGTGCACCACTGCTTTAAGTCATGCATTTGTACTAATAACAGAATTTATTGCAAATAATCTGATCATTCTTTGGAATGGTTCTTAGCAACGGTCGGTTGCTAAGCAAATTAATTATTATGGTAGTGGCCGATCTGGTTATTAATTAATATGTAATGATGGTCATCTCATCAATTTATTGAATACTTTCGAAAACTTTTTATCGTTATATGGGCTTACTAGTTTTAAGAATTAAAATAGGCCCTATCTGAATTTTCATGTAATAAAATAAGAGATCCTGTGAAATAATTAATTTCGTACATTCATACATGTTAATTAAATATACAGTACTTTAACTCGTGTAAAGAAGAAAGAAAGAAGGAAATAACAAATGACTGAATAAGTATACGCTTATATAGTGCATTTTCTGTCACCGGAATAGGGCTAAATGAAGTCTAATCTCAAAGGCCTAGGCAAGGCTGATCGAATGAAACCGTAATTGAATAGTCCGCGGCCTCTAATTTCACCTTCACAAGATGGCAGTACAAGATTCCTTTGCTTTTATTTTTCTTTCTTATTTCTTGTATAGATTCCACAACAGAGATAGAAAGTAAGAATAGGAGATAGAAAAAGGAACGTGGGGGAGGGGAAAATGGCGTAGGAAGAGAGAAGGAAAAACTGCAAGAAGGAATGAAGTTTAACGGAAAACAATGATACTCAGATTCAGTTCTAGCAATGTTCGGCATACGTTCGCAGTTTTAGAGCAATTTATTACTGTATACACTCTTAGGTTTTAGGTTCGAGTTTCGCAGTTAATAAACTCAACACGCAGAAAGGCGTGACGCACTAACAGACACTGTAAATGTATAAAAAAAATTTGCTCTGTTACCGTTTGTTTTCCTATCTCAATTTTAGTTTTGTAATTTTTTCTTTTTACTTTATTTTTATGGTTTTTACTCGTTCCAAAATTAAGACAGGAAGAACATTTAAGCTATTTTGTTTGCCGTTTCTTAAACAGTAAATTTAAAAAAAAAATGGTTTTATAGCACTTTTCAATTTTGAAAACACTTAAATTTTAGAGGAACTAAATAAAAAATGTTATGCCAAAATGTTTCTTCCGGTAATTTACATTTATTTATTATCCAGAGGTTGAAGCAAAACGTTTTCTTTAAAAAATGTTTCAGTCTTCTGTAAATGAAATAGTTCCAAAACACTTTTTAAAAGAATATTATGTAGCTGAAGTTAGGGATAAATTTAAGATGGCTGCTGCGTGGGTTGTCATATGAAAATAACTAAACCCAATTTGGTACTTACGTATTAACGGGGGGGCCACCACATATTGATGATTGGTTAGGTTAAGTTGTAATATTTTCGTTAGTTGAAAATTTGTAATATATTTTTTAAATAGCAATATTTTTTTAAATATTTACAATGACTTATATTTCAAATATTTACAATGATTAATACATTTTACACATTAGGTAGATCCCAAATTTTCATCATGAATAAGCCTAAAAAATTTTTTTTTTTATTCAGAAAATTGTATAAAAACTTATTTTAAAAAATATTGCTATTTAAAAAATATGATGTATTAGAAATTTTCAACTAACGAAAATATTACAACTTAACCTAACCAATCATCAATATGTGGTGGACCCCGTTAATACTAAGTACCCACAATTTAATTGTTATTCTATTTATTTCTAATTTATGAGTAAAATATGAACGCATTACGTAATTTTTCTATTATTCTCCGTTATTTAAATGACCAGGAAATTTATTTGGACAGGGATACGAATAGAAATGGAATATCGAATGGAAATTTTAATTGAGATGCATAAATTTAATTCGTCATCTGACGGCGTTTCTGAAAGGAAATCAACTTCATACTTTAGAACAACCAACTGCTTTATCTTACAATAATTTCTTCCGACATTAATTTCAGATGGAAACCATGCCTGAGTTTGGAGGAATGCTCTCCGCGGAGTCTTTGCTTGCTCCTGACGGAAATATTCCAACGGCTCAAGATGTCCACAAATGGATCTCGATTCCGAGTGAGTTGTTTGTCTTTTTTTGTTTTATTTATTACTTATCCCTTTTGAATTCTTCAAAGACGTTTCTTTAAAAAGCTATTTTAAAAATGAGATCTGGTTAGTCTGATGAACAAAAATTAAAATGGTGATTGGCCAATAATTAATCTAATAAACTACAAAAACATTAATTTCTTGCCTGAGATAATTACCTTATCTTCATATAAAGGAGCGAATGTTCTGACAACAGCTTTGGGATAAGTTTTACAAAATTTAGTGTCGTCAAAACCAGTGATTTTTTGTTGCCATTCCACTAACTACAGTGTGCAGTATATTAGAAGTAATACAACAGTAATACAGCTCCAACAGGTTATTACATAATGTAATATTTAAATTCCAGACGTTTTGTAGACTGTCGAGTTTTCAAAGGCTTAATTATGAAGCTTTGGATGATGAGATCTACGGTTCTAAGGTGTTTCGAAACATCACAGAAAATTTAGATATAAGTGCAGATTAAATATAATATTTTCTTTTTGACGGCTAAGCACTGTGAAACCCTTATTTCTACACAACAGGCATAAACAGTGCAATGTAAACAAAACGCGAACGTAATGAGGAACTATTTTTTTGTTTTATGAGTAATCCTGAATAGCATCATTATTCATGACTTCAATAAACCTGTCTCGGCATCTCGCCTATATTATATATTATATAATATATATATATATATGAGGACGAAAAGATGGAACATGTTTATTTACAGACGTTTCGGAAAAGTTCAATTTCCATCATCAGTGCTAAAAAGTTTAAAAACAAATAGAAATAAATAAGTATAATAAACAAAAACGAACAATATATTAAAATAGCGCGACAATTAGCGAGAATTAATAGTATGGTTAAACTATATATTAAATTAGAAGATTAAAAATGAAATGATATAAAGTATAAAAGTATGGACAATAAGTGAAATATAAAACGGTTAAAAGGTGAAACAGAATTGAGGGGGCTCTTACCAAATTGTTGACGTAATGAGAGACTAATTGTACAGAAGATTGGGAATGGTTGCTTGTTGAAAAAATTCCATATTAAAAAGATGGAGCCAGGCGGAGTGATGGTGGATTTCTTTCAAGTTTGAAAGTTTATTTGTCGATGTTTAAATTGAAAGCGGAACTGTAATCGTTGAGGGTTGGCTGGATACTGAGGATATAAAGGGACTCAAGTATGCGGAGGTCGATTAGTTGGTTGGCTGAATTAACGATTTTGAAATTGGGGGGAAGTAACGGGTGGTTGTGAAGGTGGCAATGATCCCTTATTGCTGATTTGGAGGGTTTGTTCAAGGGCTGTGAAGTTCTTGTAGAAATCCTACGATGCTCGTCCACTCTTGTTTGATATTTGCGGATGGTACTGCCAATATAGTTCGCTTTGCAGCGAACACAATTAAAATCGTAGATAGTGGACGAAGCAAGTGGCTGGGGTGTTTTTTCTTTATGGTTGAAGTAAGATTTGATACTATTGTTGTTGGTGAAGGCGAAATGAAATTTAATTTGAGGGTAAAGCGAGGTGAGTAAGAGACGGAGTTATGAAATTTAATTTGGGGGTAAAGCGAGGTGAGTAAGAGACGGAGTTATGAAATTTAATTTGGGGGTAAAGCGAGGTGAGTAAGAGACGGAGTTCTGAAAGTATTTTGTGGCTAATGTGGTAGTAATAGCGGAATGAAAAATATTGTACGTCTTTTTTAACAGTGGGAACTTTAAGGGGGGGGGGTTGATAAATATTATTAAGAAAGTTTCTGGTTGAAGATTGTAACAGATGTTTTGGGAAGGAGTTATTAATGCTGAAGTTATGAATGAACTCTATTTCATGGTAGAAAGATAAGTACGAAGAGCATAGATGATAGGCGCGGTGGCTTAAAATTTTAATACTGTTTATTTTATATAGCGAAGGGGTGTGGCTTAGGAAATTAGTACCTAGGCCTGTGTACGTGGATTTTCGATATATGGAAGTGCTGAATTTGTTGTTTTGTTTAGTTATTGTAATATCTAGGAAGGGTAAGGTGTTATTGGATTCGTATTCTTTGGTGAACTTAATGTTTTTATGTTGGGAATTAAAGTAATGAAGAAAAAGGGGGGCGTGGTTGGCATTGTGAAAAAGGAGAAAGGTGTCATCAACGTATCTTTTATATAGGTGTGGTTTATAATGCGTGGGGCAATGAAGTATCCAGTTATTTTCGTGATGGCTGAGGAAGATGTTAGCTAAAGTGGCACTTAAGGGGAATCCCATAGCTAGTGAGTCGGTTTGTTGATAAAGTTGTTGGTTAAAGAAAAAATAGGTGTCTGAGGCGGCAAGCTTACGCTTGCCGCCTCAGACACCTCTAATAGCCTAAACCATTAGAGGTACAGTAAAACTAAACATACCTTACAAAAGAGAATTTAATCCTGCATTTAATGAGAAACAATTAAAACTTGGTGTTCCCGCCATTGGCTTCCAAGACAGCCTGAATTCGCTTTGGGTAGCTTGCCAAAAGTGACATGAATAGATCTTGATCGTTACGCAAATTTGCTAAAACAGTTTCAATGTGTTGCGTCATTGTATCCTTCGAAAATCGATTTGCTGCAGGTTCTTGAAACAAGAGACATTCAACCTTGTCCTTTATAACTGATCCAATTTGTTCACAGACGTTCAGGTCAGGAGAATTTCCTGGCCATTCTTCATTTCCAAAGAAATCGATCTCATGGTTCCGCAACAACTGTTGAGTGGCTAATACCTTGAAGCAGGGGGCCTTATCGTGCAGAAGTGTGACCTGATCGACATCCATAACATTGTTTGGGTTTCTTAGAAAAGGAATGACATGCTGGGATAGAATAATATCACGAAAATACTGTCCATCCCAACTCTGACCATTTGGCTTCAGCACCCACATGAGCTTCTTTGCAGTGAACAAAACAAACACACCAACACAGTCTGGACTTTTTAATAATTCGCGATAATGTTCATTGTCATCGATTTCATCTGGTGTTGTGGCCCACACTCGATCATTTTGGTAGTTAGGCCGACGTGTTACGTAAACAAAAAATTCATCGGAGACAGCTAAACGCATGAAATCATCCACATCCCAATGTTCAAGATAATGGGCAAACCACATTCTGTTATCGATGTTAAGTTGAGTTTTTCTTGGCTTTGGAAGTTCATGCCAAGGCTTTAAACCTTGCCTATGATGGTACAGTCGAATGATCTCACCACTAACGATCTTTCCTCTCAACACTTCGATCTCTCTAGAAAGTTTAGCACAGCTGTTTTTCCGCTTACGCGTACCGCTTTCAGTGATGTCCTTTGTTTCCTGAGAGAGTGGCAAATTTGGGCGCCCAGATTTGGTTGTATCCATTTCACATTCATCCAAAGTTTTATTCCAATTTCTTTTGACGAAGTCCTCACTTCTTCGCAACTTTTTGGCAACCCATGAACGTGTTATAAAGGTGGCTCCAGCATCACGAGCTTCCCGAAATGTTATTGCTCGTATGCGATCTATCACACGTTGCCTCTCCGAATCACCAATTAATTGAGAAGCCATTATATTATCACTTTATCAGCTAGAGTAATTTTAATACCTGCAATAAATGAAGAATTTTATATATTTTTATAATCACTAAAAACTATTTCGATATAAGTAAACATGTAAGCTGCAAATGGGGGGAGCTAAGGTTTTTTGGAACCCCTTACAATTAGTCTCTCATTACGTTAACAATTTGGTAAGAACCCCCTCAATTCTGTTTCACCTTTTAACCGTTTTATATTTCATTTATTGTCCATACTTTTATACTTTATATCATTTCATTTTTAATCTTCTAATTTAATATATAGTGTAACCATACTACTAATTATCGCTAATTATCGCTAATTGTCGCGCCATTTTAATATATTGTTCGTTTTTGTTTATTATACTTATTTATTTCTATTTGTTTTTAAACTTTTTAGCACTGATGATGGAAATTGAACTTTTCCGAAACGTCTGTAAATAAACATGTACCATCTTTTCGTTCTCCTATTCCTCACTAAGCTACGCTTCTCTTAGAACAAACCATTCAACCAAGTATATATATATATATATATATATATATATATATAGAGAGAGAGAGAGAGAGAGAGAGAGATAATGGACATGCAACGGTTATTCTCCTTATTAAACGAGTTCTAGATGGGTTGAATGGCGTGACTTAGAATGAGATAAAAAAAATATTCTCCAACAAACTATTATAATTAACAAACAAGTAGTGTGAGCTGCTCTTTATAAATAAAAATATTAAGGCAAACCACCAATTTCTTTAACATTACACATATATTATATATATATATATATATATATATATATATATATATATATGATCAACCGTTGTGTGTGTGTGTGTGTCTGTTAGTGTTATTGCAAGAAGTCCCATTGAAATGAAATATTTGAAAAGATTACGTCATATAAACTGAATGAAAGACAAACTTATTGTTACCTCACAATAAACGTAATTTTATATATCATATATATATATATATATATTAGGGCCCTGCTAGGCTTCGAGATTCGATTTGATTTCGAATCGGGAGAGAGGGTTCGATTTGATTAGTTTGCTTCGGCTCCGATTCGATATTTTCGAATCTCCATTAAGTACGGTGTGCAATAACACTTTTATCATACTTTAATACCATTGTTCCTCCTCATGATCAAATACTTAATACATTTTTTTAGAAGGATTTACTTTGTCCTTTAGGATCAAGTAAAGATAAGCACCCCCAGCCTTCTTTAATTAGCCTTATAAGGCTAACTAACCAAAATATCACGACCTAACCTAACCAATCGTCAAGGGCGTACAGTTGACTTAACGACTGGTTAGGTTAGGTCGTGATATTTTCGTTAGTTAGCCTTATAAGGCTAATTAAAGAAGGCTGGAGGTGCTTATCTTTACTTGATCCGTCCTTTGTTCTCAAGAGGATTTAATTAATTTTATGCTTATTACTAACTGTGTGTAGAAACACTCTAATCCGTATGTGTACACTTGATTCGATTCGATTTGAATTGTTTGGGATGATTTGATTTCATTCGAGGTCATATGATGGACGGGACATACAGCTTTACGTGGAATCCGAACCACGGGTCGCTACATAATCTGGGTGCAGAGGACTGTCTCCCATCCAACTACTACCCAGACCCAATGTCGCTTAACTCCGGGAAGCGGTGTTACGACACTGGCCACGACGTAGCCTATATATAATATATATATATATATATATATATATACCTTCACCCTTTCAAATGTTCTGTGCGATGATTCCTCATTTCACGAAGGTTAAGCTTGTCACCCCTCCTCTCGAGTTGGCTTGGTGAAGTAGTGAGTTGGTTTCTTGTACTCTCCACCTCACATAGCCAGGTATGCCCGGCTCATCGGGGATTGTTCTGAGCCAGGCGTCTAATCTTCTTTTGAAGATGTCCACCGCAACACCACTCGTGTTCCTTAGGTCTTTAGGCAACTGATTAAACAGTCTTGATCCTCTCACAACAAAACTATTTTCTTTCAGGGTTAAGGATGTTCCCTGTCTAGCCTATGGAAAAACCACAACATGGTATCGTATGTGATACCTTTATTTCATAATTAAATATAAATTATTAATTGAATTAATTATCTATACAAAATTGGCTCGGGATTGTTGACATAGCCTAATGGGAATGAAATGATTGCCATACATACATGGAAACCGTATGTAGGCGTCGGTCTGCATAACCACGTGAAACCTTCATTTATTTCACGTGAAACGAAATCTTCCATTCGCTAACCCATGCAAAAACAAGGGAGAAAGAGTCAACAACCTTTGCAAAATCAGCAATTTATACAGAAATATGAAGATATATTAAAGGAATAGTCTCAGGGCTGTTTATGTTACAGTAAACGCTTTAAACGGGAGGATGTCTAAAGTCCTCCCTAAAGTTCTGTGTGAATTCCTTATAATATAAAACCTAATGACTATAAAAGGGTAGGCCTATTCCTTCAGGGGTTAATAAGTGATTGCCTATATTAGTAACAAAGTGTTAATTCGTCGTGTAACTCCATCGTGGCGGCCCTACACCGAAAAAGATCGTAACGCCCTGCATCGAAGCAAACTAAGATCCATCAAAATTAAGGTGAGGCAATTTCATTTTCATTTTCATTCTAGGGTGTCTAAAATCCCGACGCTAAAATTACCATAAACAATTAAATATAAAGAGGTCCTTTAAAGACCTACATATTCATAACTCTCTAACGAAAATATATAGGGCTTTTGTCGTTCACTCTCCACTGAAATCTGCTGGACATTTCCAACGGATGAGGGTAACAGGCAATCAACCCAATGCCCTATATAGTTTTTCACATGGTGGTCCGTATGTGGGGAAGGGTTATTTGCTGTGAAAACCTTAACCTTGAATAAAATAACAAAACAGAATTAAAACAAACAAATAATAATAAAATTACGCCTTATAAAACATTTTGACATCTGAACAGAATTTATTCCATGTTTGGCTTTTTCATTACATATAAATAATAATAAATTACGAAGCCTACCTCACAAAGTAGACCCTACTCTTTACACTCAAAGCCTATTCTAACTAAAAACACTAAATTTATAATTCAACCTGTCGTGTAGGTTATAAAATTTATTTCAGCAATTTAACTTATAAGACTCATTAACATCACAAAAATTAAGTGCAGAACTGTAACATCACAAAAATTAAGTGCAGAACTGTAACATCACAAAAATTAAGTGCAGAACTGTAACATCACAAAAATTAAGTGCAGAACTGTAACATCACAAAAATTAAGTGCAGAACTGTAACATCACAAAAATTAAGTGCAGAACTGTAACATCACAAAAATTAAGTGCAGAACTGTAACATCACAAAAATTAAGTGCAGAACTGTAACATCACAAAAATTAAGTGCAGAACTGTAACATCACAAAAATTAAGTGCAGAACTGTAACATTACAAAATTAAAATCATACATACAGTATATAAATATATACAAAACATTGTAATATTTCCTATGGAAAATAAATTAAATTGCAACACCCTTTCATTTTGGAAAGAGTGAGGACTTTATAAAATGCTACACCTTTTATATTAAAAAGTGAGGAAAAACAAAAATGAAATAACAAATAAAACGTAAATTAATTATAGGTAATCTAAGATGGGTTTTGTGGCCTTTCCTTGGCCACAGCTCAAACTATTACTATTACAAGGGTTTTGTGGCCTCCCCTTGGCCACAGCCCAAACAATTACAAGGGTTTTGTGGCCTACCTTGGCCACAACCCAAACTATTACAAGGGTTTTTGGCCTACCATGGCCACAACCCAAATTATAACAAGGTTCTTGTGGCCTTCCATGGCCACAGACCAAACTATTACAAGGGTTTTGTGGCCTACCTTGGCCACAACCCAAACAATTACAAGGGTTTTGTGGCCTCCCCTTGGCCACAGCCCAAACAATTACAAGGGTTTTGTGGCCTACCTTGGCCACAACCCAAACTATTACAAGGGTTTTTGGCCTACCATGGCCACAACCCAAATTATAACAAGGTTTTTGTGGCCTTCCATGGCCACAGACCAAACTATTACAAGGGTTTCGTGGCCTCCCCTTGGCCACAACCCAAACTATTACAAGGGTTTTGTGGCCTACCTTGGCCACAACCCAAACAATTACAAGGGTTTTGTGGCCTCCCCTTGGCCACAGCCCAAACAATTACAAGGGTTTTGTGGCCTCCCTTGGCCACAACCCAAACTATTACAAGGGTTTTTGGCCTACCATGGCCACAATCCAAACTATAACAAGGTTCTTGTGGCCTTCCATGGCCACAGACCAAACTATTAAGGGTTTTGTGGCCTCCCCTTGGCCACAACCCAAACTATTACAAGGGTTTTGTGGCCTCCCCTTGGCCACAGCCCAAACTATTACAAGGGTTTTATGGCCTCTAATGGCCAGAGACCAAACAGCATAAAAACAGTACAGGATTCAAAGCCCCAAGCCCTCCAGATCTACCTGTGGAGGAGTAACATTTACTCCACTAAAACTACGGGTATTATCTAGTCTGAAGTGGTAGGAGGTTTGAATACAGTACAAACTCTTTCAACCAAACAACATAACATGGAAGTACAGTACATTTCAATTAACTCACCAACGTAGAAGTCATTTTAATTAAAACATAAATCATTAACAAAACAAAACATGACGAAACTCCAAAGCAACATTAGTAAACCAGCATTTAAAAATTGGTGACATAAAATTTACACAGATAAATAATGAGCAAAAGTTAATAACTTTACTTAAATTCCATAAATTTCCTATACCTAAGGGGAGTCGAACTGATTGAAATAACTTTAACCAAACTTGAGAAGCTAACCTCTTGAACTTTTATATTTAAATAGGTCTTGAGTAACATTTCTCTTCCTAAATTCCTATTTCATTCTTTTCAATCCATTTCACATGGTTTAAAACACACAGTTTATCAAAAAATTTGATCTATAACAAATTTTTCTCCGGCCCCCCCCAGTATATGGAAAAACCACAACATGGTATCGTATGTGATACCTTTATTTCATAATTAAATATAAATTATTAATTGAATTAATTATCTATACAAAATTGGCTCGGGATTGTTGACATAGCCTAATGGGAATGAAATGATTGCCATACATACATGGAAACCGTATGTAGGCGTCGGTCTGCATAACCACGTGAAACCTTCATTTATTTCACGTGAAACGAAATCTTCCATTCGCTAACCCATGCAAAAACAAGGGAGAAAGAGTCAACAACCTTTGCACAATCAGCAATTTATACAGAAATATGAAGATATATTAAAGGAATAGTCTCAGGGCTGTTTATGTTACAGTAAACGCTTTAAACGGGAGGATGTCTAAAGTCCTCCCTAAAGTTCTGTGTGAATTCCTTATAATATAAAACCTAATGACTATAAAAGGGTAGGCCTATTCCTTCAGGGGTTAATAAGTGATTGCCTATATTAGTAACAAAGTGTTAATTCGTCGTGTAACTCCATCGTGGCGGCCCTACACCGAAAAAGATCGTAACGCTCTGCATCGAAGCAAACTAAGATCCATCAAAATTAAGGTGAGGCAATTTCATTTTCATTTTCATTCTAGGGTGTCTAAAATCCCGACGCTAAAATTACCATAAACAATTAAATATAAAGAGGTCCTTTAAAGACCTACATATTCATAACTCTCTAACGAAAATATATAGGGCTTTTGTCGTTCACTCTCCACTGAAATCTGCTGGACATTTCCAACGGATGAGGGTAACAGGCAATCAACCCAATGCCCTATATAGTTTTTCACATAGCCTTTAATTTGGGAACACGACACAGTCTTCCTTTTCTACTTTCCACTGTTGTTTGGGGAGTTACAGTGTTCAGAGTAAGATTAGGGACTAGTTTCTCCATTATTTTTCAAGTGTAAATAATGGTGTATCTCTCTCTTCTTCTTCTTCTTCTTTCCAGTGAATATAGGTTTAATTCGCGTAACCTTTCCCAGTAATTTAGTTCTTTGAAACTTCTCTGACTTCCTTCTAGCTGTCTAATGTCTTTTTTATCATATGGGCATGTTAGGACCGAGCAGTATTCCAATTTG
The DNA here is from genome assembly GCA_023014485.1 of Bathynomus jamesi. Classification (NCBI taxonomy): domain Eukaryota; kingdom Metazoa; phylum Arthropoda; class Malacostraca; order Isopoda; family Cirolanidae; genus Bathynomus; species Bathynomus jamesi. Next base: position 826,476 of record JAJOZX010001057.1, on the reverse strand, counting down.
GGTATGATCAATGTTTTCACTGATTCTGTACCGATTCATCGATTTGTTGTACCTGGTATTCCATACATTAAAACCAAGCTCACCCTCTCGTCTATTGTTAATTTCGCAGCTATCCCCTACCTAAAAGAAAAATAATAATGTATTATAGTCAACACTGAAAATTCCTATGATCTACGACTTTTGCGCCACCCTGTATATAACCTTAGTTTTGCTTCCGCCCGAATTGTTCATTCTGACGAAGATTACGCTTATTATTCCACCTTACACCTAGAGTTTGACGTGGAATCCGAACCACGACCCACCACGGGTGGTCAGAAATTGCAAAGTCTTCGCCCTGACTCGATCTCACGACTTTCCGATCAGCAGCCCAGCCTTCTTTTAATCACAAGGCTACCCATGGTACCCATTGATATACCAACCAATATTTATTGTGTGGAAGGATGAACAGCTGAGTTAACTGCGCGTCGCCTGGCGTCGTCTAGGAATCGAATCTTGGGCCGATGGATTAGTAGTCAGCAATGTATATAATAAAACTTGATTGAAGGGTTTGTTCTTCGGGAACCGCAACTTAGTAAGGAATAAGAGGACGAGAAGGTGGTACATGTTTATTAGTCAGACGTTTCGGAAATTCAATTTCCATCATCAGTGCTAAAAAATGAAAAGTAAAAACGTGAACAAATATAGTGAATAAAAGGTTGTATACAATATATTTATGCAGTCCTGTGATAATAATTTAAAGTTAAAAATGGTACGTGAAATGTAGAGAGGTAAGACGATGGCTAAAATATACAAATGTTATAGGGTGACACAAAAATTGAAAACGCATCTTACCGGGTTATTATACGGGGGGGTCGGGGTAATCTAATTGTATAAAGGTTGGGAATGGTTGACTGTTGAAGTATCCATGTTAGAAACCGGAGACTGATAGCGGATTTCTTTTCCAGTGATGGTTCAGAAGAAATTATTTAGCTATGTTCAAATTAAAGGCAGAACTATAGTCGCTGAGGGTTGATTTTGTACTAAAGATGTATAGGGATTCGAGGATGCGGAGGTCGGTTGGTTGGTATGCTGAATTGATAATTTTGAAATGGGTGAGGAGCAGTGGGTAATTGTGGATTGTGGATTGTGATTCACTATATTTGTTCACTTTTTTACTTTTCATTTTTTAGCACTGATGATGGAAACTAAATTTCCGAAACGTCTGACAAATAAACATGCACCACCTTCTCGTCCTGTTATTCCTTACTATATATATATATATATGGCGAGATTGAAACCAAACGTAACAAAAGAATAAAGTTTATTTTTGGCAGGGAAAAAAATTGCCAATTAATTTTAATAGAAACAATAAAACGGCACTGATGACGTCATTTCCATTTTGTTTTAAGATTTAACTCAACGCTTTTGTTTGCATGAGGTTATATAGCTAGTTCATATATATATATATATATATATATATATATATATATATATATATATATATCTTAGTTAATTAATTCTGTATCTTTTGTCATTTAATGTTTATATGAAGTTTGGTGAACATAATACAGAGTCCTTCTCGTTGGAATTCGAAGACAACTATTTACTTATGCACATACTCATATTTGGATTACACCATATATAACCCGTGCAATATTACTTCCGCCCCTGCGGGTTCCATATTAATCCCTCAAAAGTTAAGCAGTCCCCATTTTTAATACCGAATTTTAGTCTCCCGAATGCCGCTTAATTTTTCTAATTGTCCATGTGAGCAAAATCGACTACGCGATTTTGCGGATCTCTGACGAGCCGAGTCCAAGAGTGAAAGTGGTCGCATTGTTCGCCATTTTAATTGATATTTTTATAGCCAAAATAGTGAAATTTGGGCGATTCAAAATGTGACTGTGGATTACAAGCGTTCTAAAGGGTTAAATGGCTTTATTAGTGTACGCGCGAGGCTATACAACTTATTTCTTATTTTTTTGGATATATATATATATATATATATATATATATATATATATATATATACAGGGTGGGCGGAAAGTAGCTCCCTAATTTAAATTACATATAAATTATGTATAAATTGTGATTGTATTGTTATATTGTTATGGTGTGTTCTCTAAAGTGGTATAATTGTAACGGTAATCTTTTTTTCTCTAAAGTGTTCTCTTTGTGTTCTCTAAAGTGGTACAATTGTAACGTTCATTTTTTTTTTTTCATTTCAGATTGAAGGGTAACATGGCTGAGCGTTTAACACTGCAGGAGCGTGCCCAGTTGGCGGCACGGTACGAAGTTTGGCAATCTGTCGTTCGAGTTCAAAGATGGTGGCGGGCCATTCACGGACCACGTGCCCAAGTGGACCCGAAAACAATCAAGAACTGCCACTCGAAGCTCATGACCACGGGGTCTGTGGCAGATGTTCGAAGATGTGGTCGCCCTTCGACATCCAGGGCCCAGGAGACGGTGCAGGCAGTTCAGGAAATGTTCGCACGGAGTCCACGAAAGTCAACTCGCCAGGCAGCTCGGGAAAGTGGACTCTCCCGCTACTCAGTGCGAACTGTGCTGAAGAAGGAGCTGAACTGGCGTGCGTGGAAGCCGCATTACTGCCAATCTCTCTCGGACGAGGACTGCGACATTCGCATGGAGTTCGGGGAAATCATGCTGGCTTGGCATGAAGACTGGCCCCATCTCTTCCGCAACATCCTCTGGAGCGACGAGGCGGTGTTCCACGTCGGAGGCTTTGTCAACCGCCACAATTGCCACTACTGGGCAGGAGAGGATCCCATGGTTACCGCTGAAAAACGGCAGAATCGGTTCAGTGTAACGGTGTGGTGTGATATGACCTCAGATCAGGTTGTGGGCCCGTCCCCCTGCGCAACACCATGAATGCTGAGCGGTACCTTGCTATGTTGCGAAACGAGGTCTGGCCGGTTGTCAGCACATGGGAGAACATCGACGATCTGATATTTATGCAAGATGGCGCCCCTCCGCACTTCGCTCTTGTTGTCCGTGAGTGGCTGGATGCCCACTTCCCTGGGCGTTGGATGGGTCGTCGTGGTCCACATCAATGGCCAGCCAGGAGCCCCGACTTGACACCGTGCGACTTCTTTCTTTGGGGGTGGGTAAAGGAAGAAGTCTACCGCACCAAACCGAGGACATTGGAAGAACTGGAGGACCGAATTCGGGAAGTCATGTCCTCCATCCCGCCGGAGTTCCTGCTAAAGTCAGTGGACGCCATTCCTGGGCGGCTCCAGAAGCTGGTGGAAAGAGTTGGAGCCCACATTGAATTTTAGAGAAAACCTACCATGTATGCCTACCTTTTCATATTATTTCTTCTGAAATAAATGGATAATATACGTATTTTTTTACCAATCCAAAATAGGGAGCTACTTTCCGCCCACCCTGTATATATATATGTGTGTGTGTGTGTGTGTGTGTGAAGTGAAATTTTGCGGTTCGGTTATAAGGTATGGTAGAGTTCCTTTACGGGAGAAAAAATCCTTTTGAAGTCGAGGTTTTTCTATTAAACTGTCAGTATAAATTTATAATATGCAAAACTTTGAGTCTTAATTCGCTCACATATTTCTCTCTCTCTCTCTCTCTCTCTCTCTCTCTCTCTCTCTATTTAGGTGTTTAGATGAGAATTCTTGGGAGTCAAACCTACAAATATCAATATTAAATTATTTTTGGGAATCTCTCCTTTCTCCCCTTCTTTCATTCTTTTGCTCTTTACTTTTTTTCGTCATTGCGAAGGAAGCTGCTCGCGGAGAAGGGTAGTCAGGAGAGAATAAAAGTAGTGATGTTCCCTCTGCCGATAAATGTAGTAGGAAGAGCTGGGCTAGTCTAGTTTCAGGGCATTGGGCGTTCTCAGATGATACCCTATTGGAAGGGAAGGGAAGCTTCGTGGAATCTCTCGGAAGTCAAAATCTCTGAATAGTTTTTAATGTCAGGGATTCTACTCGGGAATACAGCTAGCTACAGTTTCAGTTTTATATGGCAGTAGTGATGTTCCCTTTTGTAATAAATGAGAAGAAGAAGGTAATGGGAATTCTCGGGAGTCAACACCAAATAGACACGTTTCTCAGGGTTCTGTCCTGTCACCTACTCACCTACTTTTATTTATCAATGATCTATTAACCCTTTCACTCACTGGGTAGACAATTGTGTAGCTGAAAAATTAACCATATTGATTCTTACATAATCACACATAAAGGCAAATTTCTTTTTTACCCTCTGTCATAATTCGTGAGCGAAAGGGTTAAGCCGCACTTCCTGCTCTATCCACTCCTATGCCGATGAATCCACTCTTCACTTCTCCACCGGCTTCCCAAAGCGTCCTTCTCAACAGTCACTCCATGATTCCCCTAAGACGGATATGGTGCAACTGACCTCTGCTCTTTCTGCTGTCTCTAATTGGGGCAGAGAAAAACTTGTGGCTTTCAGTGCCACAGAAACTCAGTTCCTCCATCTGTCTACTCGTCACAATCTTCCACACGACTATCCCCTTAGCTTCAACAATATATAACTGAATCCTTCCTCTTCTCTTAACATTCTTGGCGTTTCCTTTTCTCGTGATCTTTCCTGGAAAGATCACATATACTCTCTTTGTAAAACAACTTCTAAAAGGTTCGGTATGCTGTACCGCCTCCGCAGTTTCTTCACCCCCGTTCAGGTGTAGTCTCCGTACAGGGGTCTTGTCCGCCCCTGTATGGAGTATGCTTCTTATGTGTGGGGTGTCTCAACCCATACAGCCGTACTTGATCGGGTGGAATCAAAGGCTTTTCGTCTCATCAATTCCCCGCCTCTTACTGATTGTCTTCACTCCCTCTTTCTTTGCCGCAATGTTGCCTCACTCTCTCTTTACTATCGTTATTATAACGGACACTGCTCTTCTGAACTCTCTAACTTCATGTCTCCTCCTTTAAGGAGAGCACGCAGCACCAGACTTTCTATACATTCTTATTCTTTTTCTGTCCAACTCTCTAACAAAAGCTTTAATCGGTATTTTCAGTCTTTCATCTACTCAACCGGTGAACTTTGGAACAATCTTCCTCAATCCATTTTTCCCCCTGTCTATGACCTCCAATCTTTGAAATGCAGAGTGTGCAGGCATCTCAAAAACCCCAGACTTTGATTTTGGCTCTCTTCTTCTTCTCTGCGGGGGGGGGGGGGGTAAGTGCCTTTGCAGGCATTTGCCCTTGGCCTCTCCTTCCTGCATAAAAAAAGACATGCTGTATTTCTTAATAAAAAGGGGGACGGGGATTTATACGTATGTACACTGTCGTGAGATGTCTTAAATTACCTTATGCAAGTAATTGCTATGCGAAGGACGCACTATAAATTATGTTAAATCTTTTTCTCGAAAAAAAGGAGAAATCAAATACATGATGTTTACATTCTTGGGAATACTTAAAATAGGGGGTGTTGATTGGTTAGAAGTGCTCCTTCATCCAAATAATAATTACAGCGCAAAAGATCGCAATGTAAATAATGAGTTTTGAAAAGCAAATCTCTCAGCACACTGGTCTTGGCATTCGTCGAAGAAATGATGCAGCGATGAAATAAGTATTCTTGTATATAATAAATAAATATAAAAAATGCTTTCAAAACCGCATGGTATAGATTGAATTCAGTGATTTAGTGTTTCATGCTATCCTTTATTTTCCAATATCTTCTAATGCGTAAATAGGTACAGAAGGTAAGTGTACTCATGTTGTGAATGAACTCTGAAGCTATTCTTTTCATTATACTTTTTCCTACTTTCCAATAAATCTTCTTCCACAACAATTTTATGTATGCAGCGGCTGGCGGAGGAGGAAAAACCTTCTCTGCTCTATACTATCCTCCTAGTATTATTCCTGTGTGAAAGCGGCGTTGCATGTCGAGAAGTGTAAGTATGGTATTAATTTTTAACATTCTTTATTCTTATTTGCTTTTTTTCAACGTTTTTCTTGAGGTAGCCTAGAGTGGATCTTAGGGTCTTTGCTATCCTGTAACACTCTCTCTCTCTCTCTCTCTCTCTCTCTCTCTCTCTCTCTCTCTAAACAGTTCTAATTCCCTGACATAAATATCCTTTGATTTAAGTTTTCATCTGAACCAATACAAAATGAAAATTTACCATAAATTTAATGTACAGTATTATTTCTTTAGATATACAGTACATATTCATTATTTTGTATATAAAAGGTTAGTATAAAAAACATTAGCTAATATATACAGTATATACAGAGGGTTAACAAATGTAAATAGACACATTTGTTTTTTCCATTGTTTTTGATTTAATAAGAAAGTCAGTAAATAATAAAAAATTATTGAATGAATATATTTAAAATCGTGTTGCTTTCCCCTTTTCATTAGTAGTATGGGCTAAAAATGGGAGAGTGCAGGAATGTTGTATTGCAAATGCAAATGTTGATCAATGTTGCAAAGGGGTTATGCAACAAAATGGGGGTAGGGAGTATGCACTGCCGTGAGGGTTGGAGGGTATGTAATGAAGTGGGTAGGGGGTTATGCAATGAAGGGGTAGGGGGTTATGCAAAGGGGGAGGGGGAATGTTGCAAGAGCAACAAGGGGTTATGCAACTTGGAGGCGGAGTTATCCCCCAAGAGAAAGAGAGGAGAAGGAGAGAGGAAGAGAGGTGTTCGCCGGGCAGGAGCCAAGCGTATATTAAGACTTCATCAGAGCGCCCGCTGTCTTATTAGGTGTAAATCCGCCAGTTTGCTTAATCCGCCAGCTGGCTTAGAAGGCGTAAATGGCTTGTACAGGTTGAGTTTCCAGACTGTGCTATTTATTTAATTAAAGCATATATTATTGACAGTTGGCTTAGAATTCCGTCAGTTGGCTTAGAAGGCGTAAATGGCTTGTTCAGATGTACAGGTTGAGTTGCCAGATGGCGATATTTATTTAATTAATTCTTGAACGTTGGCTTAGAAATCCGTCAGTCGGTTTAGAAGGCGTAACCAGCCATTTGGTATAATTAATTAATAATATCGTTTATAACGAAAATAATTAAATAAAACACCATTACATCATTCTGTTTATTTAGACGAATTATTGGAATCAGAAATATATAGAAAATATAGTCAAACGATGGAATGATAAAAAAAATAAAATAAAAAATAATAATAGTATAAGAAATATGAACGAGGAATATGTATATAATAAAAAATAAAAAATGAAAAATAAAAAATAAAAATATAACCATCAATATAACAGTACAGGAGAAATATATACACAATTATGTTAAATAATTAAATATATTGAAAATTCTTCAAAATAAATTCACTTTGTTCTACTGCGCAAAACACTAAACTCACACGTAATCGAGTCTACAATCACATCATTATTGTTTTGCACTACGCAGTAAACGCGGCTTAATATTATTTCAGCGCTCAAGTTATAGGGAAATCTATACTCTATATAAATGGCCTTCATATCGTTCAGTACTACTTTTGTGCCCACTTTACATCCGGTGGCAAGTTATCTTTAAATACGTCTGGAATACAATCAAAAGCACGCACAAAGAGGTCATCGTTAGCCACAACGTCATTATTAAATATAAGTTTATAAACACTTCTTTCCAATCGGGGGTTTATTTTTACCAACCCGAGCTTTTCAATCGTGAACTCTTCTTCACACTGCATAGCGGCAGTTGAAATAATCTTCTAAGTCGTTACGACAGCTGCTCATTATATAAAGAAATAGTTCTTCAGGGTGAACGGTGTAGGTGAGCTCGGCCCTGTACCGCTCAAGTGCTTTGTACCAAAGTTCATGATATTTCAAAGAGTCTAAACCTTTTAAATAAGCATCCAGCTCTAGACCATTCTCGCTTTGTTCAGTCCTACACTCGGTAAACCCATCGAGCAGAGCGGTGTATGCGTATTCAAGAACCGTATCAAAATAAAGCATATCCGTAACACGCGCGTCTAATATAGCTTCAGCTTGCGGAATCCGACGATTTCAAACATTCTGTCGAGGATGAAACGGTTTCGCGTAGGGACAAGAGCGTTATTATCAGAAGCATTCTTCCACATCAGCGTATATCAATGCATGGCCGATCGTTATTTATACACAACGTACAAACAACGGCATATGAGGGGGTGTCACTAATCTGCTCTCTTCTTGTACCTACACCTGCAGGAATTTTATAACGATCCTCACTCCACTTCTCAACTACCACGAAGATTCTATTCATCTCCACACTTAAATAAACAACATTCCGTTTGTTGTTTGTCTACAAGTCGTTTCCAGTACATAGTTAATGGCACCGGATTTACGCCTGAACACGCGCAACGACTTCGTCACGGACACATCGTACACGGCGTTGAGAATGCTGCTCAAAGGAAGTTCCATCGTATTCGAGGAGCGTACATCCAGTCGGTTCAAGCTCTGAGATGACTATGAACCACATGCAACGGATCGGCTCGACGGGAGGAGTGAGTCACACCATAAGCTAATGAAACGTGTACGGCGCTGTTCCAACATGAATACTTGTATCCCATTATATTGAGTAGGTGTTTTGAGGAATTTTCCGATACATGAAGCAATATCGGTTTTAATGTTTTATCACTCCCACTACCCAGAATACGCACCAGACATTTTTGCATAGGGGGATTTTCACGAACTAAACACATTTTATTCACACTCCGGCGCACTATTTGAGAAACATATGACCATATTTTTCCTTTTTGCTTAGCATGCGATACTCATCTCTAAATTCTGTTAAATACTCACGCAGACCTTTAGCCACAACATGTAAGAGAATACTTGTATCCCATTATATTGGGTAGATGTTTTGAGAAATTTTCCGATACATGAAGCAATATCAGTTTTAATGTTTTATCACTCTCACTCCCCAGAATACGCACCAGACATTTTTGCATAGGGGGATTTTCACGAACTAAACACATTTTATTCACACTCCGGCGCACTATTTGAGAGAAACATATGCCCATATTTTTCCTTTTTGTTTAACAAGCAATACTCGTCTCTAAAGTCTTAAAAACTCACACAGGCCATTAGCCACAACCTCACTACAAACCTCGTCATGATATATATTAATATAGTGGTGAAAATACTTAAGATTCTCCATGATGACAAGATTTACATTCTCAGTCGCAGGGTATGAGTACTCGGTATGATACAACATGACATAATATCGCTTGTCACACCACTCATCAACAAGACTCACTATCCATAACCGTTGCTTATCTTCTGAACGTGTTGCTTCTTCTACTTCGCGGTATATGTGAGCCTTTATAAAGGTTAGGTCTATAACATACTTCAATACATCGTTTGTACTAGGAAATCCTACAATGCCCTAGTCAGAATAGCCGTAGAGTATTTGTACCTCTTGCTTCTTCGCACGATTCAATGTAACCTTAAAAGTATCAAAGGAGGGTGGAATAGGGAGTTTTTCAGTATCTACCACATCTTGGCACTTTGCCGAATACCACTTCATAAACGTCGAACACGCAATATTAAAGGTAGCCATTACTATTTTTCGTCTACGCGGGACAACACACGTCTGAGATCCAGGGCTTACTGCGATCAACTGAGCAAACAGGGAAGAGATATGCCCAGGTAGTAGCAGAAGTTATGTGATCAATCATACAGGTGGGCGGGGCTTAGAACTTTCTCCTTTACACACGCTGGGCGGAGTTTAAAATTTTCTCCTTTGTACACACACACACACACACACACACACACACACACAGGAGAAAGAGAAACGCTAATTGAAACACGATTTATTTAATAAACGAAATATTCAAGGTGTATATATATTACAAATACGTGTAATAAATAAGTTAACAATAGACATCAAAGATTATGGTATCCAAAGGGCACGGCATCATAGATACAGGCACCTGGTAACGTTTCCTATAGGTGTTATGGCATACCTTTGTACCCCTAAGTTCTTTCACGCCCCCCAGCTTCTTCGCCCGGAAATTGTGGGTACCTACAGTTAGTTGGGGCGGCCGGACGCTCTCATCATCGTCCAAGCACACTAGATCCTTCAACGAATCAAAGTTAACGACCCGCCGATTCGCCTGGTTGAGCGTGATACCCTTAGCCTTCACGATATATTTCATATCCTCCCCCACCCTCACCCGTACCCCATAAGTTTTTGGCCCTGTTGAGACAAAAGAGTCGGCGTATGCGATGTCTTTATACTCATCCTTGATCTCATCAGTCAACTCCCCGAGGAATTCACCAATAGGAGGCATGTATTCACCCTCCCTCTCTGTGAATATCACATTATCTGTATCGGCGTACAAAACCCTCCGCCGAAGAGAATGAAATAGGCCCCAAAGTTTGATGCGTGCGTAGGCTGTTGTGAAGCTGGCTACAGGTATGTTTGTAACTCGTGAGGTATCTGTGGCCAGTTCGGTATTGTTGTACTTTATTATGTAAGTATTTACCTACATTCACAATCTCCATGACCTCTTTATCGGGAGCGTTGGCATAATCCCAGACTTCACTATAACTTTGTGCCAAGTGAACGTTCCCTTTGCCAGTATTCTGTGCTAATTTTCCCCAAAGACTGTTTAGACACAACTTTGCACTAAAGCGCTTGTCAGGGTTCTTCACAATTTGGGAACGGTCAAGCTGTATACCTTCACGGTCACGGAAACGTTGAATATAGGCCGATTTTTCATCTTCGGTATCAACCCCTCGCGGATACCCTGATGCTTCGACCTTATCCTTCAAAAAAGCGTTTATATATGGCGTGAAAAGGTTGGGTAGCTTCTGAAACCTCCCCACCTCATGTATCTTCAATATTCTGTAGCCATGGCGAACAGCTAGATCCAGCACTGGATTTGTATATACACTTCTGATCTTACGCTGGTTAGCTGTATGAATACATTCCCCATTGTTCTCCTCGTTCTCCTCTGCGCATGAGCTGGTGATCGATAACGACGGGTAAGATCGGCATCCATAAATCGCGTGGGGGGAGCACATCTACGAAAGAAAAGTCGAAATAGTACCCGTTCAAATTTGTTGAGAACACCTCGATGGTGGGCAGGTCAGGTCCCACCAGTTTCTCAGGTGCACCCACGGGGTACGGATTGTTCTTCATCACGTAGGGATATAGAGAACAGAAGTCGTAGTAATGGAGTTTCACGCCCTCAGTAGACGGAAAGTATAGCTTCAAGGGATTTGTACGCCCTCCGAACAAACTATCACCGCATTTGAGAGGATCCAGCACCATTGAACGTTTGATCATGTTTATTTCTTGACGGTACTGTCCATCTGTTTCCATCCGTGCATCATACTCATGCTCCCACAAGACTTTGTGAGTGAACTGGGCGCCTATAAGTTGATCGCGGGTGCGGGTCCACGCAAGACTGTCGGCAGGAAAACTACCGTGGATATTTCCTACGATTCCACACTCAGAACGGGGGCATCTGTGCCACCAGCAACCGTTAAAGGAGTACACAGTATTCTCACCAGTGGCACGGTTTTCACTTAGACCATCAACCCAAAAAACACGACCATTAACCTTAATGGGTACTTCACCCGTGTTGCGAGCATGGTTTATGTATACCTCGGTCTGCTGCTGTAGGTGTATGAGCCAGTAAATAGCCTTGTGCCCATAACTGCGGGGGTTGTTTCTGTGAATAACGGCTAAGGTGTCTTTAGGCATGAAGTTATTCTTGAACACCGTAAAACATAATGAGGCGATGGCGGTTGCGACTTGCAGCGGATCGCATTTGAAACGGACTATGTACATCCTTCTAAAGGTCTGGAAACATACTCTAAGCTTGCGCACATCATTCACGCAATAACGCTCACATTCATCAGCTATATTATAAGGATTAGATTCAGTAAAACTGTTGTAGTATCGGTCAAAATCTTCACATTCATCTGTACTCATACATTCATAGTTAAAGTAATGTTTGGGTGGAGGTAGTCCTACTTCAGCGGCTACGCCCATCACCTTGGGTAGCTTTGCTAATTTAAAAGGTGTGAATAATAAAGTGTCTTTAAACTGTACATTACTTCTTATTTGCATCTGTATTAGTTATTGCCTCTTTTCAAGGGATCACCTGTAAATATCTCAGATGACTCGTGCTCAAGCAACTCCTTATAAAGGAACTGTGTGTCAAATTTTGCCCCGCTATGGGCGAGAATATACACAGTCATTTTTTTTAACTTGTCCGCTAACTTAACAATATAGGACACAAAGAGTTTCACAGGGCTATTGTGGGCATTCGTTTTAAAAACGTTTGTCCGTTTACTACATTTGTGACACTCATCACGCTCGATCTCCATACACTCATCACAGATAGTCTGGCTTAAAAGTAAATGTGGAATAACCTCTTTGGTTTCAGCGTTCGTGTATGTTTCTATATCGTAGTACACAGTTATACAAGGGCTATTTTTAGGCTTAGCATCTTTCATATAACATACGTTCTTTACTCCAACCACCTTATATTTCTCATGGCATGTAGAACAGTGAATTTCATCACATTTATTTGAAATTCCCCAAATTATCCATCATATGAAACATACCACATTCACAGATTCTCATTTTCCTGTACGTGCCAATTGATTTATGGAGCTCAAAACAGTTATTATTGAAAAATGTGCGTCTACACACATCACAATCCCTCTTCTCAGCTTCAACTACACGGCTTTCCCATTTGGAGCTTTTACACTGCTCACATACCATGTGACAATCTTTACAATGTTTCACTATATCATCCGCAAACTCGATACACCCCTTACACAAATCATGATGTCGTCCATATTTTCGACTTTTATCATAACTCGCGCAAAGGTCCCTTATATTACGGATGGGGAGATACGTTGTCCCCGACAGACCTAAAATGAGTAGGGGTCCTGTACGATCTCTCACACAGCTTTTAAAAACATACACAGTTCTACGACGATCATCCATTCCAAATACAACTATACGAACATTCATTTCCTGTTCTACCCTTCTCAGCTCCTCAGGACCCATATTACAGTCAAACTCGAGTTTACAGTCAACAGCTAGTTTACGGGCACGCTCCACTACCGTAGGCAACCAAATTTTTTGGGTCCGTGTATTTAGTACAGTAAACATACGAGCTAAGACTACTGCTATAAAGCCGCAACCACGATCGACGTTTATATACCGTCTATAAATAGTCTGAGAATTGAAGTTAAGAGTATAAGGTGTGGCACTCTGACCCGCAACACGGAATACACGGTCAATATTTACCGTGAAGTTGTCCATATTGAAGGCTATACTACTTTGAGAGGCCTGCATTATACGGCCTAGTATATACTCTATATCTTCAGCTGCCAAACGTCTGAACGGTATTACTATCCAAAAATCATTTACATCTCCGTCATCTGACCCGAATCCGAAGGACAGCCTCGTCCTGACTTCACGTTCGTCGCGGAGCTGAAGGACAAACTCTACAATATGTAGTCCGTGTTCAACACCATTGCTATCCATGGATCTAGGATTAACCCTGACTATATACTGATTTCTAGTCAAGGCTGCTGTGGAGGATGTACCCGGAATTCAACAGTAATAATGGGGGTATATTTGAGGAAGGTACTATTGTAGGGGTTGTGTCGTAAGACGTAGAAGGTTGGGGCTCTATTATTGGTGGTCTAACAACCGGCGCAATCCTGGCGCGCTTTATACCTGACGTGGTGGGCTCTTCATCGTGCCTCCGCTTTGAACTGGCGCGTGCTTGCTACAGGTATCGCTGGTGAGGATTCGTCAGCGGGGATGGATTCCGTGATCAAACCTACACTGTCGTCGCGGTCATCTGTAATATCGATGATGGGGTGCTGTACCTCTTCGTCATTCACGGTTCTGTGGGAGAAGCGAAAAGCAAGACTGTAGAATATAAGGGTCATCACTTAAATATTTATTATATTTTGTAAATGACCCACTTGGGAGTGTGACGTGTTAGAAATGGATTCTGTAGAAAAATTCAAGTTCACGAGACCATCCACATATATTATATCTGGCCCTACAGGATGTGGTAAAACTGTGTTTATGCTTAAAATCATTAAAGAAAAGGGAGAGATGTTCTCAAAATTTGTACATAAAGTTATATGGTGCTATTCGACGTATCAATTAGTGTTCAACGAGTACCAAGATGATATTTTGTTCCACAAAGGTGTATATGACGTTAATTCGTTAAAGGGAAATGAACATACAGTCATTGTAATTGATGATCTCATGTTGGAGATGGATAAAACGTTTGCCGAGACATTTACAGTATTCTCCCACCATCTTAACATAATAGTGTTCTTCATCAATCAGAATCTATTTTTCAAAAATAGATACATGCACGATGTGTCGTTAAATACATAATATCTAGTCTTATTCGCGCAACGTAGAGATGTATCACAAATTGGGGTATTAGCCAATCAAATGTTCCCGAATCAGCGTAAGGAGTTTTTGGAAGTTTATAAAGAAGCTACAAGCCCGCGTTACGGATATTTGCTTTGCGACCTTCATCCGCGAAACACGTTTAGGGTGCTTCTAAGAACGAATATATTTCCAAACGAGCCTGAAACGGTGTATATTTCAGAATGATAAAGAGGCTAAAGAAATACCATGAATTAATAAAAATCTATCATCGACTGCCCCGGGCAATGCAGCAGATGTTTGCTAAAAATATCGAATCCGACTTTTTAAAATGCATCTGTGAAAGCTGTCTTAACGTTATAAATTGTAATGAATCAACGAAACCATCTCAAAAGGCTCGCCTACGCCGTTACAAGAACATAATACGTGCACTCGCTCGTAAAAGTCAAACTGTAGTGAAGAAAAAACGTATTATTGTACAAAGAGGAGGGTCATTCCTCCCCATCTTATTTCTAGTTTTGGGTCCTTTACTGACTAGATTAATATAATGAAGAAAGTGGTAGTGATTTCACACGCGGTGTATGCTTCACTGCAAAGTTCAAAGAATCCAGACACGGATCTAGATCTCCGTAAAAGCAGGCTTAAAAGAATGGAAAGCGAATTGCTAACACTATTAAACAGTGAAAAAACACCTGATGAGAAAAGAATCTTATACCAAGAAGCTCTGCAGAAATTTCTTCACGATTACGAAAATTATAAGAACCCGACAGAGATTCCCATGGTTATTAGGCACAGCACGGGGAACGATGGACATGGTGACATAGGACCTGTGTCCGACGATAAAGCTGACCAACCAAAGATTAATGGGTCGGCCACACAACATATCGAGCATGTATTAAAAATCACCCTCCCACGTACATTGAGGAATAAAAGTTTAAAGCATATTAAAGCAAGAGTACAACAAATAAATGTCCCCAAAACAATGATAGGAAATCTGAACAGGTTAAAAGACTTGGAACATGCGTCGCACGTGACACAATTGAAGACGCCATCAGCCCAGGCGGTAACACCTCTGAAGAGGAGAAAGAAGAGGTTAAACAACGGTCAACCCTACCCATGTGCCTCTAAAATACGCAAATGGCTAACATATTAAGAAGACGTTATTATAACATTTTTAACCCAGCCTCCTTCGGAGGCGTAGGTAGACTGTACAGAAGTGTTTACAGAGTAGGAAAAAAGATGTTGAGAGATTTTTGCGGGAGCAGGACGCTTATACACTTCATAAGCCTGTGAGAAAAAGGTTTAAAACAGCCAAGACAACAGCTGTTTCGACTGACTCTATTTGTCAAGCAGATTTAACAGACATGCAAAGATATTCTGTGTATAACGATGATTACCGCTACATTCTATTCATAATAGATGTATTCTCTAGATATCTGTGGCTAATTCCTCTGAAAAATAAATCACATGAAACAGTTGCTAAAGCTACCAAAACGCTGATGTTAAAAGAAAACAGGGTTCCTAGCTATTTTTGTATGGATATGGGAAAGGAATTTATAGGCCGTTCTTTTCAGAACATGTTGATAGAGTTTAATATCAGCTTTACACTACCATTTCTATACATAAGGCTTCTTTAGCTGAAAGAGTTCAACGTACCATAAAGGAACGCATGCACCGCTATTTTACACATAAAAACACATACAGATTTCTAGACATTCTGAAATCATTGGCCTCATCCTACAACCGCTCACACCATCGCACGATTGGGACAACACCTAACAAAGTTTTAGAAAGAGGTAAGCGCCTAGAGGTGAGAAGAGATGGAACACCACCACCACCACACTCTGCGCGTTTCAAAATTAATGATTATGTAAGGCTGTCGCGTTCGGGAAATAAATTCGCGAAGGGATTTGAGCAAGGATGGACACGTGAGATTTTTAAAGTTAGGGCTATGAGACCTAAAGGTGAGATAATGATGTATTACGTTGAAGATTTGAATGGGGAAGAAATCGCAGGAGGCTTTTCCCGCGAGGAGTTGCAGAGGAAAACTCTTTCGTCTTTGTCTCTCATCTGGTACTTTTCCTTCCTGCTGGAAGTTTACCTTCACTCAGCCTGTCCCAAAGAAAGGTGACCGCTCTCAACCCTCCAACTATCGTCCAATTGCTTTGATTTCTTCCCTCTCCAAAGTTTTTGAAACTATCCTTAATAAGAAGATTCTTAAACATCTTTCTTCTCACAATCTTCTTTCAGATCGTCATTATGGATTCCGCAAGGGACGCTCTACTGGCGATCTTCTTGCATATCTCTGACTCTTGGTCATCCTCCTTTCGGGATTTCAGTGAATCTTTTGCTATTGCGCTAGACATATCGAAAGCTTTTGATACAGTCTGGCACAAATCTTTAATTTCGAAACTGCTCTCCTTCGGTTTCTATCCTTCTATCTGTGCCTTCATCTTTAATTTCCTTTCTGGCCGATCTATAGCTGCGGTTGTAGATGGCCACTGTTCTTCTCCTAAAGCTATTAACAGTGTTGTTCTTCAGAGTTCTGTCTTGTCATCCACACTTTTCTTTTTATTTACTAATGATCTTTTAATTCGCACTTCCTGTCCTATTCACTCCTATGCCGATGATTCCACTCCTCACTTCTCCACTCACTTCCCAAAGCGTACCTCACAGCAGTTGCTTCATGATTCGTGTAGGACGGCTATGGTACAACTGACCGCTGATCTTTCTGCTATATCTGATTGGGGCAGAGAAAACCTTGTGACTTTCAATGCCTCAAAAACTCAGTTCCTCCATCTGTCTACTCGTCACAATCTTCCACACGACTATCCCCTTACCTTCAACAACACACAACTGAATCCTTCCTCTTCTCTTAACATTCTTGGCGTTTCCTTTTCTCGTGATCTTTCCTGGAAAGATCACATATACTCTCTTTGTAAAACAGCTTCTAAGAGGTTAGGCTTGCTGTACCGCCTCCGCAGTTTCTTCACCCCCACTCAGTTGCTGTCTCTGCAGAGGGGTCTTGTTCGCCCCTGTATGGAGTATGCTTCTCATGTGTCGGGTGGTTCAACCCACATAGCCGTACTTGACCGGGTGGAATCAAAGGCTTTTCGTCTCATCAATTCCCCGCCTTTTACTGATTGTCTTCAATCTCTCTCTCTTCGCCGCAATGTTGCCTCACTCTCTCTTTACTATCGCTATCATAACGGACATTGCTCTTCTGAACTCTAAGGGCATGTCTCCTTCTTTAAGGAGAGCACGCAGTACCAGACTTTCTACACTTTCTCATTCCTTTTCTGTCCAACTATCTAATGGAAGGGTTAATCGGTATTTTCAGTCTTTCATCTACTCAACTGGTCAACTCTGGAACAATCTTCCTCAGTCCATCTTTCCTCCTGTCTATGCCCTCCCATCTTTCAAATGCAGAGTGTCTAGGCATCTCGAAAACCCCTGACCTTGATCTTGGCTCTCTTCTTCTTCTATTGGGAGAAAAGTCTTTAGGATTTTATACATACAAATAATTTGTTAAATAAATAAATTCCAATAATATCACTGCGCTGTATGCGATACTTTTCAAAACAACTATACAAGGCCAGGAATGACTAGGCTGACCATACGTACCGTTTTGAACGGGACAGTACCGTTTTGTATGGGTTTTTGTATGGGTTCTGTCACTGAAGAATAATTGTAAGCTCAATATGTTTATGTACTTACTTTTTCATGAATACAGAATATTACATAACCCCCGTCCCTTTTTTGCCATCCCAATGTCCCGTTTTTGTCTCAAGGAAATATGGTCAGCCTAGGAATGACCCAAGGCTAGAACAGGAATGCCCTAGGCGCTAGCCCCAGTCAGAGCCATGTCAGTAAGGATGGAATACAACAATGAAGGAAAAGTGTATCTGGTATCGTGGACTATTTCTTATAATTTCTTATTAATGTCAGGGAAGGAGTTGGCAAGCGTAGAACAGGAAAAAGATTTAGGAGTTATAGTCACTGATGATTTAAATGTGGCGAAACAAAGTACAGCAGCGGTCAATAAAGCGAACAAAGTGCTAGGTTTTATAGCTAGGAATTTTGAGTTCAAATCACGATATTATTGTTTATAAATCATTAGTTAGACCCCATTTGGAGTACGCGATCCAATTTTGGAATCCGCATATGCGCAAAGGTATAGACAAAATCGAAAGAGTTCAAAGACGAGCAACTAATAGTAACGCTAATACTACTAATACACACTAATGCATACTAATGCTAATACACACTAATACTAACACAAACTAATAGTACACTCGAGACTAGGAGGGTAAGGGTGATCTAATCCGGGTTTTTAAAATTATGAATGGGTTCGATAACATAAATGGAGATAACTTTTTCGAAATATCACACTATAATAGAACTAGAAATAACGGGTGTAAGTTGACAAGTAGAAGGTTCGAGACAGCAGTTGCCAAAAACTTTTTTACGCATAGAATAGTAAATAGCTGGAATAGTTTGCCAGTAGAAGTAATTAGTAGTGGGTCTATAAACATGTTTAAAAATCGATTCGATGTATATGTTGATAGATTGGGTATAGTTTAAGGTAGCAAAATTGAGGCTTTTGTGGTTCGGAACCCACGTAAAATTGTAGGTTCCCTCCGCTACCACGGAGGATATGCGCAATACACAATTACAAACAAACACAGTTAGGTAGACCAGCCATGAGTGGATCCTCGGTCTTTGTTCGTCTGAAACATTATAACATTATTATAATAACTGTAAAGAAAATTTGCGTTTATTTCAACAAAAATATAAAAAACCACTACCAAATGCAACCACTCTTCGATACTGGAAGCTCAAACTTTCGGAAATAGGTCGCCTGGTAAAAGATCGTCCAGGAAGCGGAAGGCCAGTAACGGCGACAGGAGACAACAAAAAAAATAATGTCCTGGCTAGTTTTCAAGTCGATCCAACAATTTCAATGAGAAAAGTCGCAGAGGAATTGGGTATTTCCAAATTTTCAATAGCAAAAATATTGAAATCACAGGGGTACTACGATTACAAACCCATTTACGCTCAGCTTATATACGACGATGATTCTGATAGACGGTCGTAGTTTGCTGAAACAATGAGACAAAAGTTCAACAGTGATCCCGATTTCCTTGGAAAAATCAAATTTTAAGATGAGTGTGTTTTCGGTTTAACGAGTAAAGGAAACAAACACAGCGTTCATTACTAGGCGGAAAAAAATCCCAAAATACGATTGGGTAAACCGTTAAAACGGCTACACTAACAGTTTGGGCGTGCATTGGTTATTCAGGACTCGTTTCCTTTGATATATCGAGAGATACGATGGATGGAAAACGCTATTGCCAGGTATTGAGAGACAAAGTTTTGCACATTTTACTAATGGCGTTGGCAGAAATTGGCTTTATGAACATGATGGAGCACCACCACATTACTCTGCAGCTGCCCGTGAGATTCTGGATAAGAACCTTGAAGGAAGACGGCTTGGGCGGCGAGGTCCAATCGAGTGGCCAGCCAGATCACCGGATTTAACCCCATGTGATTTCTAGATTTGGGCTTATTTTCGTAACAAACTCTACACTCCTGATTTCATCTACGCAAATGTGAATGCCCTTGGCCGCAGAATAGATGAAGAACTGAAAAGGATCCCACTCGATATGTTCAGAAGAACAATGAAGAGTTTCACAGATGGAGAACTCTTTGAAGATTAAATTACAATTTAACAAATTATTTGTATGAATAAAATTCTTATAGACTTTTTGTTTGATTTATTTCATTATTTGAACACTTATCCGTATAATGTTGTTTACTAAATAGTCTCACAAATGAGGCGGGATGCTACAGAGGAGTCATCGACAGCAGGTCGATCCTAAACCGTCGTTCAAACTCATAAAGTAACACATAAAGTAAGTTGTCTGTATAAAATCCTTAAAGACTTTTCTCCCACCCTATACATAAATACTGAGTTCCTCTTTTATGTATTTTCTTCGTACGCATGTCCCCGTAAACACACACACACACACACACACACACACACACACACACACACACACACATTTATAATGTGAAAATAATCTTGGGCTGTTTCGCCTGAGTACTCGGACATCCCTGATTATACGATGCAATTCAACTCGAGTATAAAAGTTTACAGCATAGTTATGTTCTGCCAAAGTTTGAGACGATTTTCAATTGTTTTTTACGTTTTGTTAATCTTGTCAAAAATAAATTAAAATTTTAAGTAAAGATTGTGAGTTGGAAACAGTTTCAGAACGGAAGTTATGGTGAACGATGACGGAAAGGAGAAGAGAAGCATTTCAGGGACCGATGATGAGTGAAGAGAGAGAGAGAGAGAGAGAGAGAGAGAGAGAGAGAGAGAGAGAGAGAGGGGTCAGCTCGTACCAGAAGAGGTCATGGGTCGATCCGTTTCCACAAAAGAAATCGAGAGGCGGAATTGTGAACCAATTCGAAAAGCTCTCGTGGACGCCCAAGACTCTCTTCGAGGAAGAACCGATTTATGACCTCTTTGGAAAGGTTTCAAAACCTCTTCTCTCCTCGTATATACTAACTTCTCTCTCTCTCTCTCTCTCTCTCTCTCTTTTTGTTATCATCTACTTCCATACGGACTTCATGAGTGGCCTAATAAATCTTATACAAATGCATTCCCATGCAACTTTTCCTATCTAATAAATTTCCAGTTTATCCGAAAAGTTCATAATTTTCATCTTGGAGGTCCATAAAGAAACGATATTATATAATTATATTCCGTACAAAAATATTTTAGCACATATATATATACTGTATATATATATATATATATACAGGGAAAAAGAAAAATGATTCCATGGCCTTTCGTGTATTCAGAAGTACACCTCGTCAGGGAATGCCTGACGATTCCCTGACGAGATGTACTTCTGAATACACGAAAGGCCTTGGAATATTTTTTTTTCCCCCCTGTGGATTTGCATCATTCATTCATTTCATGTGTTTAATTGTGAAATTCATTCCATATATATATATATATATATATATAGTTGCAAAAATTGCCCTCACCAAGGTTCGAACTCACTATCTCTTGAATAGAAGATGAGGGCGCTAGCCACTACACTACAACATCATAAAAGTTAATACAACCTGTCATACATTTATAGAGAAATATAATTTATAAACATTTCCTCCTTAGGATATTTTAACACTTTTCTCGATTTCGCATCGAAAATCATCACAAAAGGTCAACCTTGGGATAGTTTCAAGTGCTCGTACAAACTAAATCTTATATTGCCATCGAACACATGGAGTTAATCTTAGAGCACTTACCTTCGTCATAATTCAGCACCGTCAGCAGGAAGATACTTTCGTTTTCGAAGTTTGAGTATTGTTTGCCCGTACAAGATTACACTCGCTCAAAAACGCTGACGAAGGTTCTCTCTTACACCTGCGTCAGTTACAACCGTGAGAAGCCTTGAAAACAGTGGTTAACGGGTTATGTTTCAAACCCAGTCCGTCTTCAAGCACATCGCCTAAGCATCTTTGCTTATAGGCTTTTACGCGTTACAGCTGTGCATACTTAAACTCAGTGTCTATAACCCTTTGCATAGGCCTAACTCACTTGGCCTACAGTATTTTCACAGTGTCGTACAGGCTCCTTCTTATACAGCCTACAACACTCATCCAAACTCTCAGCCTAACCGAACAGATTCTCTAAAGCGTTTCCAATACCACGCATCGAACTCATATTTTTATGTAACGTTAACGTAATACCGCACGTATGCTTACGTAATGTATTTTGTCATCCTAATGACTGCATCTTAATACCACTGAGTCACTGCACGTTTGTCCTCCATGTAATTACCTTTTAATTTTCAACATTCAATAATTGTAATATTTGCACATTTCATTACAGACTGTCTAATTGTCAATCATTATAAGTAATTTTTTTTTATTTTCACTAATTAAGCCAAAAATCCACGGAGCCTATGAATCTCGATTATTCATAACATTTATTTGTTTTGATCGAAAGATCGAAGTGTGACCCATAAACAATCTACGTATTTAAGCAAACTATATTAATAGGTCACTTACATTTAAACGCTATACATTTCGCATCCAGAGGCATTTTAAGCGTTAAACCTCCTGCACTCCCGATCTTCTTCTTCCGCAGCTTATTATCCCATCTTTACATGGGGTCGCTGTTTTTGGTTCGTCTTCTCCACTCTCCTCTGTCGTATACCACGTCTTCCTCCAAGTCCTTCTCCCTGATGTCCGCCACCACACAGTCCCTCCATCTCGTCTTCGGTCTTCCTCTTCTTCTCCGTCCCGGCAACTCCATCTCCAGCACTCTGCGCCCCACATACTCCTCCTCTCTTCTCCTGACGTGTCCATACCACCTCAGCCTGGCCTCCTGCACCTTCTTAGATGCTTCCGCCACCTTCACTGTCCCTCTTATATGCTCATTTCTGACCCTATCCCTCCTCGTCACTCCACACATCCATCTCAACATCTTCATTTCAGCCACATCGATTTTTCTTTCATTGCTCTTCTTCATTGGCACAGTCTCCATTCCATACAACATTGCCGGCCTCACCACTGTTTTGAATACCTTTCCCTTCAGTTTCACTGGGACCCTCTTATCACAGAGCACCCCTGATACGTCTCTCCAGTTCTTCCACCCCGACTGTATTCTACAGTTTATCTCTCTCTCTGCTCCCCCCTCTGCATCCACTGTTGACCCCAAGTATTTAAAATACTCCACCGTCTTAACACGCTCTCCACTCAATGTCACTTCCCCTCCTCGGTCCTGCTGCACATCACATCTCATATATTCGGTCTTCTTTCGGCTAATTCTCATCCCCCTACTTTCCAACGCCTCTCTCCAATTTTCCAACTGCTGCTCCACCTCCTCTTTCGTCTCCCCACTCAACACAACATCGTCTGCATACATCATGCACCACGGCGCCTCCCCTCTAATCCTGTCCGTCAACACATCGAATACCACATTGAAAAGGAAGGGGCTCAAAGCTGATCCTTGGTGCAGACCAACTTCCACCCCAAAGCTCTCTGACACACCCACGCTACTCCTCACCTTAGTTATTACTCCCCTGTACATCCCCTTGATCAGTTTAACATACTTCTCCGGTACCATCTTTTCCCTTAAGCATCTCCAAACTTCCTGCCGTGGTATCCTATCATATGCCTTCTCCAAGTCAATAAAAACCATGTGCAACGCCTTCTGCCCCTCTCTGTACCTCTCTGCCAACTGTTTCAATGCAAAAACTGCATCTGTCGTTCTCCTTCCCGGCATAAATCCAAACTGTTCCACTGACACTTCCGCTTCGTCTCTCAACCTACTCTCCACTATTCGCTCCCATATCTTCATTGTATGTGATATTAGCTTGATCCCTCTATAATTCGTGCAATCTTGTACATCTCCCTTCTCTTTGAATATAGGCACTATGATGCTGGTCCGCCACTCATCCGGAATCACCTCCTGGTCAAACAACTTCTGCATTAGATCCCACACCAGATCCACCCCCTCATCTCCCAGTGCCTTCCATGCCTCCCGATAATGATCAGTATTTCATTCGAATTATCTGGTGCAACGCTGGGTTCCATAAATGGAATATCATTATGTAGAATCGGTCGTGTTCAAAAATGCTATTACATATACTGTACACACACACACATATATATATATATATATATATATATATATAGTGTGTGTGTGTGTGTGTGTGTTTGTAGGTTAGGTTGGGTTGGGTATATACGTACCTTGGTTACCTTGGTTTTGCTTCCACCCGAATTGCTCATTATGACGAAGGTGAAGCTTGTCACGCCACCTTAGACCTACAGTTTAACGTGGAATCCGAACTACGCCCTATCAACAACCCAGCGTCTTAACCACTAGGCTACCCAGGGTACCCATTTATCTACCAGCCAATTTTTATGCGTGGAAGGATGAACAGCTGGGTTTTCCTTAAATATACTTTTACGTTTCAGAAGAACAATTTAGAAAAAATATATATATTTCAGAAAGCAGTTTTTTTCCTTAAAAAAAGAAAAAGAAAGTCGTTCTTTTATGTTTTATGATAAATTTCCTTCGTCTGATTCTTTTTTTTTTTTAAATTGATTTTGGTTGTGTCATAAATTTTATAGACAATGGCCGTTTCTCGTTTTATATGATATTGTATAAAAATGATAAATAATATCGTCTTTGATGTGGCGACTTTACTGCAATCGAAATACAGTATGTCGATATTCATGGACCAGCGAGCGCCATTTTTCACGCGTAGGCGTTTAGGATTTATTTAGTTATTTGACACTTTATTAAGCTTATTTATTTTCTGCTGTTTGGAATTATCTTTGGTTTTTAAAGATGTTTCTGTTACTTTTAAAGTTACTCATTATTCCTCTCGCCTACGGTTAGCTACGTCGTGCCCAGTGTTGTAACACCCCTTCCCGTTGATCGGCGAAGTTAAGCAACATTGGTTCTGGACAGTAGTTGGAGGGGAGACCGTCCTCGGAGTCCAGATTATCAGTGACTCCTAGTTCGGACCCTACGTAAAACTGTCATATGACCATCATATGACCTCAGATGTTGCGAAGGAGGTTAAACAACCTCATCAGAAGAAAATAAGTCCTCTCACGTACAAGCGTAAGTATGTAGTGGACAAATGAGGCGTTTGTAATCATCTTTGCAACTTTCAGCAACATGCCATCAACAATGCGACATAACTCATCAAACCAAACTCAACAAAGATGACGTCATACCAAGCGAGCAAAAGAAGACGTCACAGCGCGGGAACCTCAAGATGAGCGTCGCAGCGCTTTCGCTCTCCGAATTCCAACCTCAGTGATCCACGCGCTACCATCATGTAAACATCATCGTGCAAGGCCCCATTGGCCTTTTAATATCACTCAATTAACTTTATATAAAGAATCCATCAATCTACCGCGCGTTATTAATTGTCATATTGTAAGCATTATTTGAAGTGTACACATTATTTCCAATATAAACAATCCGCATATTGTTTCACTTATAATTCAATTTATTTTGTGTAATTAAAGGAAGAAAACTCGATCTATCAATCAACCTAATTAATAACTTAATAACATTATTTGATCTGCAAAGATCATGGTGATCCCAGCCTTATCATTAACAATTAACCATAACCATTATCATCTTTATTATTACAGTGCAAAAAAGCTCACGCTATAAATTGGTGACCGAAGGAGTGACAAATCGAATACCCAGCCAAATCATAAGTGAAATAAATGAGTGCAAACATTTTTTTTAAGTGACATTATTAACAAACTATCATTACCATTCAGTTTTATTCCGCATAAGGAAACGAACCAAAAATTTGAAAACTTTCGCCACATGGAGCATTTTTCCACCCAACGGATCAAGCTGTGCCCAGCGTCTCCCCCGTCTTCAAGGAGGCAAACCCCTCTTCCCATCTCTCCCCGGCTAACGGCCGACCCTCGACCCACCCCCAAGCTTCTCTCGCTTCGAAGTTTCCTGCACATCGTTTCGTCAAAACCTTGTCCAAATATATTCAACGGTCATTTTTCGGCCGCTGTACGGGAAATCATTTGGCAAGACTTCTTCTGGCAACACTTTTTACTTCACCAGCGAATTCTTCATCCAGAACGACGCGTGTTCTTACCCCACCCCTACGACTACGGGAAGGTTTAAAAAGACATTCTTCAAGCAAACAAGCAAGGACACACACACAGCCACGCAACGTGAGGGGCTTACTGCACACACAGACACTCTTCAGGGTTTGGCTTCCCCTGTCTTCTTCACTGTCTGTCTGCATCATTCCGTGGATTCACTACTCCTGCTTGTTTCCATGAACGACGTTATTTTTCTTCCTTCGGCAAGGAACGCATTCATCAAGGAGAATTACACACGCGACAAACTGCGGGCATCGCTTGAACTCGTACAGTTCCCCCAGCCCCCTTCTTGTCGCCTCCCTTCTCCCCACTTCGCCCTGCGTTCCTGCCTTACCCCAACTCCATCCCCTGTGGACCAGCCGAGTTACCTCCCCCCATCCTCCCATCTCAGCATCCTGCCTCATGCCACGTTTCTCTGCCTTCTCCGTGCGAGCGTCTCCAAGATTCCCACTCTTCACGCCGCAGAACAACATTTTTATCGCTTGCATCAAACGTCTCTTCTCATCTCGCTCACTTCGTTCTCTGGGGAAGGACTACTTGTAGTGGACAAATGAGACGCTTGCAATCATCTTTGCAGCTTTCAGCAACATGCCATCAACAATGCGATATAACTCATCAAACCAAACTCAACAAAGATGACGTCATACCAAGCGAGCAAAAGATGACGTCACAGCGCGGGAACCTCAAGATGAGCGTCGCAGCGCTTTCGCTCTCCGAATTCCAACCTCAGTGATCCACGCGCTACCATCATGTAAACATCATCGTGCAAGGCCCCATTGGCCTTTTAATATCACTCAATTAACTTTATATAAAGAATCCATCAATCTACCGCGCGTTATTAATTGTCATATTGTAAGCATTATTTCAAGTGTACACATTATTTCCAATATAAACAATCCGCATATTGTTTCACTTATAATTCAATTTATTTTGTGTAATTAAAGCAAGAAAACTCGATCTATCAATCAACCTAATTAATAACTTAATAACATTATTTGATCTGCAAAGATCATGGTGATCCCAGCCTTATCATTAACAATTAACCATAACCATTATCATCTTTATTATTACAGTGCAAAAAAGCTCACGCTATAAATTGGTGACCGAAGGAGTGACAAATCGAATACCCAGCCAAATCATCATAAGTGAAATAAATGAGTGCAAACATTTTTTTAAGTGACATTATTAACAAACTGTAATTACCATTCAGTTTTCTTCCGCATAAGAAAATGAACCAAAATTTGAAAACTTTCGCCACATGGAGCATTTTTCCACCCAACGGATCAAGCTCTGCCCAGCGTCTTCCCCGTCTTCAAGGAGGCAAACCCCCTTCCCATCTCTCCCCGGCTAACGGCCGACCCTCGACCCACCCCCAAGCTTCTCTCGCTTCGAAGTTAACTGCACATCGTTTCGTCAAAACCTTGTCCAAATATATTCAACGGTCATTTTTCGGCTGCTGTACGGGAAATCATTTGGCAAGACTTCTTCTGGCGACACTTTTTACTTCACCAGCGAATTCTTCATCCAGAACGACGCGTGTTCTTACCCCACCCCTACGACTACGGGAAGGTTTAAAAAGACATTCTTCAAGCAAACAAGCAAGGACACACACACATCCACGCAACGTGAGGGGCTTACTGCACACACAGACACTCTTCAGGGTTTGGCTTCCCCTGTCTTCTTCACTGTCTGTCTGCATCATTCCGTGGATTCACTACTCCTGCTTGTTTCCATGAACGACGTTATTTTTCTTCCTTCGGCAAGGAACGCATTCATCAAGGAGAATTACACACGCGACAAACTGCGGGCATCGCTTGAACTCGTACAGTTCCCCCAGCCCCCTTCTTGTCGCCTCCCTTCTCCCCACTTCGCCCTGCGTTCCTGCCTTACCCCAACTCCATCCCCTGTGGACCAGCCGAGTTACCTCCCCCCATCCTCCCATCTCAGCATCCTGCCTCATGCCACGTTTCTCTGCCTTCTCCGTGCGAGCGTCTCCAAGATTCCCACTCTTCACGCCGCAGAACAACATTTTTATCGCTTGCATCAAACGTCTCTTCTCATCTCGCTCACTTCGTTCTCTGGGGAAGGACTACTTGTAGTGGACAAATGAGACGCTTGCAATCATCTTTGCAGCTTTCAGCAACATGCCATCAACAATGCGATATAACTCATCAAACCAA
This sequence comes from Bathynomus jamesi, assembly GCA_023014485.1. Classification (NCBI taxonomy): domain Eukaryota; kingdom Metazoa; phylum Arthropoda; class Malacostraca; order Isopoda; family Cirolanidae; genus Bathynomus; species Bathynomus jamesi. Next base: position 798,309 of record JAJOZX010001057.1, on the reverse strand, counting down.
ACTCAACAAAGATGACGTCATACCAAGCGAGCAAAAGATGACGTCACAGCGCGGGAACCTCAAGATGAGCGTCGCAGCGCTTTCGCTCTCCGAATTCCAACCTCAGTGATCCACGCGCTACCATCATGTAAACATCATCGTGCAAGGCCCCATTGGCCTTTTAATATCACTCAATTAACTTTATATAAAGAATCCATCAATCTACCGCGCGTTATTAATTGTCATATTGTAAGCATTATTTCAAGTTTACACATTATTTCCAATATAAACAATCCGCATATTGTTTCACTTATAATTCAATTTATTTTGTGTAATTAAAGGAAGAAAACTCGATCTATCAATCAACCTAATTAATAACTTAATAACATTATTTGATCTGCAAAGATCATGCTGATCCCAGCCTTATCATTAACAATTAACCGTAACCATTATCATCTTTATTATTACAGTGCAAAAAAGCTCACGCTATAAGTATCTGAAACGAAGGCTACTCGGGCCGATTGACGAAAACCTTTGATACTGTAAGCATATGGACTACGTCGTGGCTACATCAGAACACCTCTTCCCGTTAGATCAGCGACGTTAGATCGTTGATCGTCCTTTGCGTTCAGTCCCAAGTAAAGTTGCGCGTCCCCTTTGAAAAGGAGCTTAAACACGGGAACATAATGCATTACTGTTCCTGATTCTTTATATGAATCGGTAATTTTAATAGGTACTGTATGCCGAGCGAGAAAGCAAGCCTGATTTTAAGCCAACGTCGATTTGAATTAAGAAAATATTATCGGTACACACACATTGTTAAAAAGGATTTAAATGACGCATACTTTTCACCCATAAAGGTGAAACTGTTTGTGTTCCTAACACTGAACTTCATATGTTAATATGAAATGAAGTTGTCCCAAATCTTCACTACAAATATTCCCTAAATAAAAAAAGTTGCAGATGCATTGAACTTCAATTTCGATCGCAGAATTAAGATGCCATTTTTGGACTGCGTAAGCGCTCGCGATAAACAATAACACGCGGTAATCGTGTCTGCAGATTTACTTCGCGTTGCTCTCTGCAATACTTAAGGAACATTAAGGATCGATTAAAGACCGTAACAACCTTCATTTATGGAAGCCAAAAAACTCGGCCGCTTCCCCTTTACGACCCTTTTAGGAATCTACTTTTATTACGTCAGAACGGAATTGTTTTCCGCCGTACTTGATTTTATGTATTCGTCTTGTGTTTTTATTGTATAATCTCAGCATTGGAGGGAAGAAGTCAGTGCGAGAAAGATGAAATTGGTATTAGCATAAATCGATACGGTAAGTCACCGTTCTCCGAAGCCAAAACAACGGAGGATGGAACTCTTCTCATAGGATTTCCCCGAAGAGGAAAAGCTACAATGGATGGAGGATGCAAAATGCAACGTGACAATGCATTTTGATTTATTTCAATAAACGATGCAACTGAACTACGAACAGGCGCCGTTTGAAGCACTCGACTGTGCGCAGTTGCACCAAGATTTATCGGTGTCCCAAAACCAATTTTGACATTGTATTATCACGAATTTTTATTAATCTGAGGAGGAAACATTCGGAAACTTTGATCGCATAAAAAACTCTTAAAAGTTAATAATCATAAACTTTTTTATTATTTTACTGTTTGGATCAGGAAGATTCTGATCTTATGGTGGGAATAAGACTCGACATATGGGAAATTTCTCCGAAAGGCACATAACCGTAAAATTTTATAGGGGCCGTCAGAACTCTCTAAAAATTTTAATTATTTATTCTCTGCAGCAAATGGAAAAGTACACTTACATGCAGTGTAATTAGTTTAGTGGCTTTTGTAAATTATTACAAATCGTCGTGAATATTTATGGTTAAAAATTCAAATAATTATAATTAATACAAAAAATATCAAAGTACATGAAGTATGATAAATAAAAAGTAACTATATTTCAGAAATGCATAAAACTTTGTGATATGAGAAACAATAAGAGTAGCAGTCAAAATACGTCATAACAAATGTTGGAAGTGTTCACCACCATGTTCAATGCACGAGGATTCACTGTGAAACATGTTGCTGGGCAGATATTGTACCACCTCTGGTTAAATGTTGGCAGTGATGTTGATAATAATTTTCACAGTGTGGGATTGTTCCATATGCCTGATCTTTAATATAGCCCCACAAAAAGTAATCCGGTTATGATGAATCAGGTGAGCGTATAATCACTTAGAAATTATGCAATCACCAAAAATGAATTCAAACTCTGCCATTGTCTGACGAGACGAAGGTAGTATCGGTGCATCGAGTAAGAGTTTTGGCGGAAAAATTTGGCAAAATTTTAAGCACAGCTGTGCAAACAATAGGATTGATAAGTGTAAACAAAGGTTTCATAAGGAGGATGATCATAAAGGAAAAAATAAAATAAAAATAAAAATAAATAAAAAATTTTGGTGTATATATACACATAAATAGGTGTGACGTTATACTATGAACTTTAGCGGCCACCGAAAAAAAAAAAATATATATATATATATATGATACACACAGACCGTGCATGGAACAAGGAACTCTTCTGGGATAATTAAATCCACTATAGTCCGAATAAGTAATGGTAAATGACAAATACCATAGTTTTTCTTTTTCATGATGCAAGCCCGACGTGGGCAACGGGTCTCTCGCAAAGAGGTCCCATAAATATAGCTTCCCTCACCAGCTATCTGCAAAGCAGACAGGATCCAGCTTTGGGACATGGATCTAGGGTTTAAAGCAGCCTAGCCCCACTACATTTAGAACCTCAATATAAGTAAAAGACTCGTTGCATTCACGTCGGATTGAATAAATCAAAGAAAAAGGGGTAACTATTATATTTTTAGCCAAAACCAAAACTTAAACCTCAACTGGCAGAATTGAGCGTCCACTTTTCAAGGCACATAACATGTCCGTTTCATGATGGGAATGAACTCAGAATGGTTCCCTGAGTTTTTTATGATACACACAGACCGGACATGTTATGTGCCTTGAAAAGTGGACGCTCAATTCTGCCAGTTGAGGTTTAAGTTTTGGTTTTGGCTAAAAATATAATAGTTACCCCTTTTTCTTTGATTTATTCAATCCGACGTGAATGCAACGAGTCTTTTACTTATATTGAGGTTCTAAATGTAGTGGGGCTAGGCTGCTTTAAACCCTAGATCCATGTCCCAAAGCTGGATCCTGTCTGCTTTGCAGATAGCTGGTGAGGGAAGCTATATTTATGGGACCTCTTTGCGAGAGACCCGTTGCCCACGTCGGGCTTGCATCATGAAAAAGAAAAACTATGGTATTTGTCATTTACCATTACTTATTCGGACTATAGTGGATTTAATTATCCCAGAAGAGTTCCTTGTTCCATGCACGGTCTGTGTGTATCATAAAAAACTCAGTGAACCATTCTGAGTTCATTCCCATATATATACAGGGTGGGGCACGGGAACCAAGTGTTTTTGGAATAATCAGGAAAATGATATTTATTTTTGTAAAGAAAATATATTGGTAGAACAACATTCGTAAGAACATAGCATTTCATGTCATAATAATCATGTACCGAAAATTATATCTGGCATATGATGTCCTTGGCCGTCGACGCATTGTTGAAGGCGTTTACGAAAATTGGCCTCCACTCTTCCCAGCAGGTCTCTGTTGATTTGGATGATTTGTTGACGGATCGCTTCCTTCAATGCATCTAATGTACGGGGCTTGTCCTCGTAGACACGTGACTTGAGGTACCCCCATAGAAAGAAGTCACATGTGGACAAGTCAGGGGACCGAGGGGGCCATGCAATGTCACCAAATCTCGAAATGAGATGGTTGGGAAACAGGGGGCGAAGAACAGCCATTGACGCTCTGGCGGTGTGTGGCGTGGCCCCATCTTGCTGAAACCACAAATGTCGACGAGCAATACGCCTTCTTCGTAACTCAGGGATGAAAAAGGTGTTCACCATCTCAATGTAACGCCCAGATGTTATGATAACGGTAACCCCATTTTGTTCGAAGAAATAGGGACCGATGACGCCAAACTTTCCCACCGCGCACCAAACTGTAACCTTAGGGCTATGCAGCGGTTTTTCATGGAGTTGTCGCGGATTTTCAGCAGCCCAATACCGACAGTTTTGATTGTTGACGGCCCCATTAAGGTGGAAATGGGCTTCATCACTCATTACCACCATCATGTTTTCATTCTGCTCATAAAGTGCAAGCATTTCCTGTGCAAAATTCAGTCGTTGGGGGCAATCGTTTACATTCAATTCCTGCACCATCGCTAACTTGTATGGGTGAAAATGTAATTCTTCATGCAAAATCCGTCTAACAGTACGATTGCTGATTCCGAGTGCAGCTGAATGTCTCCGAGCAGAGCGGCCTGGGCTTTGCAACATCGCTTGTCTGACCCTTTCAACGTTCTCTGGAGTACGCACAGTGCGTTGCGGCCCCTTCGGTTTTGTTTTCATTATTGAGCCTCCTGTTCGAAGATTGTTAACCCAACGTAAGATTGTGTCACGAGCGGGAACAGAGTCATTTCGATGAATGTTGAATCTGCGGCGAAACGCACGCTGAACTGCTGTCACTGACTCGCCACTCCTAACAAAATGATCATACGCGAACATGCGGTGTTCTAACGTCCACTGCTCCATGATGGCACCTGAAAGATAAAGGTGAGTGTTAGTTAAAGTTAAATGCTATGAACCCAGGAATGGAATGCTACCTACCGCACGCCCCTCCCATTCCTAATGGCCGATTACTAGCTATTCAAAAAACACTTGATTCCCGTGCCCCACCCTGTATATGTATATATATATATATATATATATATATATATATATATATATATATATATATATATATATAGTGGTGGGGAGCAGGGAGTGATAAGGGCAAATGGGGGATAAGCTAAGGAGGATGTTCATAAAGGAGATGGGTAAGTGGGGTAATGAGGAATGGGGATGAGGGAGTGATAAGGGAAAAAATTGAAATAAATATAAATTAAATTTTAGATATACAGTATATGGTGGTGCGGGATGATGGCAATGAGGGAGAGGGGGATAATGAGGGATAATATAAAGGGATGGTGATAATAAAAATAAAAATAATGTTTTTATATGCATATGTATGTGGCGTCATACAATGAAATTTAACGAACTTTAATGAACTATGAACTTTAGCCACCACTATTTTAATAGTAAAAAACTTCAGTTAATAAATACGAACAAAAAAACAAACAAACAAACAGACAAACAACAGTTAAGCCTAAACTGAAAAATAAATGTGTGACATCATAGTATGAACTATAGGGGCCACCGACAACACGATGACACAGTAATATAAATATATGGGAGAGGGGTAAAGAGAGAGGGAAAAGGGTAAAAAAGAAAAAAGATCAAGAATTTTAATCTCTCAAAAGGGGTGAAGGTTGATAAGTGGGTGGGGAAGCTTCATAAGGGAAAAATCAGAATTGTGGGCATGGCCTAATTATACATGTAAATTCTCAAGAAAGTTACCTCCCCCTCCCCTCTCTCTCTCGGGTCGTACATAAATTACACAGGCCTGCGAATGAGAACTTTGTAAGAGTTGTTTTCTTATTAATAACTGATTTTATATAATTCAACTACGCTGATTTCGAATAAGGTGTCCATTTTTTTCTATCACGTAAGGATTTTCTGCAAACTGGAAGGGAAAAAACAACAACGTAAATAAATATTATTTTTGTCATTTTACATTAGGTACCTATTTCGCTTTGTTATACTAATTACAAATGCAAACAACTTTAAAAAGAAAGCAGACTATTAACGTCAATTACATATTCATCTTTATTTGTCCTAAGTTTTCTTGTGAGATCTATTAGTCCAGGCAATTTGTAGTTAGACCTGGGCAAAATTGCTTCAGAAGCTTTCTAAACTGTTTCCAGCTCAGGAACCATTGCCGAATAACATATCCAAAATCCGACAAAATTGGACCCTGGGAACACCCCCAAAAATGAAATTCAAAATGGCGGACTGGATGTTTCCTACGAAAAAAAAAATATATAATTTACGCTTTTATTTATAGAGATACATTTGATGCTTTTTCTTTCAGTTGTAATGTTTTAAATAATTCAACAATATACAACACAACCAGTTATTACGCAAATATAATGTTATATAGCTTTTTACAGATTTTTATAATCAATAATACAACAATTATTTTTTTCCCAGTTTCAAGTTATGTTCATTACAGAAGAAGTGATACCTGGTCACAAACATACATAAATTAATCCTCTTCATCACTATCATCGGATAGATTACCGGTACTTGGGTTGTTATCGCAACCACTGATTTGGCACTCGCCACAAGCGGCTGAACAGGGCATTCCATTACGCTTGCATCCACATCTTGAAGTAGCACATTTCGTCTTGCAGGAGCAGCGGATCATGTTGAGTAGATAATTTGGAGCTGGTGGCTTGTCGCAGGCTGTAGGGTAGTAGGAATTATTCTTTACATACCAACCCCACTGTTCTGCATCGATTTTTCTCTTCTGTAGACTTCCAGATTAGTATTTGAAAGTATGTGCGAAAGCTGTGGTACTTTGTGGACGCATCGGTAGGTGGCAAACGTTCGGGTGTAACAAAAGATTTAGCTGTAGCTACCTTTTCAACTAACATTCGATGACGTAGTGCGTTAGTGGATTCAAGTGTTTTGCAGCCATACAACAGAAGCATTGCCTTTCTTCCAGCGGCTTCAATGTCAGAGTGTTGGCAACAATCAGAACAGAATGTATTTGCAACTGAACGGAGTTCAGCCACCTTCATCAGTGTGTCGAATGCTTTGGCTTTACCGATCGAAAAAAATTCTGGATGTGCTATCACAGCCCGTGAAAGCATGCACAAACAGGAGATACTTGCAGATGTCATTGCCTAACAATGATTGAATGCTGAGAATATCATACACAGGATTAGGAGATGGTCCCCGTCTTATATCGCTGCGATAGTACAACTTGAAACCACTGTCCTTGGCATGGTACAGAAGGAGAATCAGCAAGTCGGTGTCTTCCCCTATTACTGTTGTAGTTGCATTTTCTGATGAGGAAACTGCTGCACGAACGATGTCCACATCAGCATCCCCATCTGCGTTGTGAACAGTACACCCGTGCTTCTTCAACATCTCACCTACGAGGGAAATAAATGCTTGCTTGTTGTTTTCATTAGCCAAGAAGTGTTCCTTCTGGCCAACAAACTTCATGCTTGGACTGAGATTCACATTTCTGCTTGTCTTGGTGCTGCGTCTTCTGTGGGTCATGTCCTTGATCGTAGGAGAGCTGCTGTAGCCATCAAAAACAATGATTGCTTTTCCATATGTTTTCAGAGTGAAATCGGCATATGAGTTGGCGATGCTGTCATATGTTTCATCTTGACGCCAGGAAACACGATGTAGTAAGATCCACCATCCAATACGTACTGGTCTGTGCACTGAATTTCTTGAACTTCTTCCATGCGTAAAGTGTCAGTGTATTTGATTATTGCATGAGCTAGCTGAGACTTATCGGGTTTCCTCAAGATACTTCGTGATTCGAACAATGCAGGAGGATATGCACACAGTTCGTAACACATGACATCTTCAAGATTCATGTCTCCGCCAGTGGCAACAGTCATCATTCTCTGAAACAGTAGTGCAGGATCTACTTCTATATCTGAAGCATCAGTGATCACAACGGCAGAAGCAGATCCTAGTGTTTTCACTTTGTTAGATCTTTTGGCAGAATATGTAAAGGCTTGTTTCCCAATCATTTTTACGACAATGTTCGTACCGATTGAATGCAATTGATGAACGTTAACTCAGGATCAGCAGTTAGCCCTGTTACAATGTTGCAGAGACCCGAGGTAGAATGGAATGGGGATAAGGATTCCAGACGTTCAAGTACTTTCTTCATGTCATTACTGTCCCTGATTTGTCTACTTCCCCTCATTTCCTTGTGCTGTTCACTACTTTCCAACAAAACTCTGGTGTATTCCTGCATTGCTAAGTTATAAGTGGAACACAGAGGCATAGAAAAGAGCCACGTTGTCCTTTGGATGTCTGTAAATCCACTTCCGCGTGTCAGTCCGCCTCTGCTTTTCAGGGAACGCATTAGTACTTGTTCTATCACCAGGTCTGTGCCGAGTCCGGCCCATAATCTGTCGCTTCTTCTTACCACAAACTTACCTTCCTGGAACATTTTGTTAACGGCTGGATTTTCAGAAGGCAAACTTAACATTTTCTGCAGGTACAGGTATATCGATTTCAGGTAATTGTGATGTCCGGCTGCTGCAATTATGGGGATGGTCTCCAGCATAGCTTGCAAGTGCAAATCCCACGAGCCGGTTCTGTCTGCTGTTATCAAGGAACGTGCAATGTTGATCATTCGCTGATATTCCAACCAGAGTTGACTTGTTTGCGAAGTAGATTGTAGGTCAGTTTTCTTCGCATCCAAAGTGGTAACAATCTGAGACAATGCATTCGAAGATTCGACATCCTCAACTGATTGTTTGGCGGTCATAACATCGTCGAGTAGGTCACAAGCTTCCTTATGGAGGTCATGAGGAGTTCCATCTTCATTACGAGGGAAAACGTCTGCGACTAGTAAGGTACTAAGAGCTGCATCTACTATCATATGACCACGTATCGCTCTTGAAACAGCTTTTCCAGACATCATGTGTTGCACGGCATTTGGTCCGTATATTTCTTGAAGTACTTCAGACAATCCTGAACCATTCATAAGAGTACCGACTGCTCCCAAAAGATTCATCAGAGTGTGAAATGATCCCAGCATTAAAACAATGTCCTGCAGGTCTCTCTGTTCATTGATGATTTGGGAAGCTTTCCAGAACAAAGGCTGATCAAAGGTAATAATGCATGGGACTTTTTGATCGCGTGCTATCTTGCTCAAATATAGTAATGTCGAAAATATGCAGGTCATGTCAGTTGGCGACATATCTATGATGGGAAGGAACGTGATCGACGCCACACCTGGATGTGAGACACTTGATCCACCGTGAATTGCCTGCATTGTTCCGGACCAACTTGGACCTGATCTTTCTGCTGAAGATATCTGCCAGAGAAGACTAAGTCGACTTATGGTGGCAGTGGGTACTGGAAGTTCGCGGAATGAGATGTCCCTCAACATGCTTCTCGCGTGTCTATATTCCCTAATGTCAACGGTTGCAATCTTCTTAATGTCATTGTCACCAACATTACGCCTGTGAATAGAAGGGTGGATCTTGATCTTCGGAGTTATTGCGGCAATCATACCCATTCCATGAAAGGTATTCTTCCCATCCAAAGTGCAGACATCATGATCGACGTTATCTGTTGCTAGAAGGACTGCAGTATTTTCATCAACAGTAAAAGAGCCAGACCCACTTGCCACCGCCGCGTTTTTTCGAATCTTGTTACTTCTGCATACGACGAACAGTAACCCAGCTGATGGAGAACGTCAATAAGGTACCTTGACCTAAAGTTGTGGTGTAGCTGAACCGACAAACCGATCTGTAGTGGACATAGTAATCCTCTAGGACGGGTTGCTTGCATAATGCTCTGCCCAATTGCACCTATTTTTCTTGAAGCATCCTGTCCCGCAAATGCTTTTGATAATAGCAATTTCAGACTGTTGGGAATGTAATCAAGAGCACTTTCTGCAGTGATGTCATTTGGAGATGGATACACATCTTTTCTAGGCGAGTCGACAGACTTGATATCACTTCTGATTATTTTTGCAGCAGCTTCTACTAGGTAAATCTTCTGTAGCTCTATATCTATATCACATTCTTTCGACTTTTTGTGATAATCTATAAGAATTTCATTAGCTGTCTCTCGTAGTGTTACTACATCTGCCTTCCCACTTTCACCTGATATTATGATCTTGTCTCCGTAACGTTCTAAAAGCTTTCTCTTCATGTGCCTGCGTTCGTAGACAGAGCTCTGACTTCCTTGAAGATATTCCTCCATTTTGGAAATTAGGTCTCCAATCAACAGTTGTTCATCATCATTCTCTTCCAGGTAAGCACAGGTCTGAAGGAATGCTTGGTGTTGCTCTTCATTAGTTGGTCTCCCTTTCTTCGAATCATGATCGTCGGAGGAGTATGCGCGAGGAATGTTTTTTCCACTTCGAAAATTTACGCTGCAGGTGTGATGGTAGATACAATCTGCAGCAGGAAGATCACGAAGATAATACTCCAGACGGCCTTTTACATTAAACGACCATTCATCGCAGCGGCTTTCACAGCACCTTTTTATGGTTTCGGAGAACTCTGTAGTTCTTATTTTGACGCTCTGATTTTGGTTTGTGTTTGGAAAAAAAGTCCACAAAGGTATCACAAAACAAACAGTGAGTAGCACTGGAAAATGCGTATTCATGAAAACGAGCACTTTTCCTTGGTATTGCCTCGGCTGCGGTCTGTCGCTTCTTTATTTCAATGGTCTTTTTATCCGTAAACCTTTTCCTACATACAACGTGAACACTTATTCCAGCTGTTGCAACAACATCGCTTCCACGGCTGCGGCTGGATGCATTTATACCATCTGCTCCTTTTTGCGAGATGTGAACCACTTCCTGTCCGCTGTCCAATTTCTCCTTACAAATCACGCAAAATTCTTCAGGGGTCTGCATTCTTGAAGGCGGACGCACACCGAGTCAGCCGTACACCGAGTCAGTCTGAAACAGAAAACACAAATTAATAAACTGTGTTGCAGTATTTAAAAGGAGTACATAATAACAGTTTTAAAGAAAATGACAAGCACAAATACGCAGATTTGATAGTGGGTAGTAGGAATTAAAGAGTTGTATATAATATAAGTTTATAAGATGTAGCAATGTCCATTCTCCATACACTCCATACAGTATATTTTATTTACATTACGTGACGTCATAGTTTAATACTAGCCGCCTAATACAATTTTTAGTGTCATATAGGTTAATTTAGAAACGAAAATGTGTTTTAAAACATTTTACTGATCAAGAAAAACGTCATAACTCTCTTTACAAAGCGAAATTAAAATTTATTGTATTTCGTAGGAAACTGCCAGTCCGCCATTTTGAATTTCATTTTTGGGGGTGTTCCCGGAGTCCAATTTTGTCGGATTTTGGATATGTTATTCTGCAATGGTTCCTGAGCTGGAAACAGTTTAGAAAGCTTCTGAAGCAATTTTGCCCAGGTTGAAGCTATTTTTGCTCTAGATTGCCTGGACTATATGCCTTTTAGTCTCGAATGTACGCGCTGTTCCTTTTCTTTTATGTAACCGTTCTCCTTGTTTCTCGTTGAGTGTTCCGAGATTCTCAGGGAAATAATCCAAGTATGAATGTAAGAAATGCAATTCTAAACTCGTATTACAACCCAACTCTTTGAACTCATTTAGCATGTTGTTCACAATGTTTTGATAATTTTGGTCCTTGTTGTTCCACAAAAATTTGCTGATAACATCCTTAAAAGCAATCCATGCTTCTTTTTCAAGATTGTCCATTGTTCTTTCAAAGTGTTCATCCAAAGTCAGTTTTCTAATCTGGGAACGAACGAAAATTCCTTCTTTCAATTTTCCTTCCGAAAGAGTTGAGAATTTACCACACAGATACTTAAAACAATCTCCATCTTCGTCCAAGGCCTTAACAAATTGCTTCATCAAGCCGAATTTTATGTGAAGCGGAGGTAAAAGGACTTTCTTCGTGTCAACCAAACTTTCACGTGAATGTTTTTAGAACCAGGTTTCAGGTTAACTCTGCGTGGCCATTCCTTTTTTATCCAGTGCTGAGTTCTTGCTCGGCTATCCCATTCACACGAAAAACATGGAAACTTCGTACAACCTGGTTGTTGACCTAACAACATACAAATCACTTTTAAGTCTCCACAAAGTAGCAACCGTATTCTTCGCATTTAACCTTAGCTAGAAGAAGCTCAAGATTTCGTACGTTTCCTTCAAGTGAACCGAATGAGCCACAGGAACAGATACATACAAGTTACCGCTGTGAAGGAGGACGCCTTTTAGATTTCTTTTGGAGGAATCACTGAAAAGTCTCCACTCATTTGGGTCATAGACTGCAGCGCCTAGCCTAAGTATTGGTTCCGAAACATTGTTGCAATATACGAGTGAATTTTCTTGAGAAAAATATTGGCTGAATTCTTTCTCTCGATTTCTGTACCAGTAAAATGACGTCTCGGGAGAAAGCAAGTTCTCTGCACGAAGTTTGGATCCCAAAATTTCTGAAGAATCCTTCGGGAGACACAAATGTCTTACCAAATCATTAAGTTCACTTTATGTAAACAATTGGGGTTCACCAGCTGTTTTGGTTTGAAAACAATCAAAATAATCGTTTCCATCGTCATCAGACACCAATCAGATGAAGTTATATCAAGAGTATTTGGTTTAGTAGGTACAGGTATACTAAGTCCATGAGCAACAGGTCTTATAGTAGACTGAAAGTTTGGATAAGAAATTTCCTTTTTTACTTTTAGTATTGTGGCCTTGCACGTTACATGAACAAAAATAGCAGTCATTGCTGTGATTTCTAGGCTTACGTCAGACCATTGTAATCACAAAAGGTAAAGAATCCTTTTTACCTTTACTCTACAGTCTAAGTTGTTCAACACAAACGCTGCAAACTTTATGCGGAGCCCATGATTTGTCCTGATCCCCAAGTTTCATTCCGAAGTACGCATAGCACTGGTATGCATATGAAATTTGTTTGTCTGCTGTGAGGGTTTTTTCAACTCATATTATATAATTCGACCATGCTGAATTCGAAAATGACATTGGTTTTCCTCAATCAGGTCAGGTTTTTTCTCTATTGGCCATTTATTATAAGTCCAATTTTATCCCCAAATTTATTGATTTTTTTAGCTTAAACACTGTAGATACGAGTAATATTATAAGAACACTCGTGAAAAATGAAAACATTGTGTGAATAAATATTTTTATTCATACAATGAATATGGAAAAGAGTTTATTGAGGAAGGAATGAAGTTTTTTTGGCTTTCCGTCTGTGTTTTTCTTCGGGCACGTCTCGCTTCAAACACCAGCAATAGTCCGCCAGCATATTGATATCCCAGTTTCCCTGGTACCTCTCTTCCATTATTTTGATATCTTGGTGAAATCGTTCACCCTGTTCCTCACTATAATCCCCGCAATTTTCAGGAAAATAGTCCAAGTGGGACCACAAAAAGTGCATTTTTATGGACATGCGCGACCCATGAGCTTTGAAAGCTTCCATCAAGTTTTCGACAACGGACTCGTATTCTGGACTTCTACGCTTGCCAAGAAAATCAGTGACAACTGATTTGAATGCCTGCCAGCCATTCTTCTCAGTTGGAGTCATTGCGTTTTCGAACTGAGTATCCTTGATCAAAGTTCGAATTTGAGGACCATCAAAAACCCCAGCATTTAGTTTAGCATCAGATATATGAGGAAATTTACTCTCGAGATATCGGAATGCTGAACCCTCCTTATTCATTGATTTGATGAAATTTTTCATGAAGCCCAGCTTAATATGAAGTGGTGGGAGCAAAATTTTTGTTGGTGGTACAAGGGGCACTGAAACGACATTATGCGACCCAGGTTCAAAATTCTCTCTGGATGCCCATTCACGCTGTGCATAGTGCTTCTCATCCGCTCGGCTATCCCATTTGCAGAGGAAACATGGGTATTTCGTGTATCCCCCTTGCATTCCCAATACAAATGCCACAATCTGAAAAAAAATGAAAATATTTAAAGAATTTAGAGAATTTGTTCTATCAGATAAAAAAATCTATGCATTGGACTGTATCACTTCTGTGGGGAAGTTAAGTGTTCTTATACGCTCTCAAATAACCTTTGGAAAAACAACATAGTCAATAGCAATTGTTTACTTATGATATTAGTATTACCTTCAAATCTCCACAGATCCTCCAGTTATGTTGGTCGTATACGAGAGCATCCAGTAAAATTTTCATGTTATCGTAGCTCTCAGTAAGTTGTACGGAATGTGCTACAGGGACTGATGCAACCCTATTCCCAATGTTGAGAAGTACTGCTTTCAAACTTCGTTTAGACGAGTCTATAAATAGCCTCCATTCTGATGCGTTATATGGTAGGCCCAAGGATTCGATTAGCCCCTCAACATTGCAGCAGTACACTAAGGAAGAGGTATTTTCGTGCACTGCAAAAAACTTGCGGAATTCTTCCTCTCGTTTCCTATACCAGGAGAATGTTGTTCCCGGAGCCAGCAAGTTGTCCTCTCGAAAGTCGTGAGCCCAAGATCTCGGCAGCTAATTTGGAAAGTCCTAAATCCCTGGTAAGATCATTAAGTTTGGCCTGGTTGAGAGGCCTCGGCTCATTTGAAGCGGTATTTTGAGGTATATACGACTGGGACTGGTCATTGGCATTGGTCATTGATTCATCATCAGAATCATCGAAGTCCAGGGTTTGAGGTGGGTCGGGTATTGGAATTCCAGGACCATGGGGTACAGGTCTCATAGCAGAAGGAATGTCAGAGTATACAACAATGTGTTTATTCTTCTTGTTAACTCCTGAAAATAGAAACACAGAAACATGGATATAAAACTTGCATATGAAATAGAAGAAGCATTCAGACAGTGGCGGCTCGTGAGGGAAGGCTGCGGTCTGTAAGATATGAAATAGGTCGATGGAGTCTGTATATTTTCTTTCTTTTTCATTCATATTGTCCCTTCGGGGACAATATGAATGAAAAAGAAAGAAAATATACAATCATTGTATATGTAAATGTAACTTGTATAACAATATGTATGTGTAAATGTATTTTCTATAACAATATGTATATGTAAATGTATGATTACCATTATGGTGAATATTATGCTATATATGGTGAATATTACATTATGGTGAATATTATGTCAAGTTTCATACGAGGATTTCAAAATATTTAAGAAAAATAAATTTATAAGCCCACCTTGGAGGTTTGTCATGCAGAAATAGCAATCTGTCACGTGATCCTTTCCTTCTCTCCAAATCATGGGAATTCCAAAAGGCAAAGATTTCGCTCTGCCTTTGCTCCATCTTCTCAAATTTTCAATGCACGTCTTGCAGCACATATGAGGGGCGAAATTTTTGTCCTGGTCCCCTAGCTTAATTCCAAAGTATGCTCTATACATTGTCTTCACAAATTTAGTGATTTGGGACTGGTTATTTGGCATGGTAACCGTCCCACATATGTAGCAGAATCTATTGGGATCATTTTTACACGCTCTATTCATTATGAAATATTTTATCTATATGCCTGAAAAGTAAAAAAAGATATTATACAAGTGAAACAAGTGATGATAGATGTTACTGTTCCAATTCCGCTTTGACAAAATCACGAAAAATTCTATTTTACTTATGAGGCCATAGCCGGATAACCTGAGCTGATTGAGAAAAACGGATTGCAGATTCGAAATCAGCAGAAAACACTCTATAAGAATCACTTACAAAACCCTTGACAGCAAAATTGATGCATACCAGTGTACTGCAGAGCTGGGCATTTGCGGCATATTTTGCGGTACTGCGGTACTGCGGTACTACCAAACTACCAAACCGGCACCAAACCGGTACGCGGAAATTTGAATGCGGTAGCGGTACTGCGGTACTTTCAGCGATCCTTTGCGGTACTGCGTTATGCGGTTCCGGTTTGCGGTTTGCGGTAGTACCGCAGTACCGCAGTACCGCAAAATATGCCGCAAATGCCCAGCTCTGCCTGAGTGTAGTATGCTTTCTTGATGAAGTCTGTAATATCTCGCCTTTGTTTTTTCACAGTAAATTTTCCACAAATATAACGGAAAATGTTTGGGCTATTTACACACCCTCTGGTTGCCATAGCGACAAATAAACAAATTTCAAAGGAGAAATATAGTCACCGCCCACCTTTGAATAATAAAGAACTATAACCTCGCATGCACTAGACAGACTGACTCATCTGTGGCTTGTCAATCACTTATATACTAGCGGTGCGTTTCTCGAATGTTCTAGAACAGGGCTTCTCAAACTTTTTTCACTTGCGACCCCTTTGGATCAGACAAATTTTTTCGCGACCCTTCACTCAATGTCATAAAAGCAATAGGTACTAACACTGTATATTTATGAAAAAAATAATATTTTCAAATGTTTCTGCGACCCCCAATAATATTTACGCGACCCCTAGTTTGAGAAGCGTGGTTCTAGAAGACTCTATGACGTCACTTCTGATCTGTAAGCATTTATAGGCAGTAGTTTTTAATCAAAATTTAATTGAGTAAGTTTTAATGAAAATTACTTACATATGTAATATGAAATATGACATTTTGTGAAAAATCTGTACGTGATGGCGAAAAATGAATATTATTTTCGGAATCAGCGTGCAAAAATTACTATATAAGTGATAAAATATTTCGGACAACAAAACCATCGCAGGCTGTGTTATTATTACTATATTATTATTATTATTATTATTATTATTATTATTTCTCCGTTCGATGTCCGATAACAATACATACCAAATATGCACTCTTAAGTTATTGTAAACAACAGACATACCCTGATACGAGTATATGCGACCTCACTCCACACACAATTTTTCACTGAGTACAGTATACATAGGAAATTAATTATTTCCATCTTGATAAAAAAGACTACTCTAGACGCATTTGAGGAGACAAAAATGGATCGATTTGAGAATTCGTCGTTGAGAACCACATAGCTATTTATGAATTATACATTTACTGAAAATTAGGGGCCGACCGAGAGTATTCCCAAAGTATCGGTACCGATACCGATAGTTAGAGCAAAATATCGGCCGATACCGATACCTGTCCAAAATATCAAAATAGGATTCAAAGAATGTAATTCGACACATGTACTGTAATTCAAAACATATATTTGAAGAAATGGAATTCACAAAATAAAAGTAATGTAATGGAAAAAATATGTAATTAAAAAATTGTAATTAAAAGTGTAACTCAATATAACAGTTCACTCAATAATCAAAATTGAGGAACTTCAGATTTTTGGAGAGGATGATTTGTTCCTCAGCGTTGATTGGGGTGATGTTGGCTCGTTTCGCATTGATAACATCTCCAGCCGTTGAGAAAAGCCGTTTAGAGTCAACTGATCCAGAGGGGCAGCTCATGCACTTCTCAGCAACTTTGGCAATCTCCGGGAAATCAACAGAATGTTCTTGCCAGAAAATGAATGGATCCCTATCCCCAGCGAACCGAGGTTGCGACCAATAGGCGTCCAGGGCTGCTTGTATTCATGCGTCTGGGATTGTGAACCTCGTGTCGTATCCCTGGGGTTCTTCAACTAGAATAGGACGAACGTGATCGTCGAGATCGCTACCTTCTAAATCGGAAAGGTTTTCTCAAAGAGCGATTTTCTTGGACGGAGAAACCGGACCACTTCGGCGGCGTTTCAAACTGCACCTCCAATACCAGTAGTTAATTAATAAATTTACAAAAAATTATTACACACTGATGAACTGATTCATAACTTGCGAACTGAGGAATGACGTCGCGATGGTTATTGGTTCGCTTTATATAGAGCGGTAATGAGTCATGGAAATTTCTAGAAACGTCGGGATAAATCACGAACACACGTAATTTCCCGAGCAGCCGGGAAATTTCTATTTGGAAAACGCCCGTTTTTTTTATTCTCGATGCCTACTGAAAATATTGGATGATGATAGTCTCATGCACTTTTATAAGATGTATTTGAGGATAAAAGGAACTCAAGCTCTCCTAAGCCCCACCCCACCAGAGGCTACCACTCTAATCAAGTGACTTAATTGTGCGCGAGGCCTATACAGCATGAACAGACAGGAAATCCAAATCAAGCACAGCATTACTATTATTATTCATTCTCTTCACCAATGACTTTTCACACTATTTTTGCTCTTAACATTTTAACTGTTTCATACTAGAGTGAAATATCTTTTATAAATCTTCATAAATTTTTTTTTAAATATACGAATGATAAATTAGCAGACTATTTTCAGGGTTTTTTTTTCTTTACTGTTCTGTAAGTTCACAAGTTTTTGTTTCTTAACCTATACTTCGAGATGGATGGAGGGCCATATGATAAAAATTTCTTTATCCAAACTTTCCATAAGGGTCATATTAATCACATCATTTAATTCATTATTTCATTCTATTAACACACTTGACTTCTTTAGGGAAGAATTTCTGTTAGGCTAATGCAAGATTGTAAATCAGAATCAAACTATTCCAGATATATAATGCAATGTATTCTATAATACAATAATTGTACAAAAACCCAACTATTTACAAGTAAGATTTCTCGAAACTGATTAACTTATTTCATGGATGCTTGCAATTTTCTGAACTCAGTAGGCTATTAGTACTTTGAAATTACCTAAATATTCTTTTTCTTTTTTATCAGTTTAACTACAAGTATCTAGTGCATATCTTAAATTATAAAAAATATTTAGAAAACAGACTAATTTTTTAAATTATCAAAAATTACTTTCAGTTAGACAATAAGGCAATGTATTTACCAATCAAAATGAAAATTCTCTATATAATTCAGTTTAACAACTATAATTTATATTAAAATAAAAATTAAAATAAAGATATTAATACTTTATTAATGAAAATTTCACATCCAACAAATCATTCTGGAGAAATGAATATGCAGAATGGTATATGGGAAATGTAATTTCACTGTCGCATAAGCATAGTTGTATGTTGGCATGACTCACCATTGGTCATCATATACATACTCGTACATGTATATCAGGCCACCCCCTTATCTTTTCCCCCTTCACCCTTATCGTTTTCCCCCACCCTGTGGAGTTGTTGTTTGTTATTAAAATGGTGGCTGCTAAAGTTCATAGTATGATGTCACACTTATATATACAGGGTGGGCCGAAAGTCTGGATCCATAGGAAAATATTTATTTTAATACATAAATTTCACATCCAACAAATCATTCTGGAGAAATGAATATGCAGAATGGTATATGGGAAATGTAATTTCACTGTCGCATAAGCATAGTTGTATGTTGGCATGACTCACCATTGGTCATCATATACATACTCGTACATGTATATCAGGCCACCCCCTTATCTTTTCCCCCTTCACCCTTATCGTTTTCCCCCACCCTGTGGAGTTGTTGTTTGTTATTAAAATGGTGGCTGCTAAAGTTCATAGTATGATGTCACACTTATATATACAGGGTGGGCCGAAAGTCTGGATCCATAGGAAAATATTTATTTTAATACATAAATTTCACATCCAACAAATCATTCTGGAGAAATGAATATGCAGAATGGTATATGGGAAATGTAATTTCACTGTCGCATAAGCATAGTTGTATGTTGGCATGACTCACCATTGGTCATCATATACATACTCGTACATGTATATCAGGCCACCCCCTTATCTTTTCCCCCTTCACCCTTATCGTTTTCCCCCACCCTGTGGAGTTGTTGTTTGTTATTAAAATGGTGGCTGCTAAAGTTCATAGTATGATGTCACACTTATATATACAGGGTGGGCCGAAAGTCTGGATCCATAGGAAAATATTTATTTTAATACATAAATTTCACATCCAACAAATCATTCTGGAGAAATGAATATGCAGAATGGTATATGGGAAATGTAATTTCACTGTCGCATAAGCATAGTTGTATGTTGGCATGACTCACCATTGGTCATCATATACATACTCGTACATGTATATCAGGCCACCCCCGTTATCTTTTCCCCCTTCACCCTTATCGTTTTCCCCCACCCTGTGGAGTTGTTGTATTCTCGCATTCGTCATAAATCTTCTTGGATGAACCAACTTAGCATTAGTCACCATATATATCTACATACACTTGTATAATTAGGCCACGCCCACAATTTTTATTTTTCCTTTTTCCCCACCCCTTCACCCTTATCAACCAACTACATCCCTTTGAGAGATTAAAATTTTGTTTCCCGTTTTCCCCTTTATATTATTGTGTTAGCTTGTTGTCGGTGGTCCATATAGTTCATATATATTTATTTTTATTTGTTTTCCAGTTTCGGCTTCATAGTCGTTTGTTTGTTTGTTCGTATTTATTAACTTTGAATTGTTTGTTATTAAAATGGTGGCTGCTAAAGTTCATAGTATGATGTCACACTTATATATACAGGGTGGGCCGAAAGTCTGGATCCATAGGAAAATATTTATTTTAATACATAAATTACAACAAATGGTAAATACTTAAAATGAATATCAACTTTAACTCGTAAATGCGTATCCGTGATACTGTACAGTAGTTCGTACTCCAGTATAAATACTCAAATACTTTTTTTATTTCAGCCCAGAAATGGCTTCGAATCTAACAACAGAAGACCGGGTAGAACTTGTACTCATGTACGCAAGACAGGGCGCTACACACAGAGAAGTTGCTACCGAATTCAATAGAAATCATCCTGATAAGCATCCAGTAACACATGCGACTGTTGGCAAGTTGTTTAAACGTTTCAAAGAAACAGGAAGTGTACATGAACGACGGCGTTCTGGTCGTCCAAAAACTGCAACTGATGAAAATACCTCTGCAATGGTATGTAAAACTTTAACGAATAGTCCAGTAAAGTCAACAAGAAGATTATCAAATGAAACACGCATCTCGAGAACGTCAATTCGAAGAATTATTAAAAATCATAAATTCCATCCCTAAGTGTCTCGATGTCAGAGGCCGCCAATTTGAGCATTTGTTATAATTTGTTGTTTATACTGGAGTACGAACCACTGTACAGTATCACGGATACGCATTTACGAGTTAAAGTTGATATTCATTTTAAGTATTTACCAT
The DNA here is from genome assembly GCA_023014485.1 of Bathynomus jamesi. Lineage (NCBI taxonomy): Eukaryota > Metazoa > Arthropoda > Malacostraca > Isopoda > Cirolanidae > Bathynomus > Bathynomus jamesi. The sequence continues at coordinate 777,513 of JAJOZX010001057.1, read as the reverse complement.
TTGTTGTAATTTATGTATTAAAATAAATATTTTCCTATGGATCCAGACTTTCGGCCGACCCTGTATATAAATTAATTTATTTTTATATTTATTTTTCCTTATGACCATTCTCTTTATCAAACCCTTTGTTTACATTTATCAACCATTGTTCACACAGCTGTGATTAAAATTTTGCTCTTCTCTCCTTTTCCCCTTTTTTACCCTTCATTCCCCCTCACCTTCATTTCCCATTTTCAGTAGTTTCCTCTCTTTTATCTTCTTGGCGCTGGCATTTGCACGCCCACATCCTTTTGATACTGTGATGTCCGCTAAACTTCATCGGGATATTTGTTAGCATACTACTGACCGGTACAAATTGGTAGTGTTTGTAATACATACATTCACAACTTTATCCTACACAAAATTCCAGCGTCAAAGGGTTAAACTGGAAACAACCAAATAGAAATTGCAATGGAGTAAAACATATTTAAAGAAACAGTTCAAAGAACCGTACAGCGGATGCAGGAAAATGGCAGTTTAGCTACTTGTAACAGACAGGGTCATCATAGAAAAACTATTTGACAAAAAAAAAATGTTCAGCAAATCGCTTTAAGACAGCTCCAGAAATAAGTGCGATCATTCAGGATGACCATGGAAATGCTGGAAGCACGTTCATTGGGAAGAGAAACCTTCAAGAACGTGCACATGGCTGCAAGCAAAAGTTGCTGTAGAAAGCTTTATTTTAGTAATGTGAATAATCAAGAGAAAAAAGTTTGACTCTGCAAAGGAACATCAAAACTGGAGTCATGAATAAAACTGTTCTGTGGAGTGATGCAACCCAAATTAAACATGTTGGAAATGAAAGGTGTAGGTTTGTGAAATAACGAACCCATGAAATTTAAGAAATGTATCTAAGATACAAAATGCAAGATACTAGCTTATTGTGTATCAAAGACACATGATACAAGATACATTTTAAGAAACGGACAAGATACATATCTAAGATACTTTTCTCGATACAAGAAACTTATCTAATCAGTTTAAGTTTAGAGACTAGAAATAATAGGAAAAAAAGAACTTTTAAGTCATTTAAATCAGCGATTCCCAACTTGCTTGCAGTACACGGAACTGTTTTTAGTTGGTACGGAAGAAGATTATACTGTAAATATGCAGCTTGCTGATTGATAATTACTTTCATGATAATGTTTTCAAAAGTAATATTAGCTGTAGATGAATAACCCGCAACTTTTCCGACTGCAGGTTTGCATGCTATTCAATTTGCAGTCCAGCTAGATCTCAGCTCATTTAACGATAACGAACAAGGCCAAAATCACTATTTTGATTCAGTACAAATGTTGATTCATCATTAAAATATAACTTTTTATTATAACTTTTTTATATTAAAATATAACTTTTTAGATAAGGCTGAAAATTCAAGATCAAATACCGCAGTTCCCTCTCTACAGTGTTTGGTTAGGTGATGCGTGCACCTTCCTTCCTTAGTCGTAGTACTTAGAAACGCATGGTACCAAAAGTGGTACGTCGACTTAAAAAGGTAGGGAAATTTTTTTTTTTTATGCAGGAAGGACGGGCCAAAGGCGAACACCCACAACCCCCCTCACTAGCGTACATAAGAGGGGGACCAGGGGGTATGGAACCCCCATTTCATTTCCTGATTCTAAAAATGAGTATTACTAAAAACTGTATGAAAACTATAAATTTGGAAAAGATACTAAGAGTAATGACAATGATCAAATGTTCATAATATTTAGAGTATTCCAGCATAATGAAATGGAAAATTTAATATTCAGTCAATTCCAGTACAATGCATAATAATAATGACAAATCAGATGAAAAATTTAGCATTCAAGTAGTATCAGTATGTGAAAACAAAGTTATCATTTTATCGATCAATAGATATGATCAAAGACATTTAAACATTGTGTATCGCTCTTGCTTTGTGCATTTATTTCATCATTATTTTGGAGAGCTGATAATCCCCCCCCTTAAGAAAATCCTGCGTACGTCCCCCCTCCCAAAGCTGAGAGTATCCCAGATAAAAAGTTTTTATTTGGGTCTTTTTCGTTTGGGGGCTCGCAGCAAATTTTAATGAAAATCGGTATACTAATGTAGTTTTGGTCACTGATTTCAAAAACAACTTTCTTTTTTGGAGAAATGAAAAACAAACATGTTAGATCACATTAAATAATTAATGCGTGTTTTAACTAGCTTAAACTAGTTACAAAGGATTGTGTTAAATTTAGCCACAGTCACAAACTGCTACTGCTTATGAAAAAGTGCTCTAAGTGTGGGAAAGTGTGTTCCTTTGATAAACATACCCAGTTCTTTCGTTGCCAAAAGCGTCGGTGAAACGGTAAAAAGTGCAACTTTACGAAGAATACGTTTTTTTGAAGGATCCCGGCAGATCTGTAAAAGTAGCAGAAAAAAATCAAGAATTAATGCCCAGTTAGGTCAATTGAATGCCTGGTTAGATCAATTGAATGCCAGGTTAGGTCAATTGAATGCCCGGTTAGGTCAACTGAATGCCAGGTTAGGTCAATTGAATGCCCGGTTAGGTCAACTGTACGCCCTTGACGATTGGTTCGGTTAAGTCTTACCCTACCAGGACAAGAAACTACGTAACCTTGTCGAGGTGTAGCAGCTTAAACCGACTGGAATGTCTGCCTGGAAATCTGGAAGGAGATTTCTGTAACTTGCTGGGGGCAATAGGCATCCGGAAGGTACTAATTAGTAGTTTCGAGCCAGGAAAGGCCTAGCAAGCCTCTGGTGGTTTTTATTTTGCTCAAGTACAACGCAGAGAGCCTCGGAACGGACGGACCATGGTTACGAATTTGGCGCGAAGACGGACTTTCTTTTGGATTGCTACAATAAATGTCGGAACACTTAGAGACAAATGCGAAGAAATAGTTGAGTTCATGGAATCGAAATCTATACATATTATGGGAATCGCAGAAACCAGATGGAGAGGTGAAGGAACCAAGGTACTGCACAATGATTATAAGTGCATATACAAGGGCAGATAAGAGGATACCAGATCGGGTGTGGCAATTATACTGTCCCCCCCGATTTTATATGTTGCTGAAGTGATAATGAAGAGTGAGAGATTGATGGGAGTGACCATGAGCCTAAACGGAGAGAGACTATCTATAATCTAGGCATATGCACCGCAGAGTAGAAGATCACAGGAGGAAAAGGAAACTTTTTATGAGGATCTTCAGGGAATGATAGATGGGTGCCTTATGGACCAAGAATTTTGATGGGAGACCTAAATGGCCATATGGGTGGAGATCGAAACGGAAATGAAGACGTGATCGGGGCATTTGGTGTGGGAGAGAGAAATTTGGAAGGGGAAATGCTGGTAAATTTTTGTGCAAGAAATGTTGTTGGTATAATGAACACATTTTTTAAGCACCAGGAATCACATCTCTATACGTGGTATGGATGGAATAGTAGAACCGGAAATTATGATAAGAAGTCTCAGATAGACTTTATTGTGGTGAATAAAAAGTCATTGGTGAAAGATGTAAGAGTAGTACTATCTGTGTCTTTTGACTCGGATAATAGACTTGTTAAAGACAAAATTTTGCTTCCAGTACCACAAAATATAAAAAAGCCTAGAAAGAGAAGTGTGCACGGAGAATATACCAGAAAAACTGGAAGAGATTAGAACTAGAACTGAGAGGCTTTCGGACAAAGGGTAGCTACGGAAATAGTGGAGGAGGTTTGGATTGAGTTTAGGAGAACGATGGAAGGAATACAGCGAGATGTGATTGGAGAAAGGACAGTTGGAGGGTCAAAAAAAAAAAGACGGCATGGTGGACCCAGGAGGTAAAGGAGGCAGTGACAGATAAAATGCGTGTTTTTAGGAGATGGCTTAAGGATAGAAATGAGCAAACAAGGCAAGAATATATCCAAATAAGAAACCACACCAACGAGGTTAAAACAAGAGCGAAACGCTCTGTGTGGGAGAAAATAGGTAGAGACTTAGAAGAGGATTTTCAAGGCTCGAAGAAGTTACTGTATAGCATGGCTAAGAAGTATAAAAATGGAGAAAGCAAGAAAACAACATTGGCGATTAAAAATGAACATGGTGAAGTCCTCACTGATAAAAGTGAGGTGGCCGCACGCTGGAACAAATACTTTAGACATCTTTTGAATAACGAGAACCAATATGATGAGGTGAGACGGGACGAGCGGGTAAATCATGAGGAGCATGAGGGGGACAGAGAGATCACTAGAGAGGAGGTTATTCAAGCACTAAAGAGGATGAAGAATAATAAAGCTCCCGGACCGGATGCAGTTGTCACAGAAACACTAAAATCAGCTGGTGACCCTGCTGTGGACTGGCTGCTAAGCATTTTCCGGGTGGTGTGGTCGCAGGGAATTGTACCGGCAGAATGGGGCAGAGCAATTATATGTCCTACTGTATATATAAAAAGAAGGGAAGTGAGCAAGAATGTCAAAACTACTGTGGCATATCTTTGATGTGTCATGTGGCAAAAATATATGAAAGGATTTTGGAACATAGAATACGAAACATACTGGAACCTGGGTTACTGGGGTATCAATGTGGCTTTCGTACAGGCCGGAGTACTGTAGATCAAATTTCAGCCATAAGACAATATCTTGAGAAGAGCCGAGAATTCAATTTGGACCACTTCATATGTTTTTTTGATCTGGAGAAGGCATTTGATAGTGAGCCCAGGGAGAAGCTGTGGGTGGTTCTGAGTGAGGGAGTGCCACCCAAGCTTCTAAGAGCAGTAATGAGCACCTATAGCCTTATAGGGTCTCCCAGAGCACGGTGGTGGGATCGAAGGAGTGGTTTGATGTAAGTACAGGAGTTAAACAAGGGAGTGTTCTGTCACCCATTTTATTTATTGCCTACATCAATAGGGTTCTGGAACACATAACTGAGGAAATTGAACAGGAAATAGAAATTTTTGGATATGCTGATGATGTGGCTGTTGGGACTAACACAGCACAATCCCTGGAGAGAATTATGCAGAGATGGGATGAGAGATTGAGGGAGTATGGACTGAAACTGAATTATGATAAAACTGAATATATGTTGGTAACGAATAGAGCGAACGAAGATGGAATCTTTGTTGGGGGAAGGGAAATGAAAAAGACGGACACATTTAAATACCTTGGTAGTGTGATAGCAAATGATGCGGGTATGGATGCAGAGGTGAATAAAAGCATTGCTAAATACTGTATAGCAGAAATGTTTCCTTCCTATTTCCCCCCTATTGAAAGACCAAAACATCCCCAAAAAGGTAAAGACGCATATATACTCAACAATATTGAAACCAATCTTACTATACGGCAGCGAGACTTTGGCCCTAAACACAAGGACGAGGGGAAAACTGCAAGCAGCTGAAATGAGGGTCCTGAGATTGATAGAAGGAGTACAGTAAGTAGATTGGATAAAATAAAACACTGAAATAAGAAGGCGACTGGGTGTAACTTCGGTTAATGAGAATATTGAGAGGAACCAACTGAGATGGTACGGGCATGTCCAACGAATGCCGATGGAAAGGACAGCAAGAAGAATGCTGGAAGGGGTCCCTCAAAACAGAAGACCAGTTGGAAGACCCAAGATCCGATGGATGGATAACATCAAGAGTGCTGTCGAGAAGTGTGGAATCAGTCTCCAACGGGCGAACTTGATGTGTGGAGATCGTGAAGCATGGAGGGGTCTCGTCCGAGGGCTCCAAACTGACAGGCCGCTTTAGGTCTACCAGGCGCCTGGTAAGAAAGGTAAGAAAGTCATGATATTTTCGTTAAAAACGCATTAATTATTTAAAGTGCTCTAACATGTTTGTTTTTCATTTCTTCAAAAAAAAAGAGTTATTTTTGAAATCAGTGACCAAAACTACATTAGTATACCGATTTTCATTAAAATTCGCTGCTAGCCCCCAAACGGAAAAGATCCAAAGTTTTAGCTAATCTAGGATGAGGTAATTTCCGCTCCTGACACATTGAAACCTGTTGTAACAGGTCAATTTTCGTTCTGTGTTATCTGTCATAGAGAGCTACTTGCAGTTATGAGACTGAGTCTGCCGCAAGCTGCTTCATGGTGCGGGTCTGTTTATGTGTAGTGAAGTTTAATTTTATAGTTTTTCCATTTACCTAATCATTTAATTGTGCATGTGTTACACAAAATAGCGCCTTGACAGAAAAAAGGATAATTTGAAATGTCGCGTAAATGTGTCAACAATCCTAACAGGTTCTGTTATGTGTGCGGTGATTACGTGATACAAGATCGCAAAAGAAACATAAATCCTTAATTAAAAAAGCGTATGAGCTCTACTTCGGCTGCAAAATCGGGGATCAAGATAAAGTTTGGGCTCCCGATATATCCTGTGCGCGTTGTGCTGTGACCCTCAGGGGATGGTTAAAAGGTACGAGTACCTCTATGCCATTTGCAGTCCCCAAGATTTAGAGAGAGCAAAAAGACCACTTCAAAGAGTATTATTTTTGTTTAACCATGGTCAGTGGTTTTTCCTCGAAAAATAAGAAAATTTAATACTCGAATCTGCTTTCCGCAATGCGACCAGTGGTACATTGTGAAACTCTACCAGTTCCTAAGCCCCATAGATCGTGGAGTTTAGATGATGACAATGAACCTGCTGAAAATGAGCCTATGGAATTGTCAGATAAAGATGAAGAGTATCGACAAACTCAAGAAAAAGAGTCTTACTTGATGACTCAACATGAGTTTAATGATCTGGTTCGAGATTTGAATTCATTGAAAAATCAAACAGAACTTTATGGGTTCAGATTACAAGGATGGAACTTGCTTGCAAACGATACCAGCATATCCGTTTTTCGCAAACGCCAAAAAAATATATCAAAGTTCTTTTCTATGACTGATGATCCTTCTTTTTGTAATGACATTGATAGGACACGAACATAAACATTTAAATTGCGATTTTTAATCGATTCGTTAAAACTTAGTTTGAAGGCTGTCCTGTTGCATATTGGAAATATCTATCCTTCAGTTCCTATTGGACATGCTGTCCATATGAAAGAGTCGTATGAAAATATGGAATTTCTCCTGAATAAAATAAATTACAAAAGATACAACTGGTATATCTGTGGTGATCTTATAGTTATTGGGCTGCTTCTTGGTTTACAGCTTGGATATACAAAATATTGCTGTTTTCTTTGTGAATGGGACAGCAAGGCAGAGAATTCTCATTATACTGTTAAGAACTGGCCTCCTCGTCAATCTTTCATTCCTGAACAAAAAAATGTTGCGGGCCATAAATTGGTGGATCCTGAAAAAGTTCACTTGCCACATTTACACATCAAATTAGGATTGCTGAAAAATTTTGTTAAGGCAATGGACAGAGCAAAAAAATTTCATCTGATTAGTGATGTCAAAATAAAAGGGGGAATTTTCATTGATCCATAAATAAATCAGTTAATGAAGATGGTGCCTTTCATGAAGTCCTGAATGAATCTGAAAAATACAGCGTGGAATGCTTTTAATGTTGATATGGGCTGTTATGAAACATCTGTGGTAGGGACCAAAACCTTAGGTAGAACATCAGTAGTATGACCGCAAAAATGGGAGAGTGCAAGAATGTTGCAATGTAGATCAATATTGCAAAGGGATGTTCCAAGAGGTTATGCAACAAAAGGGGGAGGGGGTTATGCAGTGAAGGGGAGGAGTTATGCAAAAAATCAATGCTGCAAAGGGGGGAAGGGTTATGCAACAAGTTAATGCTGCAAAGGGGGGAGGGGGAGGGAGCTTTGGGGGAGAATGGAGGATGACCTCTCCCCAACGGGGTAACCTTAACCTAAGAGAGGGAGAGAAAAGAGAAGGAGGAGGTCTTTTGGGGAGAAGGTGGGATGTCCTCACGCCCCAAAGGGAAACCTAACCTAAGCCTTAACCTAAGAAGGAGAGCGGAGAGAGTTCTTTATTCCACCGGAGTCCGTCGTATAATGAGCGTCTAGGGGCAAGCAGCTGTTATATAGAGGGTCGTGAGTTACCAGATACCACTTATTTATATATGGAGGGGTTACCAGAGAGCACTATATAGTTATTTATTTATATAAGGAGGGTATTTATGTTGTGTGCACCCCTTTCATTTATGTCGTGCGCACCCTTTTCCGATTACACTTATTTCGTACGCGCGTGGTTCGTTTATTTCAGGATGACTCTGCCTATCCACTCGGATGGCCTTTCAATTTTATACGCGTAGTTTCCCTCGGCTTGCTTGAAGCCCACTTTGAATTTCAAACTTTCAATGTTAATTTACCCTCAGCTTACAAGAGAGGCCTATTGCAAGGTAGCATAGAAACGACACACTCCCTCTTATAAAGTTTATTTAATTTCACTCCAATTAAGACAAATTGAAAGAAATATACGGATGTGCGATTACAAATTTTGTTTAAAAAATCAAATTCTTAATTTAAAGAAAATGTTTGCAAGTATTTAAGTCTCAAAAAACATTTATGTAGAAGGTTTTTTTATTTGCGTGTAACTTTAGAAACAGCACTAAATTCAAATTTCGTAATGTAAGTAGTAGTTTACAAAAAGGGTTTACTTACAAACATTTGGGAAATTTACTCTCAACAGTTCTGCGCGAGTTCCGAAGATTGTTCAGGGAAAAAAGTCCGTCAAATAAATTAGGTTACTTCTCACCATAACTGAATGGTCATGCACTAACTTCCCGGGTTTCCAAGGGAACCAACTTCAACACAAGATTTTTACTCTTCCCTGAGGAAACCTAATGTCGCAAACTTACAGTTTAACATTTAATGAGAACAAAATTAAATTAAGAAATTCCACAAAATTCTTTGTCTGTCGGCTAACATTAATTAAGCTCTTCCAACTAAGTTCGCACAAAACAAAGGCAATTCAAATTTTAAGTACAACGTGAAACAGTTTTAACTCAACTTAGAAATTTTCAATCACGCCACAGAGCCTAAAGATTCCTTCTTTACAAGCCACTTTATCTTTACAACTGCCTCATAACTCTAAGTTACACCTCAGGATTACAAGAACTCCTCTCTTTAGTGTCTAAAGGGCCTATCAAAACCATTTTCATTACATGACATCATTCGTACAAAAATTACTGATTTTGATATGAGATTTCGGCACACAAATTTGCCGTCACAACAGAGGGTACCAGATACCACCATTTACTTTAATTATGTTCAGGTGTACCTTATTAGGGTGAGTTGCCAGATTGCTCTATTTATTTTAATTTTTATTTAGATGAGTTACCAGTTATCGTTTTTGAATTTAATTGTGTTCAGGTGTACCTTATTACGGTGAGTTGCCAGATACCACCATTTAATTAATTATTTATTTATTAAAGGCAAGAGTGACTTTCTCCTTAAATGTATTTAGCAAGAGAACTAATTATTTAAACGATCCCCAATATTAACAATAAAAGAAATACAATTAATTTGAAATGAATGAAAAAAACAAATGACATAAATAATACGAGCAAAAAATATCAATACACACTTTATATGTATATATATATATATATATATATATATATATATTATATATATATGTAGCGGATCGACAAGAAATAGACCAACAAATCGACAGACATACTTTCTTTCCACGCTACCATAAAACAGTTTGGAACACACGTGGGCTAACAAACAATGGAAAGTCTGTTCCTTCCAAGGCGCGAAAGTAAGTTTTTATCAACCCAAGGACGCGCTTACAAGGCGTTTTAATATAATTGGCGTGAAGTTCTACGTCACAGGAATTGCGTATAAAAGAAAGCATCCACGCTCACTCTCTCTCACTTCGTTAGCGCTTCCATTTCGTTCGACTACTCGGTACGATACCACCTCTTCAACCGCCTACCGGCTTCGGCCGGAGGCTAGGCCCGCTACTTTCTTCAAGGCCTACAATTTATCATCAAGTAAGACCTACAGACCTCCTGCAGAAGTAATCCTTCGAGGCCCAACCGGAATCACTTCGGGCCTGCGGTTTGCCGGGTCGGCCTTCAAGTTTCTCCACCTTCCTCGAGAGATATATTCAGCATCCCAGGCCTACGCCTGCACCTCATAAGGCCAGCCTGCACCTCGAGAAGTAACATCACCTCAGGCCTCCACGAAGCCTACATCCATCATCTCAAGAGGTTTAACGGACAACGACAGCTCGAATCTGCGTAATAGGTTCGTCTTCAGCCCGCCTTCAAGTTTTTACATCGCCCTAAGCTAAGTACATCATATTCGTAAGTACTCTTGAAACCTACATTAGCCTGCCGCCGAACGGTAGGCTATACTCCCAAAGTGTGTATTTACGCGTCCATTGACTCCCGTTAATAACGCAGTAGGCCTGTCATCCAATTCAAGTGTCATTTTTATACCGTTATTCCGCGTATCATCCGTCATTATGTTCAGTTCATATATTTGTGTTAACCAAATGTTCTCTTGACGTAATCATTTAACATCACATAATGATCTATATAAATGATATTTGTGTATTTGTCAAGCATTTCAATTCATTATTATTAGGCCACATCAATTATTCTATGTGCATCCATGCAATCATTTAGCCTACTTAATCAGTGTCAAGTATTCCATTCAATGTACCAAACGCACGTGCATTCTTTATATCAGTTACTAGGCCTATTCAGTGTTCCATGTCGCATGCCATTTACATACCATTAATGAGTATTACATTATTTATTACGTGTAAATTAACTATTAACATTTCATCTTATTAGCTAAGCCTATGCCATAAGCATAACGTAAAACTACCATTTAATTACTGTCAATTCTTTGTTATATCACAGTGAATAAAATAACGGATTTATTTTCATAATAAACTACAAAACCCATAAGGTGTCTTTTATAACCTTAACATTAATTTGCTTGAGCGTAAATCAAGCTGGTGACCCTCGCTGCCATTTCGGTCACTTCCAATAGTATGGTGGATCTAATCAAATAACCAATTATTACAATCGGTGATACTGTATGACATCATAAATTATTAACCCAGCCTTTCATTAATAAGCAATCAGTCAGTCATTGCATCAATTAATCATTGCATACAATTAAATCATTATCACCTTAAACGGCTAAAACTAGGTCCACTATATATATATATATATATATATGTGTAAAGAACGACGCTGGTGTAGAAGAGCGTTCCGCACAAGATGAGGAGGGAGAACGAGCAAATGAAAAATGAGGTACCTCCCAGGAATCTAACCCGGGATCATCCTACTTAGGTACCTCATTTTTCATTTGTTCGTTCTCCCTCATCTTGTGCGGAACGCTCTTCTACACAAGCGTCGTTCTTTACATTAATTATACTGTGTTGTTTGCAGTTAAAAAAAAAATATATATATATATATATATATATATATATATATATATATATATATATGTATATATATTCTTAAATCTCTTATATCATCATTCTATATTTTCATAAAGAAAATTCCACGAAATCAAAGTTAAATAACTGATAAATATAAAAAACAAAGAAAAATACATTTGCATTAAAATGACTTCGCTTCCCAACCAAGAAAAGAGAGTAACGAGGTAAATTCGATACGCTTAAAACTCGAAGTTACTCCAAAAGGCTGGAATGGAATGTGGTTTGACACGCATCTCGTCTCAAAACCGGTTTCCGTCTTCCTTCACACTATATATTATTTTCATTGTTATTATTACTAGTGCTTTTGAATGTAAAATTAATTTAAAATCTATTTATACAGAGAGAGAGAGAGAGAGAGAGAGAGAGAGAGAGAGAGAGAGAGAGAGAGATAATTCTGAGAGCTGTAAACACACACACACACACACACACATATATATATATATATATATATATATATATATATATATATATATATATATATATATAACCAAATCCACAAGTCAGGAATCTTGGGAAAGCCGAGAATAGTATGACCGCAAATATATATTAATAATGCAAATATTTGAAACCATCGTGGTAGAGATTGCAAGTGGCAATTCACACACACACACACACACACACACACACACACACACACACACCGGGAGTACTCAACAATTGGAATTGAATCACATATATATATGGGATGAATTTCACAATAAAACACGTGAAATGAATGAATGCTGCAAACCCACAAGGAAAAAGAAAAACGATTCCAAGGCCTTTCGTGTATTCAAAGCTACACCTGACGAGGTGTAGCTTTGAATACACGAAAGGCCTTGGAATCGATTTTCTTTTTCCTTGTGGGTTTGCAGCATTATATATATATATATATACAGAGAGAAAGAGAGAGTTTTGTCAGAGAAAGTGAGGACGACACACACACACACACACACACACACACACACACACACACACATTATTGATTTGAAATCACTGTTAAAAATGATAATTATCAGAAATCAACTCAAAAGGTTTGCATCAAACAACAGGTGAGACGCGGCGCTCAACCCAAAGGATGCATACAATTGTCCTAACTCTTGTATTATTATTATTATTATTATTATTATTATTATTATTACGTGCGGTGATTTCACGAAGGTCAAGCTTATCCCCCCTCCTCTGGAGTTGGCCTGGTGAAGTAGTGAGTTGACTTCCTTTACTCTCCACTTCACATAGGTATACCCGACTCATCGGGGCTTGTTCTGTATCATGCGTCTAATATTCTTTTACACTCCATGGATTTTAGTTCCTACTTTTTTCGTACGGTAAAAGTTGAAATTCCTCAGTGTTAAACTTCATATAAAAAGCATGCGACTTCTAAAACTTACTACATTATCCGTGTCGCATCCTTCATGCATTAAAAAAGTTCTACTTTATTGGTAACCTTCGATTAGCATCCCCCGAATTGTTCATTCTGACGAAGGTCAAGCTTTTTACTCCACCTTAGACCTTCAGTTTAACGTGGAATCCGAAACACCAGCAACACAGCGTCTTAACCACTAGGTTATCCAGGGTACCCATTTATCTACCAACCAATTGTGCGGAAAGATGATCGTTTACCGCGCGCCGGCGGCCGTCACCGAGTCTCGAGCCCGGATGAGCTCTGAAACTATTCTTTTTTTATTATACTTCATTTTGTACAAAAATGACTAAATCCTGTTGTATCTCTACAAAAACATTCTGCTTGTAGAGATCTTCAAGGTTTCTTATTTTTCTACTGATCTTTGAGTCATCGGATGTTACTGCGCTGTCTCTGGTCCTCATCTATGTCAGGACTATGAAGAATAGTGGTGATAATACTGTTCCTTGGAGATATTTACAGGTAATCTCTTGAAAAGAGGGAACAAACTTGTACAGATAGATACAAGTAAGAGTGACAATTGACAGCTAAAATATGCAGGAACCATGTACATTTAATGTTGCAACTCGTCATTTCTGTGGAGGACTTTGACGGTGAGGCTCTAGTTCGCTCCAGCATGCTGGCTCATGAACCTAACTTGGCCTATGGTGCAGACCATAGATTTTCCTTGTACTGTAATGACTTGCCGCCGCTCAAATTATATGTCCATCTCACTAACCAAAATGGGGAAAAAGTAAAAGTAATTTGACACGTAGATGATGCTAGTATTTTGGGATTCTTTCGTAATGGTAAAAATCATGTGACGGAGGGAACCTATATGTAGCTTTACCTTTGATCCGAACCACGGGTCACTACATCATCTGGGCGTAGAGAACGGCCTCCGATCATGAGATAGTCCAAGGATAGATGAAAGAATACGTTGTAGGAAAAAAAATTCACATCTAACATAATATATATATATAAATATATACTTACTTTCTTTAGGTTATTTTAGGTATGTCTAAAGTTTCATTGATGTGTTTTATTTTCCACTAACTGTGTACACGAGATAAGTGTACGCATGGTGTGAATGAACTCTGAAGCTGTTCTTTTTTATTATACTTTTGCATAAATCTTCATTCACGACAATTTTGGAAAGAGTTTCTGTATTAATAGCAGGACACAATGTGTAATGCATACATAAGAGATATGGAGTTACAATGACAAGAAGTACCTCAAAAGGCCATGCGTCCCATACCGTGGGGTTGCCACTAGCAACGAGTGCCAGGGAAAAATTCCTACACCTCAAATAGTGTGCAAGGTTCGGTCTATCCTTTTCATGAACTGACCCACAGAGGAACTGCTCGCAACTTCTGAAGGTGGCCTGTTGCACGCGCCACAGAACTCATAGGTAAATACCACAAACAGAGAAAGAGAACGGGTTATATCAGGAGGCGATTTCGGAAACAAGGAGATTGTGCTCTCTCTGTACAGTTCCCTGGTTCGGCCGCAGCTGGAGTATGCTGTGCAGTTCTGGTCAGTCGTAACACCGATATAACGGGCCCACACTTTGGACGTCCTGATTGGTCGATCAATGGTGTCTTTATCTTCTCTCCGTAGATTTAATGCTCACATCTCAAGGTGTATTGCCACTTGCAATCTCTACCACGATGGTTTCAAATATTTACATTAATATTTGCAAGCATACTACTCGATCCTCAATTTTTTCCCCATTTTGGTTAGGGAGATGGACATATAATTTGAGCGGCGGCAAGTTATTACAGTACAAAGAACATCTATGGTCTGCACCATAGGCCAAGTTAGGTTCAGGAGCCAGCATGCTGGAGCGAACTAGAGCCTCACCGTCAAAGTCCTCCACAGAAATGACGAGTTGCAACATTAAATGTACATGGTTCCTGCATATTTTAGCTGTCAATTGTCACTCTTACTTGTATCTATCTGTACAAGTTTGTTCCCTCTTTTCAAGAGATTACCTGTAAATATCTCCAAGGAACAGTATTATCACCACTATTCTTCATAGTCCTGACATAGATGAGGACCAGAGACAGCGCAGTAACACCCGATGACTCAAAGATCAGTAGAAAAATAAGAAACCTTGAAGATCTCTACAAGCAGAATGTTTTTGTAGAGATACAACAGGATTTAGTCAATTTTGTACAAAATGAAGTATAATAGAAAGAATAGTTTCAGAGCTCATCCGGGCTCGAGACCCGGTGACGGCCGCCGGCGCGCGGTAAACGATCATCTTTCCGCACAATTGGTTGGTAGATAAATGGGTACCCTGGGTAACCTAGTGGTTAAGACGCTGTGTTGCTGGTGTTTCGGATTCCACGTTAAACTGAAGGTCTAAGGCGGAGTAAAGAGCTTGACCTTCGTCACAATGAACAATTCGGGGGATGCTAATCGAAGGTTACCAATAAAGTAGAACTTTTTTAATGCATGAAGGATGGGACAGGGATAATAATGTAGAAAGTTTTAGAAGTCGCATGCTTTTATATGAAGTTTAACACTGAGAAATTTCAACTGCTACAGTATGGAAAAAAAAGGAATTAAAATCCATGGATTTTAAAAGAATATTAGACGCATGGTACAGAACAAGCCAGCATATATTTATATGTTGGGACCCGAAAAGGTTATTTTAGTTGGAATATACGTCCGGACCCGGAAAGGTTAGTAGTACCTTTGATTGTTCGTAATTATATTTATTAATTTTGAAACATTTGTTTTTTATTAAGGTGGTCTACATTTATATTACTGATGTGTCGCTCTGCTGGTGGTGGTCTCTATACTTCATGTTTATATTTGTTAACTTTGAAATCTTTGGCTTTTATTTTTGGTGGTCGCTAAAGTCTATAATATGACGTTACACACATACATATATATTTTTTTATCTAATTTCATATTTTAATTGTATTGCGAAGGACCACTTTGGAACTAATAATATTATTTCTGTCTCTCTCTAGGCCAAGTAACCTCTGGTTCGATTGCGTTAGCCTACCAAAATAAATTGGGCGAGGTTGAATGAGACGAAATTATATTAGTCCTTGAATGAGTAGTATTTGATGTTAATGAGTGTACCTAATAAATCACGAATAACTTACTAGCAATATTAAATGTGTCCCGGATGTATATAGGCCACTAATAATAACGTAGGGGCAAATTAATCCTGAATTAGTTTCTAACCATATAAACTGCTAAATGTGTTACTACTCATTAGTTTGTTAAATACTAACTACAGAATAAATTTGAAAACGATGTTATCAGCTTTGTTAAAAATAGGCTACAATGTTAAGATGGATGGCTACGAGGCTTTCTGTAAGTCACTTTGAAAGCTCGCTTCAGTTACGTTAATTTTGTTGTATTGTAAAGTAATATGAGTTCAGGAAATAATAGTTCTGTTGTTACTAACGAAAAATGATTTTGAAAATTCAATTTGTAAAGGGCGAGTTAAAAAGCACCTATCTTTTGTCTGTGCTAAACGAAAACTGATTTGTCAACAGAGCGCTTCGCACAATGTAGTACGGAGAAGCCACGGTGCGCGGATTAATCAGCAGTCGAGAAATTTTCGTTCTTCCCGCGTACTATATTTCCTCTCGATACGGTTTTCTTTTTGTATAAAATTCGAGTACTTAGATAACAGTTGAATGTGGTAACGTCAGCTCGCATTTGGAAAGACTTCATGGTAGCGATTCTTTGAATATTCATACACACACGTATACTATTATAATTGTTAAGAATTTGTAAGAAATTTAAGACACACACACACACACACATATACATGTGTGTATATATATATATAATATATATATATATATATATATATATGTTAACCCCTTCGTCTATGGCCTTGGTCGGTTCGAAGTTGACGGGGGTTCTGGTTAGGTGGCAGCAACAGATTTGTTACTCTGGAGTAGCTGATACTGCATAGGGAATCGCAGTAGTTTTCTTGTATACTACTCTCCGACTTCTTATAACGTATCGGGAAATTATTTTTCTCTATTTACGACTAAGTCCTCTGAAGGTTCCCCGAAATTACTTTTCTCTCTTTAAGACTAAGTTCTCTCTAAGTTCCTCGATTCTTCTTATAACGTATCGGGAAATTACTTCTCTCTATTTAAGACTAAATTCTTTGAAGAGAGCAAGGCTCGAAGAAGACAAAGATATTTCTTACTATATTTTACTGCTAAAATGTTACAGGTAACGCTCAGCCTCTAAGTCTAGTCAGAATGCCCATTGGAGAAATTTTATGGGCTTTTATACTAAACTTCCTACTGACGTCATTAATATTTAATGCTGGTTTTTTTTTTTTTTTTATTATTATTCTCAATAGGCTGATTTACTTTACAAAACATTTAAAGACAGAACAAATAATTTTGCTGAAGCAATGTGTAAACTGCTAAGCAAGAAGAATCCATATTTTATTTAAACCGTATATTGACAGCTCTGATGTTACCATGATCTGCCGAGTTAACTAAAAATGGAATTGAAATATGCCTTCCCATCATGAATTACAACAGGCACATGGCGAAAATTAAAGGCTTAAGATTAAAAATTAAACGTTAAGCAAGACATGACTTCATCTTTTACAAAGGAGAGAGAATGTATACAAAAAAATGAACGAGATTACATTATTAAGCTAAGTCTACGAAAATGATTAAGTTGTTTAAACAGAAATAGTTAACCAATTATAAAATAGAAAGCAAATAAAAAATGTATCCAAACTTATGTCAGCGTTGTACGATTTTGGGTTTTATACAAAAATGATTAAGTAGTTTACAAGGAAATAATTCACCAATTATAAAATAGAAAGCAAATCAAAATTTTATCCAAACTCGTGTCATACGATTTTGGACCTGATATGTAAAAATGAATATATATGAATAAGAATATAAGGTTTATATAAATATTACGAAGTATCATCCGAATTATATGAATGAAGGGATTATTCATTGTTCATTTTTACAGGGCTCTTCCCTCTAGAATGATATTAATACAATAATATAACATCCTAACTAATTCAAACTAGATGTTAGCAAGTGGTTTGTTATAATATAGATTTATATAAACAACATGAGTCGGGGTGGTTAAGTTACAATGCAGAGTAATTAGAAAATCAAATCATTAACATGACGCTTGCTTAGAGAGTTCTTAACGAACCAAGGACCTGAGCCGAACCGGCTGCCCAAAGGGCGAGGCACGCACTCGCAAGAGCGGTGAGGCTTCGACTGCCCTCTCAAAGTGTTTGGACTTTGCCCTGGAGAAACTCCCATGGTGCCACGTTTACAAAAGATTCTTAAGGTTGCAAAGGTTGTCTAACAATGATATTAGCAAAGGAATTTATATAATTTTGGTTCTACACTTAACTCCTTTATGTGGTTTATATTAGCCGAAAAGAGCATTTGGGATTTAGGAATCTCTGTTTAAGATTATAGATTTGATACACTGGAGTCAAGGTTAAGAAAGAGGCCAGATGATCCACTGGGGCATCGAGGCGAGTTATAAAATATTAAAAATTCAAAGATTAATACTTTAATTTATGCAAACAGAATAAAAGGATTCATAAGTTAATTTAGACAAACAATGATATTGTTAAATTTTACAAAAATTTATTTTTCTGTGGAAAACCTTCTCACATGGTTCCATTCCCAGAGTTGGAACTAGGGGGTTGGTTTGAATATCCTCTCAGACAACAGCCATTGGATGCAGTGTTATATGGAGACAAAGAATAGTTACAGAAGTAGTTGGATGTAATGTTCCATAAGGAAAAAAGAAATAGTTAGATAAAATACATCTACTTCGTACTTAGTCCACTATATTTATCAGTTAAATTTTACGCAGTATTGAACACTTATAGTTAACGGTCACTTGTGTGTCCTTGAGCACTTGGAGTCTGATTTGTCTAGGTCCACTTTTTACACTGGTCTAAGTTCACCGTGTGCATACACTTTTAAATCAAACGAGAATTTTATCAACTTTATGAGAACAAGATTTGAGAGAAATTAATTTCAGTGAACTATTGGAATAGTACTTAAGTGAATTTGATACGATTTCTGCAAGGTTTTGAACTGATATGGGTCGAGAACTTTTTTTAGAACTTTGGAATTGACTAAACTCTGTAGCGTGGAAGGTATAAAATTTCAAGGTATTGTGTAGTGAAAGGTTTACGTGTGGACATTGCTCTGGTACTGAAGTACGATTAAAGAAACAATTTGTAATTGTTGTAAGCCGACTTTATGATTACTGTTCTTCGTTTCGTGTATTCGGTCCTTTTGGAGCTACGCGAGTGACTTTAGTGATGGAAGTTCCGCTTCTGAAATCAAAGTGGCAGATGGCTCCAGAAAATTGTGACCAATCGAATATTCAGGAACAGGCATGAGTCTGAACGAGTGGAGCCAATCTTGGAGATAGCTTTGAAGGGCGGTGGCCTATCGGGCTACGAGATAATAGGGATAGAGAAGGGTAAGAAAAGACTTGAAACACAGATTAAGATGACAAGAATGAAGAAAGCCGATAAATTCTGAACATAAATATTTCCAGAAGCTGTTTTATGGTGGTAGAAAGGAACATGTACAGGAGGAGAAGGAAGGTTTTGGTCAATGCCGAGGTTCTTGACCCGTGGTTTGATCTGAAGAAGAGCCAACAAGGAGACAGGAGAAAAATTAATATCCTGTTTCATCGGACAGGAAACAGGAGGAAGATAAGTCTTCTGTTTAGTAGGAGAAAGAGAAGACTTTCGGCAGGTGTCTGACATGGTATTGCCAAATTTCGATTTCCAAACCTTCGGGTTAGAAAGTACAGAATCGAAGGAACGTTGTTCTGTAGAGCACTGCAAAGATGCATCAATCCCTTTGGTGAGAAGAGAAGAGTGGCAATTGTCTTCCGAATTCGTCAAAGACGCGTTGTTGGCGCGTGGCAAGATTTGAACCTCATTAAGACAATGAGACTCGAGGTCATAAGCCGAGCTTGCATCATGTCCGCGGGACATAGGCGAGTTCTCCGTGCCCTCACGTAAATTAGCGGAAAAAGGGGGATCCCTCGGAAAATTCCCCTCATCGAGAACTTCCTTCGTGATGTCTGGGACAGTTTCTTCATAGAGCGCTTCCGTCGTGGGGTTTGAGACAGCCTCTTCATAGGGCACTTCCCTTGTCGTACTGATGACACCCAACGTATCGTGCATGCTACACAAACTAACTGGATGGACAGGTGTAGTTCTGGTTCGCTCCCGGCACCTGTAGGCTTAGTCTCGGAATTGGGTGGAAAATCCTCTACCTTGGAAAACAGAATCACGTCATCTTCCATAAATAGGGATTCAAGCGAAATGACCAAAACGGAACTCAAAGGAGATGCGTCTTCAGATTTATTTGGAATAACCTAAACTCTGGGAACTTCAAGTTCCTGCCTAACTGTAACCGAAGGGAGTGGCTCGCTGTCGATGGAGTCACAGGGGTCTACTGTGAAGACATTCGAGTCTTCGTGCTCAGAATTACCAAAGATATGTTGGCTTTCTAGTTCCTCGTTCGCCGGAACTGGAACGGAACAATTGACGATTGATGAAAAATCTTCCCCATCTAATAGCAGTTCCTCTTTATTTTGAACTGGTTCCAGGGAGTCATTCGGGCTCTCTGAAACAATTCTTTCATCCTGAGTCGAAAAGAGCGAAGAGTAGGGGTGACACACATACTCGAAAGGTGGGTTCTCTCCTCGAATTAGGCCTGCTTCTCTATCGGCCACATAGAAATCGTGCGTAATAAAGAAATTCATCCCCAGGATTAAATCTCCATCCCAGTCTCCTTCAGATATGACCACAAATGGGGTCAGATAAGGACTGAATCCAACTCAATAGGAAGAATAATTTCTCCGGTACTGTTTTCTTTCCAACCATCATCAATGCAGGTCAAGCGAGAACGCAAATCGAAATTACCCGTAGCCGTCTTAAGTAACTTCTTGTATAAGTCTTGTTTAATGTAATTCGCCTGACAGCACTCCTCAACAAGAGCCAAAACCGCTTGGTTGTTGACAGAAGTTTTCATGAAAATTTGGGAGCTCTCGTCGAAAAGCACCATTTCGGAAGCCCAAGAAGGCGTTTCCGAAACATACGAACATACTTCATCGTCTGCGTTATCGATGGCTTCGCGCGGGGTCCAGAAAGCTTCCGACCATCTCGTCTTCCTTAATGCATTCGCATTTATTTCGTCGCTATAGCCTACCGGTTGGAACACTTGAGTAGCATAATTCCAAAAAGCGTTCCACGTAGTAAAACTTTTCAACAAGAATGGGTGCAAGACGTTCCTTGCGCAACCCTCTTCATCGTCTAAGAAGTGCGTAACCATCCGAATCTTCGCGATATCATCGCGAACGTTATAATGAACATAATATCTCTCTAATGCGTCAAACCATTCGTCCACGTACGGGGGTACTACTTCATCGTATTCTCTCCCCTTAAAAATTGGAACCTTGGGGATATACTTGTCAAATAATTATATCTATCCATTCTCTTAAAAAAAAAACGACAAAGGACAGAAAAATGGACTTACAAATGAGGAAGGCGAAGCGAAAAAAAAAAAAAAGCGAAACAAAAAAACAAGAAAGAAAACTTATCCCTAATATCGTAAATACAACAGAATTGAAACGAAAAAACTTAAGCGTGACATTACCTATTTCGGTTTAAAATAACCACTTAATAAAGTCATCCCAAACGAAGATGCAAAACTTGCCTGTCGATTTCGACATATTACTCGAATTGTACGGACTCATTTTAATTTACCCCGAAAAAGCACAAAAAAAACCAGACAAACTATTTGTGTACCAACACAGTAACCGCAAACAAAAAGAAAAAAGAAAAGACGAAACCTTACGCATTTTGCTTAACGACGCGAAAGAGCGAGAGAAAAAGGAAAACAAATCCTTTTCACGAGTCAACAAACAAACGCACGCACAAACTATAATACTGTATACAAGTTAGGTACAATTAATTTAGGAGTCCATTATAAAATTAAAATCAATCCAAAATTCCGTTTTCTGTTATATAACAATGCGAGACAATTAAAATAATAAAAAAAATTCATATCCATTTAAAAAAATAAATTGACCATATACTTTGCAGAAACCGTTTTTTTGTTACAACAATAAAATATATATTTCACCTATATATTTATATACGCATATATTGCATGCAAAAAGAGACAAATCTGTCAATTTCCTTTTTCTTACAACAAAAAAAGAAAGTTGAATTAAATTTACTACACTTGAAACTGACTTGAAACCTGACTTGAAACCTGACTGACTTGAAACCTGACTGACTTGAAACCTGACTGACTTCAACCTGACTGACTTGAACTGCTATCAAGTGGAGTGGGCTTCCTATTTCTTTCGGAAATCCGAACTAACTGATTCTCTTAGCATTAAGCTATCTATTATCCTCTGCGGCGGTTGTCCCTCTGGATGCAACCGACTGACTTGAACTGCTATCAAGTATTTCTATAACTAACTCTCTGGACTGGTTGTCCCTCTGGATGCAACCGACTGACTTGAACTGCTATGAAGTATCTCTATAACTAACTCTCTGGGGCGGTTGTCCCTCTGGATGCAACTGACTTGAACTGCTATTGAGTATTTCTATGAACTACGAACTATCTCTATAAACTCTCTTTCTTTATCCAAGAAATACACAATTAATGCACAATAATTGCAAGTCAATTCAATGCAATAATTTTAAAAAAATTGTAAACAAAAATAAAAAGTGTAAACAACATTTCACTCGAATGTACGCGAAGGTACGGTACTATTATGTTTGGTACATAAAATAAAATTATTCTATACTAACTATAATAGTGAAAATAACTGTTTCAATAAAAAGAAATGTATCACTGGTGTAGTGAATGTTCACTGTGTTTCTTGTTAATTCTGGCTTCATACTCATCATTAACTGTTAATAATAGTGACTTCTCAAATGTTTAGAGATTACTTTAAAAAAAAAGAGATCTGTAATTAACAAGATTCTTACGGCGAAATCTTTGAAGACGTGTCCTGAAGACGTGTCTTGCTGGCTACTTGTTCCTGGATGAAGAATGGGCGTCGCCAGTTGTTCTATTTCCAGGGTCTAGAAGACTGGAAGAATCCTAATTGCAGAGTCGCCAGTTGTTCTGTTTCCAGGGTCTGGAAGACTGGAAGAATCCTGATGCAGGGTCGCCAGTTGTTAACCCCTCCGTCTATGGCCTTGGTTGGTTCGAAGGTGATGTGGGTTCTGGTTAGGTGGCAGCAACGGACTTGTTACTCTGGAGTAGCTGATACCGTATAGGGAATCGCAGTAGTTTTCTTCTATACTACTCTCCGACTTCTTATAACGTATCGGGAAATTATTTTTCTCTATTTACGACTAAGTCCTCTGAAGGTTCCCCAATTCTTCTTATAACGTATCGGAAAATTATTTTCTCTCTTTAAGGCTAAGTTCTCTCTAAGTTCCTCGATTCTTCTTATAACGTATCGGGAAATTACTTCTCTCTATTTAAGACTAAATTCTTTGAAGAGAGCAAGGCTCGAAGGAGAAGACAAAGATATTTCTTCCTATATTTTACTGCTAAAATGTTACAGGTAACGCTCAGCCTCTAAGTCTAGTCAGAATGCCCACTGGAGAAATTTTACGGGCTTTTATACTAAACTTCCTACTGACGTCATTATTATTTAAAGCTGGTTTTTTTTTTTTTATTATTATTCTCAATAGGCTGATTTACTTTACAAAACATTTAAAGACAAAACAAATAATTTTGCTGAAGCAATGCGTAAACTGCTAAGCAAGAGGAATCCATATTTTATTTAAACCGTATATTGACAGCTCTGATGTTATCATGATCTGCCGAGTCAACTAAAAATGGAATTGAAATATGCCTTCCCATCATGAATTACAAACAAACAGGCACATGGCGAAAATTAAAGGCTTAAGATTAAAAATTAAACGTTAAGCAAGACATGATTTCACCTTTTACAACGGAGAGAGAATGTATACAAAAAATGAACGAGATTACATTATTAAGCTAAGTCTACGAAAATGATTAAGTTGTTTAAACAGAAATAGTTAACCAATTATAAAACAAAAAACAAATCAAAAATGTATCCAAACTTGTGTCAGCGTGTACGATTTTGGGTTTTATACAAAATAATTAAGTAGTTTACAAGGAAATAATTCACCAAATATAAAATAGAAAGCAAATCAAAATTTTATCCAAACTCGTGTCATACGATTTTGGACCTGATATGTAAAAATGAATATATGAATAAGAATATAAGGCTTATATAAATATTACGAAGTATCATCAGAATTATATGAATGAAGGGATTATTCATTGTTCATTTTTACACACACACACATATACACACATATATATATATATATATATATATATACACACAGTGAATCCCCGCTTACCGATTGGTTCGTGTTACGATCAAGCCTCATTGAGAATATATTGCCCGTGTAACGATTAATTTCCGTTTAACGATTTTTGAACGATCGCGCCAAATTTACGATGGAAGGAGATTCTCCTTCCAAACAATAATTTTCTCCTCCAACCCCACGACTACCACCATCGATTTTCATCGATGTTACACTCCACCAACCTAAGGTAAATAATTTTTTTATTTATTTCTTTATTTAATTATGTTTATTCAATTGTTTTTATTATTTATTTACAGCAAAATAAGTTATAATACATTTTTGGTGTTAAAATATCATGTATTGTTAAAATATCCTTTTAAACATGGAAAATTAGTGTTTTTAAGTCTTGCAAGAGTGTATTTTCGAAAAATTTGCACCAATTAGGCCATTTACATGTTATAATGGGTTCGTGTACCGATGGTTTTTTGCACCAATTATGATCGTTAAACGAGGGTCTACTGTATATATATATATAATACGCCTCTCCACGGGTTCGGGCAAAGTCAGAATGTCACAGATTACTCGAGAGAGGGTATTACTTAAGCACTCCTGGACGCAGAAATAGTTCGAAGTTCGTATTCCCACAATCGCGGAGTACTGTGTGAGCTCGTGGTTTTCTTTTTCCCAGTTATTAAAGTCCAAAGATTAAAGGAAACCCAACGGCTTATACGGTCTTTAATTTGAATTTAGGCAAGATAAAATTTAATCAGTTATAGTGAATCAAATGTTTCTTTTACACAGAACTAATAACAAAAGTTTATAGACATAATAATAGTTACTCTTTAATTGTAAGATATTAAATAAGCCAGAGACCCCTCTAAAACACCCTTGTCCATTCTGAGTCTCCAAGCTTGTATGAGTCAATTGCTAAGCTACTGCCTTTTTCCCTACAGTCAGACTCCAATTGAAAACCCATTAATCTTCCAATTCCAAAAGCAATTCCCTAACGAGCTGACTTTTGATCGTCAGCCCGGAGACCCGTCCCTCCGAATCTGCCTTAAGGGCGCTGATCCCCTTCTTATATAGTTAAGGGAACGGGACCTGGCTACGTCACCACGCAAGCAGTTGATGTCACCTAAGAACGTTGGAGAACGGAGCGTCTCACAATCCATTGTGTTTCCCAAGTGAAATCAAAGAAACCGTCTGCGTCACTGGCGTGTGAATTCAGTTCGGAAGGAAATGAGTCATGCACTAGCATGGGAATGATTAAATGAATGAAATTACATAAAAATAATTGTCATCAGGGCGCGGCTTTACTTCGATTATAAATTAAATATAACATGTATAACACACACACACACACACACACACATATATATTATATATATATATATATATATTTATTAATTCCTTCCTTTTAGTATTATTTTTATTATGGTGAGCGCTGAAGTGTGATGTCTGCTAAAGTTCACATTGTGACGTCACATCATGTTTATATATATATATATATATATATATATATATATATATATATTAATGGTGGACCGAATGTCAGTTTTTCAACATCCGCGGATGCGGATTTTTTATTTCAATATCCGCGGATGCGGATATTTAGTTAATCTATCAATATAATATAGAATTATGAATATATGACAATTTTTTCAAATTTCGTGATATTACTATTATGGCAGGCAATGCATAAGTATTAAAATTAATATTAATGTTTTCATTATGATAAAAATAATAACTTTCTCAAGTTTTTCAGCCACAGAAAATTGAATGAAACAAGTTTCATTCAATTGTCTGTGTTACCAGGTATTTATATTTTGAGGTTTATATACTGTATTTGTTTGTTCATTAATATAATTAATACTTTACATGAAATGTGCATGACTGGGCCTTATAAGCTACTTTATAAGCTAATTTAATTGTAAATTGCATAATTTATTAGAGGTAATATCCGCCTAACATCAGCAGTCAGAAGTGCGGATGCGGATGTTAAAAATGACGCGGATATCCGCATATGCGGATATCCGGTCCACCACTAATATATATATATATATAATATATATATATATACATATATATATACATATATATATATACTGTATATATATATATATATATATATATATATATATATATATATATATATATATATATATATATATATATTCAATCTTTCAATCTCTCATATGTTCCGTGCGATGATTCCTAATTTCACGAAGGTCAAACTTGTTGCCTCTCCTCCTATTCTGATTATACAGGGTGTACACAAATTATCTTTCCAACTTCTCTCAAATAAAAATATTAGGAGACGAAGTACACATACTTTTTTTGCGTCATCTGTGAGAGAAAGTAATAAAGTTTCACGTGGTAGTTGACAGATGTCAGATTATTTTACAGGGTGTACACAAATTACAAAAATTGGTACGAAATTCCCTTAACATGCATTCACCAAATCGGTGGATTAGCCGTGGGGGCCCATCTCTTGGCCGGCCAGATCACCAGACATAACACCCTGTGACTTTTTTTATGGGGTTCTGTAAAAGACTACGTGTACACAGCTCTAGTGGCCAACATCGACGATTTAAAGACCAAAATTGCTGCTGCTGTTGCAAAAGTTGACGTTGAAATGTTGCAGCGTACATGGATGGAGATAGAATACCGTTTGGACGTCTTACGTGTGACAAATGGTGCCCATGTTGAATTTGTTTGAGTTTATGTGAAACTTTATTACTTTCTCTCACAGATAGCGTAAAAACAGTATGTGTACCTCGTTTCCCAATATTTTTATTTCAGAGAGAAGTTGTAAAGATAATTTGTATACACCCTGTATTATTTATTTTTATTCCTTTATCACCAGCCCTTTAACTTAGCTCCCACTATCCGAAACTCACCCACTGACCTCATTACTTATCCTTTCTTCCCCACACCACTCCCCCATTGACCTCATTCCTGCAACATCATATATATATATATATATATATATATATATATATATATATATATATATGCAGTAAAATCACAGAATAACACGTCATCTTATTAATAAGGAAACAACCACAGGGAAAAGGAAAAAGAAACACGAAATCCGAGCGCTTTCGTGATATATTCACATCTTCAGGGAAAAACAAGTAATAGGCAGATTTTACAAAGTGAATGAGTTAAATACACAAGCGAAAAAAATTCCCAGTCGGCAACTCAATTTAAAAACCATAAAACACTCTAAAGATTTTTTCAATAGATATCTTAATCTGAAGGAAGCTAATCCTTCAGATTAAGATATCTATTGAAAAAATCTTCAGTGTGTTTTATGGTTTTTAAATTGAGTTGCCGACTGGGAATTTTTTTCGCTTGTGTATTTAACTCATTTACTTTGTAAAATCTGCCTATTACTTGTTTTTCCCTGAAGATGTAAATATATCACGAAAGCGCTCGGGTTTCGTGTTTCTTTTTCCTTTTCCCTGTGGTTGTTTGCTTATATATATATATATATATATATATATGTGCAAAGAAATCACAAAGCAACACGTGATCTTTTAATAAGCAAAGAACCACAGGGAAAAGGAAAAGGAAACACGAAGTCCGAGCGCTTTCGTGATATATATATATATATATATATATATAGCACACACAAAACATTAATTTAATTTCATATTTATATTTTTATTTTTACCATTATATTTTTTCATCAGAAACAGCCCTCACCCCGACAGTTCTTCAACTTCTATATATATATATATATATATATATATACATATATATATATATATATGTACAGGGTGATTCAGCAAAGAGTACATTAAATTGGAGGATGAAATCCTTGGATAATTCTAAACCACAATATCTCTATGGTAAAATGTCAGATTCTGCATAGTTTCCATGTTACAATACATTTAAGATGTTGTATTAATGAGAGTGAATATAAAGTGAAACCCCCGTAGGTTTTTGTAATCATTTATTCACAGATCTCTACAGTGTGACCCTTCTTTTTTACAACCTAAAGAAAATGTTCAAAGTTGCCCCCTTCTGCCTCAATGCAGGCCTGTACACGTCGTACCATTGAATGTCTGACGCGTTCCAGAATGCCTGGACTATGTTTAATTTGCTCGCACCTGTCACGAACACGTGGCCATAATTCCTCTCTTGTTTGATCCCCCTAGGGAGGGGGAGGAGGAGGGGAGGTAATATGGACTGGCTGGTGTACGCCCCAGACCACTCCCATCGTTGCCACAGGACGGGGCAGACCCATATCACCATCCACTGTGTGGGAGGATACGTCGTATTACAGGTTTTTACCGATTTGATTGCCAAATTTGTAGATCATACAATTATTCCTGAATTGGCTATTGTTTACATGTTATGCCAATCTGTACTGAAGTGATAAGGTAATGTGGTATTTCCTAACATCGTAACTGCACCTCGTAATTGTATCTATCACTCTCTGTTATCTTACTTCTGTAGGTCACGGTCAGTGCCGTATCAGAGTGCACTACAACATGGAGCAGTGCACAGATGGTGAATATGCTGATATGCACCTTGTGTTAGGGGCAGCAGGTGGAAATGCTGCGGCTGTACGACTGTATGAAGAACGGTATCCAAACCGAAGGCTGCCAAACCCCAGAACATTCATCGCTGTTGATCGGAGGCTGAGGGAAAGGGGATCTTTCCGTCGATTTACAGCAGATATTGGAGGACATAACCGACACAGGGACGCCACAGACGAGCAAATTCTGAACCTGGTAGAAGATGATCCATCTACTAGTACACAAACAGTTGGAGCTGTTGTGCATGTGCCACAGTCAGCCGTTTGGAGGTGCCTGCATACAAACCTCCTGTACCCATATCATCATCATCAGGTCCAAGGGCTGGATCCTGACGACTATCCACGACGGATCGAATTCTGTCAGTGGTTTTTACGACACCATGCTGTTGATCCTCGGTTCACTAGTAATGTTTTATTCACAGATGAGGCAACATTCGCAAGAGATGATACTTTCAACACTCACAACATGCATACATGGGCGGAGGATAACCCTCACTCAACAGTACGTAGAGCACACCAGGTGAGGTTTTCAATGAACGTATGGGCTGGCATTATTGGAGATAACGTTATCGACCCTTATCTGCTACCACAATGGCTGACCGGAGACGTCTACAAGCATTTCCTCGAGGAGACACTGCCAGTGCTACTCGAAGATGTGCCACTGCAAGTACGACGTCGCATGTGGTTCATGCATGATGGTGCACCTGCCCATTTTGCCCGAGCATCAAGGGAATATCTGGATACTGTTTATCCCAACAGGTGGATAGGGTGTGGTGGTCCCGTTCCCTGGCACCCGCTCCCCAGATCTTAACCCTTTGGATTTCTACCTGTGGGGCCATTTAAAGACGTTGGTGTATGATACAGAGGTTCAAACAAGAGAGGAATTATGGCCACCTGTTCGTGACAGGTGCGAGCAAATTAAACATAGTCCAGGCATTCTGGAACACGTCAGACATTCAATGGTACGACGTGTACAGGCCTGCATTGAGGCAGAAGGGGGCAACTTTGAACATTTTCTTTAGGTTGTAACAAAGAGGGGTCACACTGTAGAGATCTGTGAATAAATGTTTACAAAAACCTACGGCGTTTCACTTTATATTCACTCTCATTAATACAACATCTTAAATGTATTGTAACATGAAAACTATGCAGAATCTGACATTTTACCATAGAGACATTATGGTTTAGAATTATCCAAGGATTTCATCCTCCAATTTAATGTACTCTTTGCTGAATCACCCTGTGTGTGTATATAAGGGGTGGTAAACAATGATTGCCCCCTCTCTGCACAAATGAAACTAATAGAGGTACAAAAAACTGATTGTTGCATCTTTTAGACAATTTAATTCTACGTCTAAACAAAATCACTCATTAGTTGGTGTTGACTCCTTGTGCTTGGCGGACGGCTTCAAGTCGGCAAGGGTGGGAGGTGAGGAGAGACTCGAAAAGGTCAGTGTCGTACTCAAGATTTCGGAGGATTGTTTCGATGTGCTGCTCCATGGTCCGGCGGCAGAATCTTTCAGGATCCATCCTGAAAGACCGAGTGGGATCCTTGATGCATGCTGAACCACCAGCCACCCGATTCTGCCGTCGGACCATGGAGCAGCACATCGAAACAATCCTCCGAAATCTTGAGTACGACACAGACCTTTTCGAGTCTCTTCACCTCGTACCTTTGCCGACTTGAAGCCGTCCACCAAGCACAAGGAGGCAACACTAACTATTGAGTGGTTTTGTTTAGACGTAGAATTAAATTGTCTAAAAGATGTAACAATCAGGTTTTTTGTACCTCTATTAGTTTCATCTGTGCAGGGGGGGGGTGCAATCATTGTTTACGACGCTGTACAACAAATTATTTTAATTTCATATTTAATTTTCTTATACTAATAAGCCTTATGTTTATACTCGTACAATTAAACCTTTGTTTACAGTTGTCAATCACTTTGTTTAGACAACTGCTCTTAAAATTTTGCTCTTTTCCCCTTTTCCCTTCTTTCTCTCACCCCCTTTTTCAATTTCCAATCGTTTCTCCCTCGTTCCCCTCACCCTCTTTCCACCGCTCATATTCGTTGCAACCATACTACTGATGCCTTCTCGATTTGAAGTCATCATCCGTGCTCAAGAGGTCATACTAAATGTTCAGTAATGACTTGTCTTTGTAAGTTATTAGTCATTTGCTGTAATTTATTTGTACTCTGTCTCAAATTCTATAACCTAAGTTTTGTGTTAAACTCTAAATACACTGACCTTCATTTCCTTTTGGTTCATAATGGTATCTAAACTCAGACTTACAGTATGATCGGTACACGCACTACACACGGCACGCGCGCGCGCGCGCACACACACACACACATATTATTGTGTGTTATATATATATATATATATATAATATTATATATATATATATGTGTGTGTGTGTGTGTAAAAATGAACAATGAACAACAACTATATTCTTATATTTATTCATGTAATTCTTATATAATTTGTATAATTTATAAATTCTTATATTTATCTAAGCCTTATGTTTACATAATCCTTGTATTTATATAAACTTTATATTTATATAATCCTTATCTTTATATAATCCTTATCTTTATATAATCCTTATATTTATATAATTTTTGTATTCATATATTCATTTTTACATAAAGACCAAAATCACATAACGCGAGTTTGGATAAATTTTTTATTTGTTTTCTATTTTTGCCAAATAATTGGTGAATTTTCTTTTTAAATTACTTAATCATTTTTTTTAGATTTAGCTTAATAATGAAACCTGATTAAATTTTGAAATGTTCATTTTCTGTATACATTCTCTCTTCGTTATAAAAGATGAAGTCATGTCTTGCTTAAGCCTTTAAATTTTGCTCATATGCATGGTTAAGTGTAATATATAATAAAATACATATTTCAATTTCTATTTTTAGTTAACTCAGCAGATCATGATAACATCAGATCTGTAAATATGCGGTTTAAGATAAAAATATGGCTTCATCTTCAAATATCTTGCTTATCTGTTTAGACGTTGCCACAGCTAAAATATTTCTTATCTTCAAATATTGTGCAAAAATAATGCAGCCTAATGAAAATGAAAACCAAACAAGTCAACATTAAATAATAATGATGTCCACAAAATTTGGGTATATAAACCCATGTAATTTTTCAAATTGTTATTCTGATTTGACTGATCTAACTTAGAGGCTGAGCATTACTTGTAACATTTTAGCAGTAAACTACATTAAGAGAAAGTCTTTATCTTCTCCTTCGAGCCTTGCTCTCCTCAGAGAACGTAGACTTAAATAGAGAAACCATAACTTCCCGATACGTTACAAAAAGAATCGGAAAACCTTCAGAGAATTTAATCAGCTTCACAAAATACTCCGATCCACTACAAGAAGAAATCGGAGAGTAGTATAAGAGAGAGATTACTGCGAATCCCTATACGGTACCAGCTACTCCAGAGTAACAAATCCGTTGCTGCCACCTAACCAGAACCCCCGTCAACTTCGAACCGACCAAGGCCATAGACGGAGGGGTTAATATATATATATATATATATATATATATATATATATATATATATAGATATAGAGAGAGAGAGAGAGAGAGAGAGAGATATATATATATATATATATATATATATATATAAATACAACGTTCAAAACTATGTTTGGTATCATTTTAAGAACAAAATCCAAAACATTTCTGCAGCCTTTTCATAGTTGAAAACTGTTCTGAGTGAGACCCCCTCACCCCCTCACCCCATTGGAAAAGAAAAAACTAGACGGATTTTGAACACGTTTAAACTGGAAATGTTTTGTGGAGAAATTCTCATTTGGCGTAAAAGCTCTCATTGCGTTTGGCGTCAAGTGAGAATTTATTTCTGTGCATGCAGTGGTCGACTATTTCAAAGATTAAGAAAAGGAGATACAAACACAAAAGTGCATGTATAAAATATGCATATCAAATACATACATACATATATGTATACACATAAACATTACTTTATACTGCTAATATAACCTTTGGTTAGCTTCCGCCCGAATTGTTCATTCTGACAAAGGTCAAGCTTTTTCACTCCACCTTAGACCTACAGTTTAACATGGAATCCGAACCACACCCAATCAGCAGCCCAGCGTCTTAACCACTAGGCCACCTAGGGTACCCATTTATCTACCAACCACTTTCTTTATTGTGTGGAAGGATGAACAGCTGGATTTTGCTGCGCGCCGGCTGCCGTCGGGTCTCGAACCCGGGGCCGGTGGATTCATAGTCAGCGACGCTAACCACTACACCACCGAGGCGCCTGTATATATATATATATATATATATATATATAGAGTGTGTGTGTGTGTGTTACAGGTGTTCCAAAACTCACGCGCGCCTAAATAAATAAAGAAAAAGTTGTAACTTACTGAATATTAGGCTTAAAGCAACCGTGTAAGCCTAATTTTAAAGCTCAAAGTTTCTTCTCCCAGGTAGTATATAGGACACTTCACCACACTTACTGTATATATTTTTTTAGGTTCCGATATATATATATATATATTTTTTTTTTTAATTGGGGGTGTTTAACCTCCTTCGCAACATCTAAAGTCGTATGACGGAGGGGACCTATAGCTTTACGTGGGATCCGAACCAAGGGTCGCTACATAATCTGGGCACGGAGGACGACGGTCTCCCATCCAACTATTACCCTGACCCAATGTCGCTTAACTTCGCTCATCTCAGGGAAGCGGTGTTATGACATTGGCCACGACGTAGCTCATATATATATATAAAATATATATATATATATATATACTGGTGTGTATATACCTGGGAAACTCCGGTGTAGCAGGACATATTACACCCCCGCCAGTTTAGACCCGGTTATATTTTGGCCTAGGCCATTTTAAACCCTGGGTATAAACTGGCCTAGGCCAGATACCACCAGGAGGTTAATCTGGCCTCGGCTGTTCTACACTCCTCCAGGCCAGAATACACCCCTTACAGTTTTAACAAAGAGAGTCACAAAATGTGAAGAAAAACTTAATTAATTTATTAACATTACTTTATTGACTTACTACAGCTATTAGTATTATACAAAAACTGAAAATATCTGCCACGGAGAAAGGCCTGCATGTTATTCTGGAGCACTAGCATGTTCTGAAATAAGTTCATGAAATATAACTTATCATAGTCACCACTATTCTTAGTTATAAGTTATGAACAGGTTGTAAACATTTAATCCCGGTTAGATTAATTGAATGCCAAGTTAGATTAATTGAATGTCCAGTTACGTCAACTGTACACCCTTTGCAATTGGTTAGATTAAGTCGTAATATTTTCCTTAGTCAAAGTGGCTTCAGGACCAAGTAAAATATTACAACTTAGCCTAACCAATCGCCAAAGGTATACAGTTGACCGAACCATATTCAATTAACCTAACTAGGCATTCAGTTAACCTAACCAGGATTAACTTATGACTAAGAATAGTGGCACTATTTAGTGGTGACTATGATATATAAAATATATGAAAATTTGAAACTTTCTAACAGTAACTTTTGTTTGGAATCTTGTTCCACTCATCTATCACTCTCTTCCCAAATCAATGCCTCTCTATTTTCTTTTTAAACCAAAATTTGTCTAACATTAATAAGTACCTTTCAAATAAACTTTCAGTAGCTGACACCAAACAGGGTGTATTCTGGCCTGGGGGAGTGTAAAACAGCCTAGGCCAGATTAACCCCCGGGGTGGTATCTGGTCGAGGCCAGTTTATACCCAGATACGAAGTGGCCAGGGGTAAAATTTGGCCTGTTACACCGGTAGTGAACGAGAGAGAGTTCAATTGTTGAGAGAGGAAAAAATAAAAAATTACATTTTAGAAAGTTTAAAAGTTGCAGCTTATCTCATGTGTGAAAAATTACTGTAAATCATTTTCCACAGCTCTTCACATAGGCCTACGTACAGTATCACCGTTACATTTATTATCGCGCATTTGGAAGGCGGTTTATGTCCCAAAAGGACAAATATAGTTAGTCAGTTGAAATTTAGTCTTTCGTTTGACTCGGTTGTATTTAATTGATTTGCTTATTTCTCGTTGAATTTCGTTTCAGTACATCAACTTATAGAATTTATAATTTAAACCTTCCGCTGAATAATTAATTTATTGTTTGAGTTAGTTATTTGATCTAATAGAATAATTCATATACTTTTCATTTCATTCTCAAAGTAATCGAATTTGCAAGTTCTCTAAATCAACAAGGTTGATTAGAACCTGGTTGATTAGAACATCAGGAAATATCTTTAGAAAATTAAAAAAGGCTTTAAAAATCTACTACTACCATTATTATTATTATTATTATTATTATTATTATTATTATATAAAACTGTTTAACACGTTACGTCAGAGATGTCATTTAAGACTTGTGAAGATCTATTTTTCGTTCGCTATCTACTGGGACGCCGCTTACTGCACACACACACACACACACACATATATATATTATATATATATATATATATATATATATATATATATATATATATATATATAATATGCTAGGACACGTTTATTTATATTAATAAGAAACAATCAAAACTGGTTTATTCTTCCCGAATAAGAAGATACAAGTACAGTATGAAGGCATAAACGATAAATTCAAGAAAGAATGGGATTAGATTCAGTAAACTGATAAATTCCTGTCCATTTGGGGTATAATATTTCATGGATTTTAGGTCTTCTCTTTTCCACACCGTAATAGCTGAAATTTCTCAGTGTTAAATAAACTTCATATTGTAGTCTTCCGTCCACTTGTAGATTCTGTTCATGTCGGTTTGTAAAGATCCTATATCTTCTGGGTTTCTTATTTTTCTACTGATCTTTGTATAATCGGCAAAGGATGTTACTGTGCTGTCTCTGGTAACGTCCTCATCTATGTCAGTTAGCATGATTATGAAGAGTAGTGGAGCTAATACTATTCCTTGTGGTACTGATCTGAGGACCTCTGATTTTGATGAAGATACTCTTTGTACTGTAACGACTTGCCGCCGCTCACTAAGGAAATTATATATCCATTTCCCTACTTTTCCTGTTATTCCGATATATTTCAGTTTATGTATTATGATTCCATGGTCACATTTGTCGAATGATTTGGCAAAGTCTGTGTATATTACATCATAGTTTTCATTACTTTCCGGTGCATCGATAATGTTGTTGTAGTGTTCCATTAGTTGTGATAGGCATGATCTGCCTGACCGAAACCCATGTTGGTCATCATTGAATTTTTTCTGAGTTTCCAAAAAGTCATAGATTTTCTGTCTAACTATTCTTTCAAATATTTTAGTGAGATGTAAGCGACACTGTTCTATAGTTTTTGGCTTCGGATCGATCTCCTTTATATATTGGGACTATATTCGCGCTCTTCAGGATGCCCGGTATTTCTGCCGTGTCTAGTGATCGTCTCCATATTTAATATAGGGGCTCAGCATTGCATTCTTGCATTTTTTGATCAGTGTGGCCTTCCATTTATGCGATCCTGCCGCTGAGTGTGCTTTTAGTTTCCTTATAGCTTGTGTAATGTCATCTGTCGTAAAGTCGAAGTCCGTTATACTTTCCCTTTGAAGTTGTTCTTCAAAGAACGAGTTTCTATCGCGCATCAGTTTTTCAGTTTTGGGATACTGAAAGATGATTCGTACTGAGCTCTTAATATTTCAGATACTTAAGAACTGTTAGATCATCAGATAAAGCACTGTTCTTGTTTTTCAGAGGTCCGATAGTCGCGTGGTTTTTCGACTTCCTTTTTGCAAAATTAAAGAAGTACTTTGAGTTAACCTTTATCGCTTCTAGTATAGCGTCGTCTTCTTTTTCTGTATGCTTCTCAATTAGTTCCTGTATGACGTCATCGATACTCTACAGTTTATCATTTAATATTTTTCTGATGTTATCATCTTTACAGTTACTTAATTTTGCAGTCACTCTTTTTCTCTTTCGGAACAATGCCCTCTTTTGTCTCCCGAACCTGCTTCTCTTTCCTCTTTGCTGTATTTTTGGGACACACACACACACACACACACACACACATATATATATATATATATATATATATTATATATATATCACACACATTTAAACTGCAAACACGCAGTATAATTAACGTAAAGAACGACGCTTTTTTCATTTGTTTCGTTCTCTCCTTTTCATCTTGCGCGGAATATTCTCCTATACAAGCGTCGTTCTTTACGTTAATTATACTGCGTGTTTGCAGTTTAAATGTATATAATGTACGGCATGCGGGAGGTGCCCCCTTGGGGCATTGGTTTCTGCGCGTATGTAGAGGAATTACGGCATTTGATTGAGTGAGGCCCGTGGTGTAATGGTTATCATATCTGACCGGCAATCGGAAGATCCCGGGTTCGATTCCCGGGTGGTTACCTCATTTTTTCATTTGTTTCGTTCTCTCCTTCTCATCTTGCGCGGAATATTCTCATATACAAGCGTCGTTCTTTACGTTGATATATATATATATAACATTTTTAAAGAGAAGACCTGCCTGTTAGATTGACTAAAATCGTCTGGCGTTAGCAGAACAAAAAGCAGCAAAGTGGGCACACTATAAAATAAAGGGTAAAAAATGTGTATACCTCATACAATAATTATAATCTTGGTATAAAAAATAACTTGTATATATATATATATATATAAATGAAATAATATCCTTGAATAAACTTTTTTGTAACTGACTATTAATTTTTGGATGTAATACGCTCCATTCAACTATAAGTGACCTTTTGACCACAATTACATTCAGTGGAACTGTATCGATACATCAATTAGGCATTCAAAGCCTTGACTGAGGTCATCCCTACTGATTGCAAATCACATCTTTAAATTATGTATTTAATTAATCTATCTATCAATTATTCTCCTGTTAATTAATAATAACATCTTTAAATGATGCATTTAATTAATCTATTTATCAATTATTCTCCTGTTAATTAATAATAACTGTTGATGAATACCGTCCAAACCCTAGTTTTTAAAAAGGAAAATACAGGGTTTTTATAAAGTTCCTATCTATTTCAGTGAAAACGTAGCAAAAGGGTAAAATTCAATAAAAATATAATAGAAGGCATACATTTAATGAATACTTAAGCATATGATTCTACATGAGCACCATCAGTATCTCTACAGAGTTCGAATCTGTCAGCAGCATTGCGGAACACATTTTGGAGCATGACAGGGGTTATTTTTGTAATTGCTGTTACGATACGAGCACATAAATGTCCCAACTTCATTCAGATGTCATTTTAAACACCGTCGTCTTTCAACAAGATGGGGGTACCTTGTCATTACGCAAACATTGTTCGGGAGTGCCTAAATGAACGATTTCCAAATCGATGGCTCGGACGTGGAGGCAACAGGCCCTGGGCGGATTGATCTCCTGACCTAACGCCCTTGGATTTCTCTGCAGGGGGCTTTATCAAATCAAACGTCTATGAAACAAGGGTTTCAGATCTGCAAGATATACGTGCTCGTATCGTAACAGCAATTACAAAAATAACCCCTGTCATGCTCCAAAATGTGTTCCACAATGCTGCTGACAGATTCGAACTCTGTAGAGATACTGATGGTGCTCATGTAGAATCATATGCTTAAGTATTCATTAAATGTATGCCTTCTGTTACGAGGGCCACTCAATATATTTTGCCTCACCTTTTTTTTTCTTTCCAAGTTTCCTTATAAGTTCCAGAAATTTTGTACACAAGTAGTTACATACTTTTTTTGCAAGTTTTTATTTTTCCACATAGTCTCCATCTTTTTCTACGGCTTTCCTCCACCTCGAAACAAGGGCCTTTATTCTTTGCTGGTAAAAGTCCGCTGAGTTTCGTTGGAGCCACCTCTTAACCTCCTCAACAACCTTATCGTCACTCTGAAACTTTCTTCCACGAATAGCATCCTTCATTGGCCCAAACAAATGGAAGTCTGAAGGTGCCAGATCCGGGCTGTATGGAGGGTGGGGTGATGGCATTTTTGTGATGGCCTCGCTTGTTTGCAAACTGTTGTGTGGTGTTGCGTTATCGACTTATCGTGCAAAAGAAGGACGTCTTCTAGTTTTCTCTCCGGTCGAACTCGCTTTATACGTCTCTGGAGTCTCTGTAGGGTAGCAATATATGCCTCTGAGTTGATTGTTTGTCCTTTCTTCATGATGTCCACCAGAATCACCCCTTTCGTGTCCCAGAAGATGGTGGCCATAACCTTTCCCGCAAAGGGAGCCATTTTGAACTTTTTCTTGCGTGGGGAGTCTGCGTGATGCCACTCCATGGATTGGCGTTTTGTTTCAGGTTCAAAGTGGTGTATCCACGTCTCATCCCCATTCACAATTCGTGAAAGGAAGTCATCAACTTCTGCCTCGTATCGAACCAACGACTCAGAAGCAATTTCTTTTCTTTGGGCTTTGTGATCTTCAGTCAGTTGGCGAGGAACAAGCAGTGAACACACTTTTGAGTATCCCAGTTGCTGAATTATCGTATTCACACTTCCTTCACTAATTCCTAGCTGCAGTGATAGTTCCTTGTATATGACGCGCCAATTTGATCGAATGATGCTGTTTGCACGTTGCACAGTGTGAGATGTCACAGCCGATGCCGGGCGACCGCTGCGTGGCTCATCATCGAGGCTGGCTCTCCTTCTCTCCGATGATCTCACACGTTTAGACCAACGTCCAACTGTGCTTCGATCAACAACAGCATCTCTGTAAACGTTTTGTAGACGTTTGTGAATATTTCCAACTGTTTCCTTCTCTTCGGTTAAGAACTCGATAACAGCTCTCTGTTTACGACGCAGATCAGTGTCAGACGCCATTTTCGAAACTGCGTTAACCATCGGTTTTATGCAAGGGCTTTTAAAAGCGGTTTTATACAAGGAGGGGAGATTCAAACTGGAAAAATCCGGTTGTGAAGTGCAGAAAGTTCAAACTTACGGCCCAAAAGACATTTCAGCCCCATGGGCTATTATTTGGCTAGGAAAAAAGGGTGGGGCAAAATATATTGAGTGCCACTAGTATATTGTTATTGAATTTTACCCTTTTTGCTACGTTTTCACTGAAATAAATAGGGACTGTATAAACGCCCTGTACAGACAGAATCGTAATGGGACTTTTGTAATATATTGTAAATGTAATTTTTCTTAAATCTATACATTTTTATTCAAACGATTATCATTGTGATAATGCATAGTTTTAAATCATTTTAAGCACAAACCTTCGGCCTTGAGTTTGGCTCTCTTCTTCTTTGGGAGGGGACGCTTTTGCGGGCGTTCTCCCTTGTTCCCTCCTTCCTGCATAAAAAAATACTGTGTTTACGGCTTTTCATTTATAGAGATGTGTAGATGTAGGCCTACACTGTAATCAGTCAGGAGGGCCATAAAATGGCGCAGTTTTCAGGCCAGACGAATGCGGGGCGTTGCGCTAACTCCCAGATTATTAGCGCCAACGGGAGTCGAATCCCCCACCTCTGCCTCTTCACTAGCAGGGAAACAGTGTTACCCACTCGGTTACGGACGCTGGTCTATGTAGATGTAATGTTGAATTAAGGAGAAACCATGAAAGCATCCTTAATCCTGATCCTCGTGTATAAGGTTGATAACATGCATTGATTTATACATGATAATGATAATAATAATAATAATAATAACAATGAAATTACATTCGTCAGCCAGACTCTGTATACTTTCGTCAGCCAGACTCTGTACTTTCGTCAGCCAGACTCTGTACTGGATTCATCAGCCAGACTCTGTACTGGATTCGTCAGCCAGACTCTGTACTGGATTCGTCAGCCAGACTCTGTACTGGATTCGTCAGCCAGACTCTGTACTGGATTCGTCAGCCAGACTCTGTACTGGATTCGTCAGCCAGACTCTGTACTGGATTCGTCAGCCAGACTCTGTACTCATTCGTCAGCCAGACTCTGTACTGAATGAACGGACGCATTTCCTGAGCTCTCTGATATTGCATCTACTTTTGCATATTGCTAAGAATTTTACTTTTGGAAAGTTTTGAATTTTATATACTTGCGTTTATATTCACATACTGTAGTTATAGTTAAGTAATTGAATATTAGTAGTTTTTAGCGATTTAGAAGTTTTCATAGCGTGCCGGCTTAATTGAACTTAAATTTGTAACTGTTATAAACTAATTTTTAACTGCGCGATGCCGTCGCAGAAAGCGTCGTCTGTTAGGTGTACGGTAAACCGGTGGTATTCGGAATTTAAAGATTATAACGGCGGTCCTATGGCGATTACCGAGATATCAGTTTGTTTCTTTTGCGAGTTAATGGAGGAAATAGTTGACATAAAACGCAGTGTACGTGAGGTGACGGAAAGACTTGAAACGCTTGATGAAGGCAGGGGTAGGGCTACGGTTGACGAAAGCCAAACCAATACTAACGTTGAAGACGTTAGTAATTTGAATGGTGAGGTGCGTAATCTAGTTTCTAGTTTAGGTGGCTTGTCGGGAAGGTTGGATAGAGTCGAGGAAGGAGTTAAGGTTGGTCCGAGAGTAGTAGATGGGGAGGGATTTAGAGAAGTTAAGGGTGGAGCTAGGCCGCGTACGTTAGGTAATAGGAATCCCCCCCGCCCCTATCGAGGTTTCGAACCCTTTCGCCCATTTGGAAAGGGACGTGAATGAGGGGGGAACTATTTTAATTGGGGACTCTTTAGTGCGCCACATGGACAAAGAGTTCGTTGAACGGCATCCAACCAAGAGGAGGAGGGTCTGTCTCCCAGGGGCCAGGATTGACAGAGTTCGAGACGAAGTGGATAGGATTGACGTTGCCTCCCGTCACTCGATGTTGGTGACGATGGTAGGAGGCAACGACTCGTATAGGCCCGATACGAGAGTGCCTGACCTTTTGGAGAGATATAGGGGGTTAATTAGGTCCCTGAAGGCGAGGTCAGATAGGTCTTTAGTTCTAGGTATTACCCCTAGGCACGGGTTGGGTCTTAGGATTACGTCAAAAACAATATTTTTGAATAATAAATTAGAAGGGATTTGTGCTGAGGAAAATGTACCCTTCGTAAAGCTGTGGTCCGAATTCAGTGATCCTAGCCTTTTTATAAAAGATGGGGGGTGCAGTTTAATGAAATAGGTAATGCTAGGCTAGGTAGGTTAATAGACGAAAACGTGCGAAAGCTGTATAGGTCGAAGCCTTCTTTAAACGTTGTGGGTCCGAGGAACGCGGGCCCGACGTGAAAAATAGTTTAAAACGCCGGCCCGTGGTAAAAAATACCTTAAACGTCTTTTATTGTAACGCGCGTAGTATTAGAAATAAATTAAACGAATTTAAGGCGATAATTTATTCCGGCAACTACGATATAGTTGCTATCACTGAAACTTGGTTAAATACCGTGACTCGGGACTTGTTGGGGGAACTTGATATACCGGGTTTTAAACTCTTTACTAATGATAGGTTACATAGGTTTGGTGGCGGCGTTTTGCTCTACATTCGTAATTCCCTTAGGGCTATCGAGGTCAAGATAGATTTTCCGGCAGCAATTAATGTGATATGCGTTGAAGTTAGGGCGCTGAGTATTAGTTTTAATTTGGTTGTTTATAGACCTCCCGTTCAACCCTTCGACGCCGATACTAGATTTTACTCACTTCTTGGTAACTTTACTGACAATCGGAATAGTATAATTGTCGGAGACTTTAACTGCCTTAATGTTAATTACGAGCCTTTTACTGGTAATGAGGAGGGTTTGAGATTGATTGAGTTCATGGAGGATAATTTTTTATGACAGATAGTTACCGAACCAACGCCCGGTGACAATATTTTAGATTTGGTGATGACGAACGGCGAAAATATAGTCGATAGTTTAGAAGTAGGCGAGAGTTTAGGATGTAGTGATCATCAAATTCTTAGGTTTAAGTTATTGATAGAAAACACTAAGGATAGTAACGTAATAGAAGTCCCTGATTTTCGTAGGGCTAATTTTGATAGTTTTGCGGATAGGATGAGAGTAGTGGACTGGGATAACTTATTTATGGGTAATGACACAAATTTGCATTGGGAGGCGTTTAAAGAAAGTTTTGTGAATATTGAAAGGGAGTTTATTCCTCGTAGGCCCAAGCGCGCAAGAAATCATGGTAGGCCCAAGTGGTGGACTAGGGAAATAGGCGAGTTCATAAACGAGCGTAACAGAGCGTATAGACTTAATAAGCGCAATGGCACGGCAGCTAACTTGGTAAATCTCTAGGAGCGCTCCATTTTTCAATATTAAACATACACTCATAAAACATATACCATTTGAAAGCCCATATTTTTCCGAATCTAAAAATGTAGTAATCCAAAAGTATCAATAGCAAATAAAAAGTAACTAGGTTTAAATATAAAACCCTATACTGATCAATTTATGATGCGTGATCTTTACGAGGGCTCCGCCCCCGTACCCCCGAGACCTAAATTATACAAATGATAATGTAATAACATATTCATGTTAGGTTAGGTTAGCGTAACAACCACCAAAAATACCATCTTACAACACAGACTAAAGATTTATAACTTCGCCAACCTTTATAATGTAATTACGTTACGCGTCAAACAATTAAACCTAGTTACTTTTTATTTGCTATTGGTACTTTTGGATTACTACATTTTTAGACTCAGAAAAATGTGAGTTTTCAAATGGTATATGTTTTATGAGTGTATGTTTAATATTGAAAAGATAAAAACATCCAATGCTTTCTCTTCATCTAGGGCACATGACGAATCAAGTTCTCAAAGTCAGAAACCGCACGAACAGCACGTCATAATTCTATCACAAATACGACCAAACTGAATCCAATTAGAAAAAAAAAGACAAAACAGAATCCAACCAACTAATTAAGTCGCAGAGTAGCGAAAAAATAGCCGAATCAGGAAAAATACTTTATGAAAAAAGTACATTATAGCCAAAACAGGAAATATTCACTATGAAAATGTAACTTGTAATTTTTTTCTATAATCTTGCCTTTGCTATTGATACTTTTGGATTACTACATTTTTAGACTCGGAAAAATGTGAGCTTTCAAATGGTACATGTTTTATGAGTGTATGTTTAATATTGAAAAATGGAGCGCTCCTAGAGATTATCCGCTAACTTTAATAGATATATCGAGCTTAGACGTCAGGTTAAAAGATCAGTTAGGAATGCTAAGCGTAATTTAGAGATACTTATAGCTGCGGATAGTAAACATA
Organism: Bathynomus jamesi; assembly: GCA_023014485.1. NCBI lineage: Eukaryota > Metazoa > Arthropoda > Malacostraca > Isopoda > Cirolanidae > Bathynomus > Bathynomus jamesi. Next base: position 733,603 of record JAJOZX010001057.1, on the reverse strand, counting down.
ATCCAAAAAAGTTTTTTAAATACGTGAATAATCGTAAGCGGATAAAAGATAACATATGTCCTCTAGTGGATGTTAACGGCGCTTTGGCTTCTGACGCTCAGGCGGTGGCGGGTATTTTCAATAACTTTTTTGCGACAGTTTTTACCGTAGAAGACGTAAATAATGTTCCCGACGTGGACGATATCGTTTCATTTAGTAGCGAGACTATTTTGGATGAAATAACTGTTTACGAGGGTGACATTGCGCATTATATCGATAGGGTAAAAGTTAACAAGGCTCCAGGCCCTGACGCTTTTTATCCCAGGCATTTGAAAGATTTGAAAGATGTTATCGTAGGCCCCTTAATGAAGATTTTTAATCAGTCACTCGAAACGGGATTATTCCTGAAGACGTCAAATTAGCTAACGTCACGCCCATTTTTAAAAAAGGCGACCGCACGGTACCTCGTAATTATAGGCCCATTAGCTTAACGTCAATTGTAGGTAAACTTTTGGAATCCGTAGTTAAGGATCGTATCATCGATCACTTAGAAAGTAGAGATTTGATTAATAGTAGTCAGCATGGGTTTCGACGCCATAGATCTTGTTTAACTAATTTGTTAGAATTTTATAACGAAATAGTGCGCGAATACGATAGGCATTATTTATTTAGATTTTAAAAAGGGGTTCGATCCAGTTCCGCATAGAAGATTAATTGCGAAGGTTAAAGCGCACGGTATACGCGGTCAGGTAGCTAACTGGTTAGAAGAATGGCTTCGTGCTAGGAGACAGAGGGTCGTTGTTAATGGTAGTGAATCGGGGGGGTTGGATGTAGGTAGCGGTGTCCCACAGGGTTCAGTGTTAGGCCCATTGCTATTCGTAATTTAAATTAACGACATAGATGTAGGATTGACTAGTAACGTGTCAAAATTCGCAGACGATACTAAAATAGGCAGTAAGGTTGTTAACGAGGACGATAGAAATAGGCTCCAAGACGATGTAAATAGGATTATGGAGTGGACGGATAAGTGGCAGATGCAATTTAACGTAGACAAATGTAAAGTTTTGCATGTAGGTTCTCGTAACAATAATTACACGTACACGATGGACAATAGACAATTAGCGAGCGTTGACGAGGAAGTAGATTTAGGCGTACGCGTAGCTAATGATTTAAAAGTTAGGAACCAGTGCCTGGAGTCTTGCGCAAAAGCTAATAGGATGTTAGGCTTCATAGCGCGTAATTTCGAATTTAAATCGAAGGATATTATATTGCCCCTTTACAAGTCCCTAGTCAGGCCTCATTTAGAATATGCCGTTCAGTTTTGGTACCCGTATTTGAGTGAGGATATTGATAGGTTAGAAAGGGTTCAGCGTCGTGCCACGAAACTAATTCCGTCATTGCGCAACAAGCCTCATGAAGATAGGATAAAAGAGTTAGACTTGCATTCACTCGAAACTAGGAGATTAAGGGGGGAGCTTATTGAAGTTTTGAAAATCGTTAATAACATCGATAACGTAAATTTTGACAAACTGTTCACTTTCGATAATAGCAATACTCGTAATAACGGATTTAAGTTGCGTGGCAGACGTTTCATTACTAATATCGCTAAAAACTTCTTTACGTTTAAAGTAATTGATAAATGGAATAATTTTCCCGCGTCAGTCGTTCACTCTACCAGCGTTAATATGTTTAAGAGCCGTTTAGATAGACATTTTAAAAATATTAACGTTGTTTAAAATAAAAAAAACAATTAGTAACAGGAGCTCTGGGGGTGGTGGTCGAGGATGAGTCTGTTGACGATTAATGCCAGCTTGTGACATGCCAGCGTGTGATGCCAGCAATAAAATTAAAAAAAAAAATTAGATTAACATGAACGTAGATGTAGCTCGTAGAGTAAACTAACCCACTTTTTGTTTAACTTTACCTACTTTTTTTTTTTCTTATCCTCTCCTTGCATGTCTGTAACTCTTTACTTGCATGTCTGTAGTTTGCATGGTATGACTGTGAGTTAAGACTGTGTTTGCATGATTTGTAAGTGTTCTTTATTTACTTCTTTTCATCTTTCACCCCTTTCCTATTCTCTCCGACTATTTTTCTGACTTGTCGGCAGTGGCCGGCGGATGATGATGGTGAGTCTTTTTTCTCTTTTTTCTGAATGAATGTTAACCCATGAGCGATAGGTGTTGCTACTTACTTAACCCTTTGTGGGCTAGGTGGGACCGACTAACAAAGAAGACTATGTGGGGTCACCCAGACCCCAAACTTCAATGGTGAATTTCTGCCATATGCTTAAGTTTATATATACACTAAAGTTTGTACATATGTTGCCCAGGACACGGCACGTGGAGCCAATTCACCATGTGTCCCTTTTTTTTCTTTTTTTTTTTTTACATTTATTTAAGAATTTTTTAACTTAAAGAATTCAGCACTCAGAAACACTTTTTATATTCACAATATAGATTATAGAATAGAAGGAAATAGAAACATAGAACATATGAAACAATGTTTACTGTACACAGTCATCACATACATAGTTGGAGTGACTTTCGCAAAGAGGCACATCACATTTTGTGCATGACTTTCTCGTCTTCTTATCCATCTTCCTTGGGCACTTTCCACATCTCTTCCTACCTCCTGGATTAGGCCTTGGCTGGGGTGCTGCTTCTACCTCATCCATAAATGCCTCCATACATGCTCTAACATGCTTTGGAAAATATCTACCAGCTGACTCAAAACGTTTCTGGATTGCTGGTTTGCAGAGCTGTTCTGCTAAGTCTGCCAGAAATTTCCTTCGCCTTTGATTCCCTCGATACACATCGGGGGTTTTCTCCATGAAACAGCAACTAGCATTGTAAGCTGCAACATCTACCATTCAGTAGAAGATAACTAATGGCCATTTGTTTGTTATGCGCTTACATGAGTAAGTTTTGATAAGTTGGTCTAATCGATCAACAGCTCCTTTTGCGGCATTGTAATCTAGAATTACATCAGGTTTGAAAGGTTCTTTCTGCTGCTTTTTTTGGTCGAAATGCATGGGGCTTGAAATGATTTAGGTATTTGGCGCTTAAATTTTTATCAAGTAGTTCTATGGCAAGGTCAACATCAGTAAACAGGTTGTCACTGGTAACATTTCTTCCTGACTTCACAATAGTTGAAGTAAGATCTCGAACAACTCTTTGGGCTTGGTGGCGTTCTGGACCTTCAGGACCTTTTCCACTGTATATCTGGCCATTTAGAAGATACCCATTCTTAACGTCGGCCATACTCCAAACCTTTATGCCATACTTATCTGGTTTAGATGGCGTCTATACTTTGAATGAGCATTTCCTTCGAAATGCGAGTAGAAATTCATCCACAGTTACATATGTGTTGGCTTTATAGTTTATTTGACATGCTTCAATAAACTTCTGCCAAACTTCGAATATAGGCGCCAACTTGCCTTGTTCACCATTTCTTCATTCTGCACGAGTAGTCATGTTATCAAATCTTATTGACCTTTTAATTTCTTTGAAACGATCACGGCTCATAGAAGCACGATAAATTGGTGGACCGGTCTTAGTACCAAATAATTCATCAATTGGGCGGAAACTATCTTTGTCCAGCCCAGATCTGAGATGAAGTCCTAGCCATGCCATCAGCTCAATAGAATCCAGCTGTTTCCATTTTTCACCATAGAGAGCACCACCTTTTTGATTTGTTGCATCGAGAACCAGTTCAACAATTTCATCTGTGATAAAGAAGCTGAAAGTAGCAGATGCAGCATGCGTAGGTACACTTTCATGAGCACCACCTTCTTCACGAACAATGTTTTGCCTCACATTTCGTCTAAGCCGGGGAGGCTCAGTGCACCACACAAAGTTATCTTTCCCTAACACAATATTGTCATCATCATCATCATGATCGCTTGCATTGTCACTATCAAAACCACTAAAGTCACTGTCAGAAGATTGTTCAACATATTCATATTCACTAGCATCAGCTAAGTCTACTTCTGATTCACTATCATCTGACAAATTTGGTTGGTCTACATCTACATCTCCCTCTCCCACCCTGCTAGGAGCATAAAACGTCGATATTGGAATTGACGTTGCCATTAGAATGAAAATCTAAGAAAATTTATGAAAAAATCTGAAAAAAAATTAAAATAAATTAGTCACATTACAGGCGAGGTGGGGTAAGGCAGACCCCATTCAAGTTTGCATATACCATACCTACATACAATAAAAATCATAGATGACCAGGCTCTAAAAATAATATTTGAATGAATGGCAGATTTTTGAAATATGCTTGGGGTCCAGTGGACCCCATCAGCCCACGAAGGGTTAACCCCTTATTTTCTTCTCTTAACCCCCTACTCTTTCCTTTCTCTCGGGCTAACCTTAGAGTGGATCTTAGGTCTTTGTTAGCCTTAGCTTCTGCAGATCTGTAGATCATGATTCAGTAAATTAATGATATATGATACGGCTGTAGGCTCCAACAACACGTATTCAAAAAGGTTGTGGTGTGGGACGCAATATATCCTATACTTTTTGTGCGCTTCTTCAGAAAAAAGTGATCAGAAATATCACACCATCATTAATTAAAACTTGTTTTATACCAAAATAAATTGATTGCTATGTCAATATCCGAATATATATATATATATATATATATATATATATATATATATATATTATATATATATATATATATAATATAATATATATATATAAAATGGGTGTGGCATAAAAAAGGGTACATTTTAAAAAGGCTATAAAATCAACATTTGTCATTTAATTTTAATAAACTTCTATACAATAAAAACATATGTATTTATCTGTATGCAAACAAGTTTGCAGACTAAAATATAAAATAATTCAAATCCTATCAACATTTAACGAAAGATTATGATTTTTGTACTTAGCATGCAAAAATTATTAAATCTTTTTAATATGTTTTATTAAAATAATTTTTAACGTAAAATTTACCCGAAATTATTAAAAAAATTGTTCGAAATGCTTTCCTTCCATTTCAATAACTTTTCTTATTCTTGGCCGGAATTCATCTATGGCTCGATTTACTTGTTCCTGTGGAAGCTCTTCCCATTTCTGAATGATGATCTCGCGTAAATGAGCGACATCTTTTATCCTAGTCCTGTAGACTCGCTCTGCTAAGTTCTCCCATATTCTCCCATACTCTTTCGTTAAATGTTGATAGAATTTGAATTACTTGATATTTTAGTCTGAAAACTTGTTTGCATATAGATAAATACATGTTTTATTGTGTAGAAGTTTTATTAAACTTAAATGACAAATGTTGATTTTATAGCCTTTTTAAAATGTACCCCTTTTTTTTATGGCACACCCGTTATATTTGGATCTTTTCCGTTTGGGGCTAGCAGCGAATTTTAATGAAAATCGGTATAATAATGTAGTTTTGGTCACTGATTTAAAAAATAACTTTTTTTTTTGGAGAAATGAAAAACAAACATGTTAGAACACTTTAAATAATGAATGTGTTTTTAACGAAAATATCATGACTTAACCTAACCAGTCGTCAAAGGCGTACAGTTGACCTAACCGGGCATTCAACTGACCTAACTGGGAATTAATTCTTGATTTTTTCTGCTACTTTTACAGATCTGCCGGGATCCTTCAAAAAACGTATTCTTCGTAAAGTTGCACTTTTTACCATTTCACCGACGCTTTTGGCAACGAAAGAACTGGGTATTTTTATCAAAGGAACACACTTTCCCACACTTAGAGCACTTTTTCATAAGCAGTAGCAGTTTGTGACTGTGGCTAAATTTAACACAATCCTCTGTAACTAGTTTAAGCTAGTTAAAAAACATATTAATTATTTAAAGTGCTCTAACATGTTTGTTTTTTATTTCTCCAAAAAAAAAAGTTATTTGTGAAATCAGTGACCAAATCTACATTAGTATACCGATTTTTATTAAAATTCGCTGCTCGACCCCAAACGGAAAAGACCTATATATAATATTATATATATATATATATATATTAGACCTAATATTAGCCGAGTGAGGTGATAATGAATAGGCATACTATAATTAAAAATATAATGAAATTGAATATGATATGATGTTACGAATGCTTCGAGGTCACCAGCTTGGATTACACCCATGCAAATAATATTGGTAAGGTTAGAAAAATTACCTTGTGATTTTGTGCTTAATTAAGAAAATAAATAATTTATTTGTTCATAGTGATTAACATGGCAATGAAGGTATTTATGATGATTAACAATTATATAACGGCATTTATAGTATGCTAAATATGACTGAGGCTTAGCAAATAAGGAAATGGTTATACAGATTAATTGTTAAGTAATACACTAATTTAGGTAGGCTAGTGATATGCAAACATGAAACATAAACAAGATGCTGGAGCCTAATAACGACTGGAAGGAAAGCACATAAGTTGGTACACTGTAAGTGGATTACGTAATACGCTGATTTAGGTAGGCTAGAGTTACGCATAAATGGAACATGGAATAAATGATGCAGCCATGAAATACTTAAAAGGATCACATAAACAAACGGATGCAAAGTATTTATGGATTACAGGAAAGAACACAATAGCAGGATGATACACAATTACGGTATTGGAATGACACTTGAACTGGGCCTACTGCAGTCTTAACGGGAAAGTTAGTTTGAACGGTATTGAAAGCACTTTAGGTATAGCCTAATTACTCAGCTGCGGTTACACTCTGTAGGCTTAGCGAGCATTGCTTAAGAACGAGGCACAGAGAGCTTACCGACAATGTTGAAATACCTCTTGAGATGAAGAGATGCTTGAAGGTTGACCTTGTTGAACGTAGGCCAATGGTGAAGTTGATTGTTCTATTGAAGCTTGTTGAATGGGCACTTGAGGGACTGAAGCCGGCTGAAGTCGAACGGCGCTGGGTTTCGAAGGATTGCTTCTGGAGGCGGTCTGTAGAACGTCTTACTTGATGATAGACTTGAAGGAATAGCAGGCCGCTCTCCGGCGAAAGCAGGAGAGCGGGTGACGTGAAGAGTGTTCCTGCTGACGAAGGTTGCGAACAAGACGAGAAAATGGCAAGCGAAAAGTGAAGCAGAATTAAGGAAGAAGCTGCATTTTATAGTTCTTGGTGACGTCCTCTGGTGGACGCTTCGGGAAATACCACAGAAATGTGTATTTTCTGTGGGCCTATTTCATGCCCACGTGTGGCTGTAACGGCTGTTTTGATTCCATGCTATTTGAGGATGTCGGGAAAGAAAATTCCTTTGTCTGCCCGCTATATATATATATGTGTGTGTGTGTGTGTGTGTGTGTGTGTGTGTGTGTGTGTGTGTGTTGTAGTGAATACTGTTTGGAAAATAAATTTGGAGTTTCAGTCCACTTCGTTTCGGATTAAAATCTCAACGAAGGGTATTAGCGTTCGATCGATTCGAAATTTTACTTGTCGCCTCATCCATGCGTTTCAGAAATAAATTCAGGTGTTCAGACGCCTGTCTGGCACCGTGAATAAGTTTATAGATAGGCGTTGTAAGATTTTCCATAATTCTTAATAACGGTAAGAAGCATAAAGTACTGGGTATCGGGCAGTGTTGACCAATTTATTTGATTTTAAATATAATAATAATTCTTAATAATGTATATACAGAAGAGAGTCAATATAAAAATTAATTTTTAGCACTAGTTGACAAGAGGTTCAGCATATATACCTTTGGTTAGCTTTCGCCCGAATTATTTATTCTGACGAAGGTCAAGCTTTTCACTCCACCTTAGACCTACAGTTTAACGTGGAATCCGAACCACGCCCCATCAGCAGCCCAGGTCTTAACCACGAGGCCACCTAGGGTACCCATTTATCTACCAACCACTTTCTTTATTGTGTGGAAGGATGAACAGCTGGGTTCTGCTGCGCGCCGGCTGCCGTCAGGTCTCGAACCCAGGGCCGATGGATTCGTAGTCAGCGACGCTAACCACTACAACACCGAGGCGGTGGCATTAAATAAATTATTCCACTTTATTTTTTTAAAATATAATAATTCTTAATAATGATAAATATATATACAGAGGATGATAAAGGTTATTCAGTTCATTGTTTCAGTTTGTGTAAGAAATTTTTGTCCCATTAATAATAAATCTTAATTGAAGCATCAAGTAGTTGCTATATTTTGGTGGTCACTATAATAAACAACATTTCATAGGCTGGGTGTTTTCGTATGGGGAAATCATAATGTATGTGTGTGTGTGTGTGTGTGTGTGTGTGTGTGTGTGTTCGTGCGCGCGCGCGATAATAGGGAATATATATATATAGTGGGGAAGTGTGTGTGCGTTTTTAGATCAAATGGCTGCTCAGGTTCTGAGTATATATATATATATATATATAGTCGGGGTGTGGTGTGTGTGTGTACGTGCGATAATAGGGAATCTATGAGCATATATATAGTCGGGGAGTATATGTGCGTTTGTGTGCGCTTTCAATTCGCTCAAAGGTTATTAATAGGGCGGTCAAAAGTCAATAAAGTCAAATTGTTTCCTATGGGGCACTTTTCGCTGAAACGACTGAAAATGCAATAAAAACACCTGTAGGGGGTATATTACCAAAGTTAATAGGTCAACCAAAAGTCAACTTTTACCTGTTAGGTCAAAAAATAGCAATGAGGTAAATAAAGTCAATTTTTTGGAATAAATAATTAAAATAACTAAAAATTGGCATCTTTTTGGTTAACTGGCAACTTCGCTGCTCGTATTTGTCTTATTCAGTTATGTCCGTTCTGGTTTTGGATGTGGTTGTGTTGTATGTATTGTGGTTACTGGTTACCATTTTTGATTTGTGATTTTTTTCTGATTTGTGATTTGTGTTCAGTCAAACAATACATTGAAACAAGACTCAAGACAAATGGTATTTGTGAAATAATTAACCTCAGTAGACCTGAAATCTCACCAACAGTTTATGGTCACTGGTCAGCTTTTGGGTATTATTATAGTATTACACCCGTCTAACGTCCAGCAATTATTATACATTCATTAGGTAGATTTTTTAAATCTAAGACACTTTTCTTCTATAGCGTTTCCGTCGCAAATGCTTCGTTTTCGAGATATAAACGTTTTTCTGGTGTGTATCTAGTGCGTGTTCGTACGTTCGTTTGTGTTCGTTTGTGTTGACGTCACATGTCTGCCCAATCAGAGCGCTCCATCCATTTCGAATTTGAATTAGTTTGCTACCGGAATGGCTTTGTGTGACATGTGTTCGTTCGATTATTACCGCTGTATTGTCGCTTTCTATGAAAATTTAGAAAAAAGTGTTGTTTCTGCGGGCTCACGGTGTTCTACCGACAGTAGTGAAGTGTCCACATTGTAAAACTGAGTGTACATATCGTCAAGACCAGAAACTGTGGCGTTGTAGAAAAAGTTACGTTGTGCTTAAAACGAAGAAAAGACGGTACTGTGATTATTCTGTCTTAGATTTTAAAGGTAATTCCTGTTTTTCTTTTAGGATAGGTTAGGTTAGGTTTAGTTAAGTTAGGATAGGTTAGGTTAGGTTGTTAGGTTAGGATAGGTTAGGTTAGGTTGTTAGGTTAGGATAGGTTAGGTTAGGTCAATTTTGAAGGTGAAATTTGTTTTTCCTATGGTTTTTGATGTGTTTTGAACGAATCTGACCTTCAAAACCGTCGGAAATGACTCGTTTTCTGTGATTTCCCCCACATTGCCGGCTGGGGGGGGGGGTATCTCAAAAAGGAGTCATTTCCGACGGTTTTGAAGGTCAGATTCGTTCAAAACACATCAAAAACCATAGAAAAAACATAAATTTCACCTCCAAAGGGAGACGGGTGTAATACTATAAATTTACCAGCTTTTGCAATGTTAACCAACAACTGCCGCTGTAGAGAGATCTTTCTCCATGCTTAATAAATTATTAAGTAAGGATCGCAATTTTTTGCCAGAAAATGTCGGCAAATACTTCATAATTTACCACAATCGGTCAACTGATGTAGAAGAGCAAGAATAAGTAATTAAAGTATCGTTTTTATTATTGAAAGTAAAGGCAACTTTATAAGTCAATTTTTTCAATTCGTAAGGTCAACTTTCTTAATTTTTTCGGTCAACTTTTGACTGCCCTACAGCCATTTATGTCTTCTAAGCCAGATTAAGCCAAATGGCTGATTAAACGAAGTGGCTGATTAAGCCAACTGGCTGAAAGACACTTATGAGACAACTAATGCTGTGAAGAGATCTTATTATGCGTCTGGCGGAGCCAGACGTAGGATGCTGTCTTCCTCTCTTCCTCTCTTAGGTTAGGTATACCCCTTTGGAGGGTGAGGCCGTCCCACCTTTTTCCCCAAAGTCTCTCAGGTTAGATGGACTCCCCAGCTTACTGGGAGAATTCCCCTTTTTTATGGCACCCTGGGGCTGCGGGTGTGGGTGGCACTGGGGGGAAGGGGGGTTGACATTGACACTCATTTGATCAACATTGCAATTGCTCTGCACTCTAACCTTTTGTGTCCATCCTACTGGGCCTACATAACAACAAGAAAAACGTATTATTTCGCATCAAAATTTCCATCGCTGACTCATGAAAATTACTTCGAGAGAAGAAATAATGAAAACAAAAATTAAACGTCTGGGAAGGTTTAAGACAAATTTAAGACAAAGGAATGTTATATTAGCTCATCTCAAGGCTGTCTAGTTACAAGCGTTGCTTTTAGGCAAGGAAGACGTGCTTAATCTTCCTATAAGTTCATTAAGTTCCTATAAGTTCTGAGGTATTTAAGCATAGTGAATTGCCTATATAAATTAAACTCCCTTCGCAACCGTATCGCCTACATCGAAAGAGAGGCACGATGAGCAGCCGCGCGCCCTACAACCAAAGCGAGGCCCAACGAAATAATATGGTATGGTAATTTCCTTTTTTTACCATTAGGCATCGCTAAATACCGAAGGCATATAAATTAAACATTAACCAAAAAAAAAAACACTACTTAACAAGGTTGTTTGAAGACATCCACAAACACAATTTTTTAACGAAAAGATGTAGGGTTTTTGCCGTCAACTCTACACCAATATCTAGCGGAAATTTTCACCAGATGAGGTTGACAGCAATCAACCATAAATAACCCTATATAGTTTTTTTTATAATATGTGTATTGTTGGAGGTAAGGGGATAGTCGTGTGGAAGATAGTGACAGGTAGACAGATGGAGGAACTGAGTTTTTCAGGCATTGAAAGACACAAGATTTTCTCTGCCCCAATCAGAGATAGTAGAAAGATCAGAGGTCAGGTGCACCATCGCCGTATTACACGAATCATGAAGTGATTGTTGAGAGGGACGTTTTGTGAAGCTGGTGGAGAAGTGAAGAGTGAAATCATTGGCATATGACTGGATAGGATAGGAAGTGCGACTTAATAGATCATTGATAAATAAAAAGAAAAAGAGTGGGTGACAGGAGAGAGCCCTGAGGAACACCATTATTAATAGCTTTAGGAGACGAACAGTGGCTACCTACACCCGCAGCTATAGATTGACGAGAAAGGAAATTAGAGATGAAGGCACAGACAGAAGAATAGAAACCAAAGGAGGGCAGTTAAGATTTAAGATTTAAAGGAAGATTAAAAATTAAAAAGTCTCTCAGGTTAGGTGGACTTCCCCAGCTTGCTGAGGGAATTTCCCCCTTTTTTGTCACCTGGGGGTTGGAGGTGGGGGTTGGCATTGGCACTCATTTGATCATCATTGCAATTGCTCTGCACTCTAACTTTTTGCGTCCATACTACTGGCCTAATGCCTACATATTGGGTTTTATGTATGGCAATTATTTCCATTTCCAATAGACTTTGTCGTCAATCCCGGGGCAATTTTGTAGTTGTTTAATTCACTAAATTAATAACACAGGCCTGCAAAATTGAGGGTCCTAAAAACTTTTTTGAAATTGTATGCTGGTTTTATAGGAATTTGGGGTGCTAAATCCAAAAACGGCCTCATATTTGCTCCATCACGTATAGTTTTTTCACAATTTGCTATGACGTTTTTATGTTGTAATATGTTACTGAATAAAATAAGTAGTGAAGAATTACCACATGAAAACTATTTCCTTACCATTTCTGAATATATTTATTTTAAAAAACTATAAAACTTGGATACTTACATCTTTACTTAATGGAATGGCTTAGTAGTCCCGTTTTCTTTTGCCAGTGAAGCTGCGCCTGTTGCATTTCCTTTTGTGCGCTGCTTCCGGATTTTCACGATGCAGCATCCAGCAATAATCCCCCATCATATTAACGTTCCACCAGCCTTGGTATCTCTTTTCCATCTCCTTAATGTCTTGATGGAAACGTTCTCCCTGTTCCTCACTTACTGCACCTAGATTTTCTGGGAAAAAGTCCAAGTGTGCATTCAAGAAATGAATTTTGATACTCATTGAGCATCCCAAGGCTTTGAATTTCTCCAGCATGTTTTCAACAATGAGTGCATATTCAGGGTCCTTATTATTCGCAAGGAACTTAGTAACCACACTTTTGAAGGAATTCCAAGCCTCTTTTTCTACTTCAGTCATCGTAGACAAGAAGTTTTCATCTGACAGCAGTCTTCTAATGTCTGGGCCTACAAAAATACCTTCTCTTAATTTTGCTTCTGATAGGTTAGGGAACTTCTTGCAGAGGTACTTAAAGCATTCTCCACTTTTTTCTAATGCCTTAACAAACTGTTTCATAAGGCCTAGTTTTATATGAAGAGGTGGTAGAAGTACTTTCTTTGGGTCAACAAGATTTTTACGCAAAATATTCTTGCTTCCAGGTTCTAGAGATCTTCTTTGTGGCCAGTGTTTTTGCTCCCAATGTTGACTCTTTGCTCTGCTATCCCATTCACAAAGGAAACATGGGAACTTAGTATATCCTCCCTGCTGCCCCAGAAGCATGCACAATACCTTAAGGTCTCCACAAATCATCCAGTGATGATCATAATATTTTATCTTTGTAAGAACCAATTCCAAATTCTCATAACTTTCTTGGAGATGTACCGAGTGACCAACAGGTACAGAGGCATACTTGTTCCCATTGTGCAAAAGAACAGCTTTAGACTTCTTTTAGAAGAGTCGATGAAAAATCTCCATTCATCCGCTTTGTACTCAATGCCAAATGCCTGTACCAAACCATCAATATCACTACAGTAAACTAAATTGCCCTCATGTGAAAAGTAGTGAATAAACTCCTTTTCTCTTCTTCTATACAAATATATCGATGTTCCAGCTGATAATAAATTTCTTTCTTTTAATCTGGAGCCTAAGAGTTCAGCAGATTCCTTGGATAATCCCAAATCTCTCACTAAATCGTTTAGTTCAGATTGAGTGAACAACTGGGGGTCTTGACTTCCTATATCACACTGAAATTCCTCATGATCAGTATCTGAACCAGAATTACTAGGCAAATCTTCCAATGTTTCTGGTGGAAGCGGAACTGGAACTTCTGGCCCATGAGGAACAGGTCGAAAAGCTGATGGAAGATTTGGATAGAATATGGCTTTCTTATTTTTTGAGTTATAGCCTTTAACATCACAAGAGCAAAAATAGCAGTCATCACAGTGATTTTTTGGCTCCCTCCATACCATTGGCACACCAAATCTGAATGCTTTCTTTTTGCCTTTACACCATTTCCTTAGATCCTCTACGCAAATAAAACAAACTTTGTGTGGTGCCCATGGTTTGTCTTGGTCTCCTAGTTTCATTCCAAAGTAGGCATGGTACACTTGCCTAATAAAATTTGTTACGTTTCTTTGATGTTTCTTGATCACAAATTCCCCGCATATGTAGCAGAAGCTGTCGGGACTGTTGACACATCCACGGCTAGCTATGATTCACAACTTACTACAGTACCCAGAACACAATAAGAGTCTTGAATTTAATTTAATAAAGGCTAAATAAGGCTTTCTTAACACTATCAAAACACACTAGTTCGCTGATATAAAACACAAAAAACAACTCAAAATCACTGAAAAAATTCGCTTCGGATGAATCATTGTGCGCACGTCATGAAATCTAACAACTGACTCATACGGCTTGGCAACCCAGTATTTACAGTCTCTTAGAAGTTTCTAGTAATTTCCGGAAATCTGTCATTTTCTCGAAGTCGCTTCACAAAAAAATCGAATTTGTGAAATAACTTTGTGTCGTATGACATTTTTATTGTGTTTTTCGAATTCAGCACACAAAACTACATTGTAAACAGCTAAAATTATGAAAAAAGTTTTTCCATCGCAGGCCTGTGTAATTTGTATTTAATTATGAAATAAAGGTACCATATACGATGCCATGTTGTAAGCGTGTATAGTTTTTCCATACATATCAATCCTTCGTCTTCTCTTAACATTTTTGGCATTTCCTTTTCTCGTGATGTTTCCTGGAAAGATCACATATACTCTCTCCCTAAAACAGCTTCTAAGAAGTTAGGTATGCTGTACCGGCTCCGCAGTTTCTTCACACCGATTCAGTCGCTGTCTCTGTACAGGGGTCTTGTCCGCCCCGCCCCTGTATGGAGTAGGCTTCTCATGTGTAGGGTGGCTTAACGCACACAACTCGATTTGACTGGGTGAAATCAAAGGCTTTTCGTCTCATCATTTCCCCGCTTCTTATTGTCTTCAATATCTCTGAACTTGCGTACCTCCTCCTTTAGGCCAAGGTTACACGAGCGACTTTATCGCTGCGTTAGAGTTGCAAGGTGTCGCAGCGACACAATCTCAGTGGCTTTTGCAAACTACATGGGCTGCGACAAGTCGCTGCGATTTCTTCGTTTTAGTACCATGTGGCAATGACGTTCTGACAAAGTCGCTTGTGTAGCCTACTGCACTTGGAACAATACAACGTAGCCGGATGCAGCAGAGAATAATTGTCGCAGCGTCTACCGTGTTATTTGCCCCAACAGTACCTCTTCTTTGCAATTTGTTGTTACAACTTCGTCGCAGCGGCAAAGTCGCTCGTGTAGCCTTAAACTTAAGGAGAACACGCAGTAACAGACCTTCGACACATTTTCATTCCTTTTCTACCCAACTCTCTAACGCAAGGGTTAATTGGTATTTTCATCTACTCAACCGGTCAGCTCTGGAACATCTTCCTTAATACATCTTTGCAACTGCCTACGTTCTCCAAACTTTCAAACGCAGTGTCCAGGCATTTCGAAAACCTTCGACCTTGATTTCGGCTCTGTTTTTTCTCTAGAGGGAGGAGGCGTTTTTGCGGGCATTCGCCTTTGGCCCCTCTTTCCTGCATAAAACAAAATACCTGCATCTGATCTGGAATAATGTCGTCTTGCATGAAGTCGAATGTCGCATATTAAATTCAACATTGTTCAAGTAATCCCGCTTAAATTCTAATACTGTAAATTTATTTTTATTGAAACAAAATTATAAGGTGGTATAGAAAAACAAGAGTTTTGCAGTGTTTATAGCAATGAGGCTTTTAAGAAAAACTGCTTAATGTGTCCACTGTTCAAGTCCGTGTACAACTGCAATTTTACTGATACTGATCGGGAAACTCGTTGGCATAACTCCACTTGCAGACTCCCATTGCGGCAACGATAGCATCCTTGAATGCTGGAAGACTCCAAATTCCATGAAAAGAAGTCAGCCCTAGTCAAAACTGAAGACCTCAATGGCCAGTCAATCGGCCCACGCTACCCAATCCACCGACCAGGAAACTTTTCTTTAAAGATCGTCTGGTCCCGGGTGCATTATGGCCACTTCTGGTTTCGTTGAATTTCTGTACAAGGCTGAAAAATATTCTCACGCGTTGGAAGAGTCCGGCCATATCTGGTGCCATAATGCATCTGATACTGACGAACAATTTCAGCTGTATTCTTTTAAATAGTGTGCCACTTCATAACTTCAATTTTTTCAGACGTGAATTTTCGTGAATTTTCAACTGTGATAAAAAATAATCCATTTAGGCTTAGCCTTTTAGGCGCGTGTCTATGAATGAATCGTTCAAATCGTATTCTGAATATTGCGTTCTGTCTTATAGCTGCAACCACGGCGGAAGGAAGAGATTGTAGGCACCACTCGACCAGGAAAGTACTTTTGGAGCGGGGGCACGTTAGGCAGGAGACAGAGAGTGCTGGAACTCCCGTTTCTCCTGTCACTGTCCCCTTTAGTAACCTGTTTCCATGTCTCATCTACCCTGTGAGCAGTCCAGCATGCTCTCAAACACACACTTCTCCCTCAATTCTTCATTACACATACATACATTTTACACAGTACACAATCTTTTCAAAATTCATATAAAAAATGGCATTATGAGCGTATGAGACCTTGATTTCAGCTCTCCCCTTCGAATATAGGGTGGCCATTTTTGTAGGCGTTCGCCCTTGGTCCGTCCTTTCTGCATAAAAAAAGCGTGTCCCCTTCTTTTGCTTCACCTCATATATACAAGTTAGGTTTATTAGAATTAGGGTTAGGTTACGTTACGTTAGGTTAGGGCTAGGATCGGTTTGATTAGAAAATCTTCGGACTTATTTAAATACATTTAGAATTTACCCTATTCTTAAACGTAAACAAGACGCTATTGCATATAATGTCTACGGTAAGCTTATGAAATTGCACTTATTACTTGTTATCCGGTTAAATAATTCCTGTAAAATAAATTTTAAATGATCAAAATGGTTCTCTGTTAAAAATCTAATATTCCTACATTCCATTTTAAAACTGAGCAAAAATACTGCGCAGACCTGTCGACTATTATCCAATAATGGCGTTGTTAAATCAACATTAATTCAATCCAAGAACAAATATTTGACGTCTCTGAACCAAATTGGAGGTCGCATTTGCATTTATTGATTATTTGGATAAAGTCTAGAACGAGGTGAGACCTAATGGGTGCCAAGGAGCTTATCACTTTCACAATTAGTTCTACTTCATTTCACCTAAATATACTATATTATAATAATAATGATAATATATAGGCCCTATTGCTCGAATATTTCAACGCTTAGCTTGTGAACATAATACGCATAAGTTATTATAGCGACATATACACACGGTGTATATATGCGTGTGTATGTATGTGTATAATGTCGAAACATCTGGAATGATATATGCAAAATCCAAATTCTATTGAAATGTTTATATATTGTATTCCAAAGCCTAAATCATGATCGTATTTTTAAAAAATTTTAGAAGCCCATTATGCACCACCGATTTTTTATGTATTCGTACATGCATGTGTACATGCTATGCGCCTCGGTGGTGTAGTGGTTAGCGTCGCTGATTACGAAATCCATTGGCCCCGGGTTCGAGACCCGGTGACGGCAGCCGGCACGCAGCAAAACCCAGCTATCGGTTGATAAATAAATGGGTAGCCTAGTGGTTAAGCCGCTGGGCTGCTGGTGTGACGTGGTTCGGATTCCATGTTAAACTGTAGGTCTAAAGTAGAGTGACAAGCTTGACCTTCGTCAGAATGAATAATTCGGGCGGAAGCAAAACCAAGGTTATATATATTCATTTATGCATTAGAACCTGTTTTTCATATAGAAGAGAGATGTATATTATATACCGTGTTGTGATGTTCGGATCATTTACATTTGCTCTATACTTATAGTAAGTATAATCGTACATATAAAAGACTATGATAATATTCACAGGTAAGTAACAATTATTTTTAAAAAATTGTATATATGTAGATAAATTTATTTAATAATAATTAAAAGATATAACTTATATAGGCCTATACCTATAAATTAACATTATCGTTCCTTCCATAAAAAAAGTTCGAACAATAAGGGTTCATCTATAAACACGCGCAGAACCCGGATTGCTCGACGCATCTCGGTTCAGGGAAGGTACCATTTGTCAACTAAATATTCCCCTCTTCATCGTCATTATAATGAGTTACTCCCTCTTTCGTTAAAGTCTCTTTCCCCTCTCTCCAAGAGATGATACAGTGAATTATGAATCAACAGTTTCGAGGGGTCTCTACGATATATGTAGAGGTATGGTAAATTTATATGGAAATACCGTGCTGTAGAGAAGCTTTAGTACAGTGTACGCGTACGGTATATGTATATATATTATAAATACAGTATGGTACTTTTCATCCCGCGTTTATAAGATAAATGTCTTTTAATAAAACTTAAATAGGATTACTCTGAAGTTCAATCAGAACTTGTTTTGTTCTCTCTTGGAGGGGGAAGATATTGAAATAAAAATCAGTACACACGAGATGGTCTTCAGTGGAGTCTAATTTGGGGGTTTCGAAGAAGTCTTTGATTTTACATCTGGAAATTACAAAGGAAAAGGAAGAACTCTGATTACCATTATGGAAAGTTCAGTCCTTCAATCATAGAATAATTTCAATTTTTTTTTTTTTTTTTTTTATGCTTGTATGTTTTTATACTCGTTCATCTTGCATCATGGGGCTTCGTTCATCCTTGAAGACTCCATAAATGAGATTGAAGTATCACTGCGACAAAATGGATAATGTTGTTAAGAGAATTTTTAAAAATCTGGTAATTTGTCAAATAGTTAACAAAATTTTGTTTGTTTAAATCAAGTATTTTTTCGTGCTATTTATTTCATGAATAAAAAATAATTTATTCTCTAAATAGACTATTTATCATAATAAATTATGTGAATAACGAAACATAAGTTCAGACCAAAACTCCATAAAAAAAAAATGCGCGTTCCTTTTATCGAAAATTTGATTAAGCTAATGCCGGCACACTTAAAAAAACAAAAAAAAGAGTAACCATTCGATGGGCTTTTTATGCCTAAACTGTTGCTTCATCAGCAAACTCACGACCTAAATTTGAATTTTTTTTATATACATGAATACACCGACACCGCCCGTGGTGGAGTTTGTTCGTTTGTTAGTGAATGCGTGAACAATATTGAATTATACCAAGATATATTAAAAAAGTAATTAATATGAAAGATTTTTATACAATGCGCTTTAATAAAATGTCCATCTAATAAAACATATACATATACATATATATATATATATATATATATATATACTAATTAGACTTAGTTCCCATCTGGAGGTCTCCAGGTTGGGTCCCGTGCGATGCGTTCTCCGTCGGTAATCTCGCCACTGCGCCCCGTCTCTGGCCAGATCTGTTCTCTGGCACCAGGTTAAACCCGGATTCTCTCTTTCTACCGTCTTGAGCCACGTCGTCTTTGGACGTACCCGGGGCCTCCTCGATCCCACTATTCTTCCGTACATCAGCCTTCTCAGAAGTCGGTCCTCCCCCATCCTCTCCACATGGCCGTACCATCTCTTCTGCGCATCCACCACCCTGTCCACTATGGTGAATTTAACGCCGAAGTTGACTGCATCATAGGGTTTCAATGGCGAAATAGGGCAGCCGGCTGGCCACTCCTCCGCTACCCGTACTCAATAATAAACTTACTTCGTCTTAGGATTGTACGTTATTATTGTAAATTTCTTTTCAAGGTTTCTTATTATTCATACAGAAAAGATATGCCTTATTTCAGAACGCAATTTTCAGACTACTGAAAATTAGTTCTACTGTTATGATTATTACTTGAGCTAAAATATATTTTATCTGCACAATTCACAATTATTTATGTCATGAAATGAAAATAACGTTCATGTTATTTTGTATCTTCTAAAACTTTACTCTTCTTTCACGTACTTGACATGACGAATGTCAAGTATACATATACTGTTTATAGACCTCTAATTGATAACTAATTAAAATGTTTCGATTCCATTCCATATGGTTGCCATAACAACCCAACAACCCTTTTGTCGCTTCATGACCACCTATTTTTCGAATTTAGCAGTAAAAAGCAATAAACTCGTTTCCTAATATACCTACAGTATGCACTACTTGGTTTTATAAAATTTTAGAGTTTAATCCTACCGAGTCAAAATGACGTATTACACTTTCCTGATGAGAACAATCGGCCTACAAAACTTTCGGCGACAAACCAAATAATAGAATAGGAAAAGTTAAAAAATATCGTCAATAGCGATTTTATTTTTATGGCCCATAAAACTTCTAATAGTTGCTTTGTAAAAAATGTTACTTAAAGTTAAGTTACATTATTTCCGGTTAGGCTAAGTTAGAAAAAATTTGATTAGGTTAGGCTAAATCATTTTATTTTTCATCGTCTTTCTTTCCATTCGGGAAAATTTTATGACGTTTCGAAAATTTGGATCGTCAGTCAGAAAGTTTGCATTTCAAAAGGTCCCAACGCTTTTCGGATACATTTTAGTAGGATGGGTGCAAACATGCGGAGGGCTGCAGGTGGAGGTAATGGGGGAGGGGAAATGCCAGTGTAAGTGCCAAGGAAGGGTTTCCCATAAAGTAGGAAATTTTAATACAGAGTAACCTAACCTTACTTAACTTAACCTAAACTTGAAAATAATTATTTATATATACCTCGTTAACCTCGTTGCTGTTCCGTTAATGGTCTCTCTTCACACGGAGGTCAAGCTGGTGGCCCCGCCTCTAGGTCTGGCTTGTGGAGGAGCAAGTTGGTTTCTTGCGGTCTCCACCGTACATAGCCAGGTACACCCGGCTCATCTGGTACCGTCCTGAGCCAGGCATCTAATCTTCTCTTAAAAACTTCAACTTTGACCCCTGTAACGTTTCTGAGATCCTTTCGAAGCTGGTTAAAAAGTCTTGGCCCCCTGACAACCAAGCTATTTTCCTTCAGTGTTGAAGAGATCCTTTGTCGGGCCTTTAATTTGGGAACACTACGCATCCTGCCTTTCCTATTTTCCAGTGTTGTTTGAATGGTAATTGGGTTTAGTTTGGGGTTTGGTACCAGTTTTTCGATCATTTTCCATATGTAGATTATGGTGTACCTCTCTTCTTTTTTCCAGGGAGTACAGATTTAGTTCACGTAGTCTTTCCCAGTAGTTGAGCTCTTTGCAACCATCAATCTTTGCTGTGAAATGTCTCTGAGTTTCTTTAGTTTATTAGTTTCTTCCTTTTTATATAGGAACGTCAAAACTGAGCAGTATTCAAGTTTTGGTATAATCAGTTTTTAGCAGGGGAATCATTACTGTCCTGTCCCTTCTTTTGAACGTTCTTAGTACCTGTCCCGCGACTCTTTTTGCCTTATTTATAGCTCTCTGATTCTGTGTTTCGAATTTCGTATCATCGGTCATTATTACCCTTAGATCGATCGCTTTCGTGCTTCTCTGAATTTTCTGTCTATCTGGAGCATAATTTGCCGCCTGTTTAAGTTCCTTATTTCTACCATATCTCAAGAGCTGAAATTTCTCGGTGTTAAATGTCATGTTGTTGCCTTCTGACCATCTGTATATTTTGTTCGTCTCTCTCTGAAAGGCCTCCACTTCATTTACATCACTGATTTTTCTGCTGATCTTTGTATCGTCTGCAAAGGATGTTACTATACTGTTGCTGTTTATTCCGCTGTCTATGTCTGTTAGCATGATAATGAATAGAAGTCGGGCCAGTACTGTACCTTGTGGTACTGAGCTGCGTACTTCCGATTCTGATGATGGTGATATACCTTGAATTTTGACGATCTGTAGACGTTCTATCAGGAAGTTGTAGATCCATTTTCCCACTTTGCCTGTTATTCCCATATATTTCATTTTATGTGCTATTGTACCATGATCACGTTTGTCGAAAGCTTTAGCAAAATCCGTGTATATGACATCGTAGTTGTCATTGCCTTCCAGTGCATCTAGGATATTGTTGTAGTGCTCTATTAGTTGTGATAGGCATCATCTACCTGATCGGAATCCGTGCTGATTTTCGTTGAATCTCTCCAGTGTCTCCAAGAAATCATAACTTTTCTCTCTAACTATTCTTTCAAATACTTTGGTGAGGTGGGACGGGTCAAGCAAATAGTTCTGCTTGAGATCTGTTCCCTCCTTTATATATAAGGACAATGTTTTCTCTTTTCAAGATGCTCGGTATTTCCCCAGTGTCTAGGGATCTTCTCCATATCCAGTATAAAGGTGTAGCTGTTTCATTTTTACAGTTATTAATCAATAATGCATTCCAATTGTTCGGACCTGCAGCTGAATGTGGTTTCATTTTTTTCTATAGCTCTCGCTACATCTTCTGGAGTAAAATCAAAGTCTGTTATACTCTCCTTGCAATTTCTCTTCAAAGAATGCATCTATGTCAGGTATCGCTTTGTCACTTTTTGGGGTACTGAAAACTGATTCATACTGGGCTCTCAGTGTTTCAGATATTTCTTTTAGATCGTCGGTTAGTTCATTATTTCTCTTCCTTAAGGGTCCAATAGCGGCGCACGTTTTTGTTTTCCTTTTCGCATGGCAGCCGGACCGTTGGTCGAAATACGATTGGCCGACAGACAACTGGCCGACAGACAACTAGTCGACAGGACAACTGGTCGACAAGACAACTGGTCGACAGGACAACTGGTCGACAGGACAACTGGCCGACAGACAACTGGAAAGGGAAAGGATCAAACATGAAAAATGGAAAGTTTGTAGTACTGTACAGTATATCATCTTTTGCAATATCGGCTCTCTTTCTGTTAACGAACGAAAATATCACGACTTAACCTAACCGATCGTCAAGGGCGGACAGTTGCCCTAACCGGTCATTCAATAATTTTCCCGTAGATTTCGATTAATTTTAAGCAACTGGTATAGAATAATTGTTTTCACTCTACCACTGCACCCTTTGCGCTTTTCACATCTCCAATAAATTGTATTTTCTCTTATTCTATCAACTAAGTATGCAAATCCTTCATATAGAAGTTTTCTAGCACCTCTCTCTGTTTTAACGAATTCAATAATACTGGTATGGGTTTGGAAAATCAAACTCGTGATTTAAACTACTCCGTGATTGAGACTGTTCTGGAAAAAGGAAATTTCTCGAAGAGAAAATTTTTCGAACATATTGAAAACAGAAGTATTTAGACTAATTATTATATACTTATAAGTATATTATATACTTATTATATACTTATTTTATAATTATATTTTAAATAATAATAATATATATATATATTATATATTATAATATATAATATATAATATATATATAATATATAATATATATAATATATAATATATACATTATGTATACTTATTATATACTTATTTTATAATTATATTTTATAATATTTTATAATATTTTATATATACTTCTTATATACTTATTTTATAATTATATTTTATAATATATAATATATATATATTATATTTATATTGTCGACCAGTTGTCTGTCGGCCAGTTGTCTTTCGGCCAATCGTATTTCGACCAACTGTCTGCATACCTTTTCGCATAGCTGTAGAAGTATTTTGAATTTTTCTTTATTGCTTCTACCGCCTTTTCCTTTTCCCTCTCTGTATGGTCCTTTATCAGGGTTTGTATTTCCCTATCGATACCCTCCACTTTTTCTTGTATTACTTTCCTGGCATTATCTCCGCAGTTGGCTAACTTCGCCTCCATTTTGCGGAATATTCTTCTCTTTTGCCTTTCTAGCCAG
The DNA here is from genome assembly GCA_023014485.1 of Bathynomus jamesi. NCBI lineage: Eukaryota > Metazoa > Arthropoda > Malacostraca > Isopoda > Cirolanidae > Bathynomus > Bathynomus jamesi. Next base: position 710,197 of record JAJOZX010001057.1, on the reverse strand, counting down.
TTCCTCTTTCCTTTTGGCTGTGATTTCGGAGCATATTTTCCTAAAATTCTCAGCGTCATTTCTTCCAAGGTTGTTAGCATTTCTTCAGTTGTTTTATTCTCGAAAACTGTTCTCCACTCTATTTGGGTCATGTGCGATCTGATTGCTTCCCAATTTATAGTCTTGGAGTTTAAGTTAAAGGCCCCAAATTTGCTTCTTTCCTCAATATATGTATTGTCTTTTAATGGTGTTGTCATATTTGTTGATATCTCGATTAAGTTGTAGTCCGAGATAATGGTTGGGGTTATTTTTATATCAGCAATCAAGTTCGTGTTATTCCTGAATACCAGATCTAGGCAGTTATTTTTTCTGGTATTTTCTGTTATCTCCTGTGTCAGCATAAACTCATTTGTGAGAGCCATCAACATTTTTGCTTGCTCCTGGTTTTCTCTTATGCCCCCTATGTCCTGGTGTATATATATACATATACATATATATATATATATTCCTATCCACCTTTTTGTATTTTATAAATGGAAAGTTAAAGTCTCTGAGGATCATTATATCGGGGGATGGAGGGTTTATGGCCTTTATTAGGTTTCTGATATCATCAATGGCCTCCATAGAATTTTTCGGTTGGAGTGCTTGGAGGTCTATAGATGACTATCAGTATCACGTTTAGTTTTTCTATTTTCACTGCTAGGAGTTCCACAAAGCTGTTTGATTTAGTTATTACCGTCTTTGTCATATGACCTTCATGTACATAAATAGCACAGCCACCTTTATGTCTCGCTGTTCTATCCGTTCTTAGTAGGTTGAAACCCTCTATATTTATCTCTTTCTTAGCAATACAATGTTCCCAGGTTTCACAATTTCCTAGGCAATCTTTAAACTGAGTTTCTTTGAGGCATGCGATGTCCGCCCTTGTTTCATCCACAAATCCTTTCAGGTACAAAACTTTGTTTAGTGATTGGTTTGTTCTTATTCCTTGAATATTAGTCAGGACAATATTTATGTTCTTTGTTTTTCGTTGCCACTTCTGCATTTCAAGTTCGTTTTCTTTCGGTTTCGCTTGTTTCGTTGCCCTATGATCCTCCGAGAGAGATCCGTTTCCCCCTACCTGTTCTGGTAGCTTCTTACCCGGAAGCGGTTTGGCTCGGGGGTTTCCAGCTGTGTCAACTGCGTGCGTTATATATATATATATATATATATAAGATTTTTGTTGTTTAAATCTCTTAAACAAAGTAGTTTGGATTATTGTTATTGAAGAATATCAATAGGTTTCTTGCTACAGTGTTAAAAAAGCAAAATGTCTCAAATTGTTTAAAATTCGTTCGATTTTAATTTTGTGTTCTCACAGTATTTGTATCACCCGGGTTGACCTTGAGGTAGAGATTTATGGTAGGGTCTGGAGAATCGTCTCTCGGTTCGAAGGGAAGGGAAAAGAAAATGACCTCGCTCAAATGTAAGATGGTTTGTTTTCTCATTGTTTCATTGTGATTGATTTTTGAAAACTGACTTCGAATCCACTTGTTAAATTGGACCATAAGGCTGGTCATAAATTTGAGGAAACACGTGACTTCGAAGAAACGACTTTATTTTAAGTTGATTTTTAAGGAAAAGGAGGAGCTTTCCTTTGAAGGGAATGTCAAGGTCCAATCAAAGGACAATGATTCTTGTAACATCCAATGACGAAAAAGGGAAACTCTTTCTTCCCCTGTGTATGGATGAAAGCTTTCGTAGGAATGATCTCATGTAAAGAAAATATTTTTGATTAGTCATTTAGAGTACTGTGAGGCGGAGCCCTTGTAATTTTAAGATGTAACTTAGATTTCTAAGTTAGTTGTAGTTCCGTCCTCAAAAGGTAAAGTGGCTTTTAAAACTAAATCTTTAAACTCTGTGGCGCGATTGAAAATTTCTAAGTTGAGTTAAAAACTGTTTCACGTTGTACGAAAATCTGAATTTCCTTTATTTTACGCGAACTTAGTGGGAAGAGCTTAATGTTAGCCGACAGAAAAAGAACGTTATGAAATTTGTTGAATTTAATTATTGTTCACATTACATGTTAAATTGTAAGTTTGCGAAATATTATGTTTCCTCAGGGGAGAGTAAATATGTTGTGGTGATCTTGTTTCCTGAGGAAACCGGTGAAGTTCGTGAATGTCCAATTGAAGCCTTAGAAAAAATGTACTTGATTTAATTGACGGACTTTTTTCCTGGAAAATCTGAGGAATTCGCGCAGAACTTTTGAGAGTAAATTTCCTCAAATTTTTTGTAAGTAAACTACTTCTGTACACTTTTTCTTAGATTTCGACATTTGAATTTAGTGCTATTTCTAGAGTTACACACAAATAAAAAAAACCTCTGTATAAATGCTTTTTGAGACTTGAATCATTGCAAACATTTCCTTTAAATTGAAAATTTGATGTTTTTGGAACAAAATTTGTAATCGTACATCTGTATATTTCTTTTCAATTTATATCCTACTGTATTTTGAGTGAAACAAAATAAACTTTATACGAGGGAGGGTGTTGTTTTCTGCCACCTTGCATTAGGCTTCTCCTGTAAGCTCAGGGTAAATAACATTGAAATTCAAAATTCAAAGTGAGCTTCAAGTAAACCGAGAAAACTACGCGTACAAAATTGAAAGGCCATCCGAGTGGATAGGCAGATAGGCACTTATTGCCGCGCGCAATAAGTGCAAACGAAAAAGGAGTTGCACCAATATATATATATATATATATATATATATATATATATATATATATATGCGTGTATGTTTCTCTAACGTCATAGTATGAACTTTATCGGCCACCATTCAATTCTCTTAGGCATAATAATGATACCACACCATCGGAAGTTGAATCCCCGACCTCAAGGTGGTAGTTAAAATGTTTTAATCATCAATATAGAGATTCAGGGTGATCCGTTTGGGTATGGATAAAATAAAATTGATGTGAAATGGAAACAGGAACATTGTATAGTTTAATATAACGAGAGGCTAATTCTTATGACCGCCTGCATATGGTTTAGTGATAGACCACTTTTCTTCAAATGTGCGGTACCACTGCACTGTGGAGTCGTATTTAGGAGCTTTTCGAACACCATACACACGGCGAAATTCACGCTCTACCGCTGTCACACTCTCAAACTTAGCAAACCAAATTACACACTTCGCACGTTGTTGTACATTCGCCGCCATCTTCGAAACTGGCATATGTGTCATAAGTTTGACAGCAGATGGCGCTCGTTCGTCTGGCAGCGGATGGCATAGCCTATTACAAACTGTCACATTTTATGACCACACGTGCAACAGATGAGCGATGTATCACTTCTCGGTCGATTCTCACAGCGTTTTTATTTTATCCTCACCCAAACGGATCACCCTGTATATATTTTATTTGTTATTATTTTTATTATCTCTTATTTATTATCTTTGCGCGACAGCGATCACAAATCATCCTTTTTTTTACGCAGGAACGATGGGAGAAGGGCGAATGCCGCAAAAATGTCCCCCCCCCTCCGAATAGAAGAGAGTTAAAATCAAGGTCCAGGAATTTCGAGATACCTGGACACGCTATGTTTGAAAGATTGGAGATCATAGACAGGGGGAAAGATGGATTGAGGAAGATTGTTCCAAAGTTTACCGGTTGATTACATGAAAGATTGAAAATACCGATTAACCCTTGCGTTAGAGAGGTGGGCAGAAAAAGAATGAGAATGCTGGTGCTGCTAACTCTACTTAAAGGAAGAGGCATGCAGTTGAGGCAGGAGGCTTTGCGAAGCACAATAGAAAACGTTTCACCGAAATCCCAAAAGGAGTATGACCAAGAGTCAGAGAAAGATGCAAGAAGAGCGCCAGTAGAACGTTCCTTGTGAAACTCATACTAACGATCTGAAAGAAGATTGTGAGAAGAGAGGTGTTCAAGGTTTTTCCTATTAAGTATAGATTCAAAAACTTTAGAACGGCAAGAAATCAAAGCAGTTGGATGATAGTTGGAAGGCTGAGAGCGGTCGCCTTTCAGCAGGAAGGAAAAGTACCAGATGAAAGAGAAAGACAAAAGAGTTTGCCGAGGCAAGGTGTCAGCAGAGAAGCACCGTTCTTGAGAACAACAGAAGGAAGACCATCAGGACAGTATGCCTTCCTTGAGTTGAGGCCAGATAGGGCAGAAAGAATTTCTTTTCAAGAGATTCTAATTTCAGACATAATAAAGTCAGAGGGAGGAGTTGCTGGAGGAAAAGCACCGGAATCGTCCATGGTTGAGTTGGACGCGAAAGTTTGAAAGAAGAGTTCAGCTTTGTCAGGAGAAGTGACGGCAGCTGAGCCGTCGGAATGGAAAAAAGGAGGGAAAGTAGAGGAAGTAAAGTTGTTGAAGAGGTTCTTAGCTGGATGCCAGAAAGAGTGAGAAGAATAAGAATTGAATAGGTTTTCACATTTTTGTTGGATGAAGGAATTTTTGGCGAGTTGAAGAACATATTTTGCACAATTGCGGGCAGAAACATAAGCTGAGTGAGAGTCAGAAGTCAGATAAATTTTCAATATTCTGTACTCGTGACGAACGGCCAAGTCCAATTCAGAGCATGTTAAAACGCCTCGGGTCCTCTTCTGATTGACTGTGTCATTAAATTCTCTTCTGCACACTTCAAGCACAGGGGAAATATAAACTTGTGATCTGTAACAACGGGTAAGTTGGATATCAATATATTACGAGAGGGAACTATATCAACAAAGGACAGACCAAAATGGTTCTCGTTTAAGTTTCCTGAGAACTTTTCAATGGTGGGTAGAGCGGGCCCCACGAGCTTTTTAGGGGCACCTACGGGATATGAGTTATTCTTCTTCACGTAGGAGTACAACGAGTAAAAATCAAAGTAGTGAATCTTTACACCCTCCGTAGGTGGAAAGAATAGTTTGGAAGGGTTTGTACGCTCTACAAAGAAATTGTCACCACAATTAGAGGGAACAGCACCATTGAATGTTTGATAACCATTATTTCGTCACGGTACTGCTACTTGGTCTCCATCTACTCATCATACTCGTGTTTCCACAATACCTTATGAGTGAACTGAGAACTTATAAGCTGATTTTGTACGGGTCCATGCCACACTGTCAGTGAGGTATCTACCGTGGAAGTCCCCTGTGATACCACACTCAGGAAGGTGGGCATCCGTGACAGCGACATCCGTGGAAGTAGTGCACTGTCCTCTTAGTGATGCGGGGATCCTCACTCAACCCGTCGTCCTACAAAGCACGACCGTTGATCTTGATGGTCACTTCACCCGTGTTGCGAGCGTGTTTTATGTGTACACCTGTTTGTTGCTGCAAGTGTGTGAGCCAGTAAAGAGCTATATAGCTGGAACTGTGTGGTTTGTTTCGTGGAATGATGGCAAGTGTATATTTTGGTATGACTTTGTTCTTGAATACAGTGAAGCAGTCGTGGTTGTAACCTGTAATGGATCGCAATTGAAACGGGTAATATACATATTTCTAAAAGTTTGGAAGCACACGTACAGTTGCCCGCATATGTAATGGTTCTCGACTCACAGGCGACTCCGTACATGTGGCAACGTCGCAGTGTTAGGCAAGGTACCCCAACTAGGGGAAGGTGGGGTGGAGGGGGACAACCTAGTCCAACAACATATAACACAGACATATATATCTAAAGGACAATTGAATGTGCACTCATTGAAATACAGGTAATTATAATGTAATGTCTGTGTTAAGAAAAATAAACAACACAGGCCTGCTATGGTTTTGTTATCCGAAATATATTGTCACTTATAGAGTATAGTAATTTTTGCACGCTGATTCCGAAAATAATATTAATTTTTCGCCATCACGTACAGATTTTTCGCAAAATGTCATATTTCATATTACATATGTAAGTAATTTTTATTAAAATTTATTCAATTAAATTTTGATTAAAAACTACTGCCTATAAATGCTTCCAGATCAGAAGTGACGTCATAGCGCCTTCTAGAGCATTCGAGAAACGTATCGCTAGTATATAAGTGATTGACAAGCCACGAGATGAGTCAGTCTGTCTAGTGCGTGCGAGGTTATAGTTCTTTTATTATTCAAAAGTGGGCGGTGACTAAATTTCGCTTTTGAAATTTGTTTATTTGTCGCTATGGCAACCAGAGGGTGTGTAAATAGCCCAAACATTTTCTGTTATTTTTGTGGAAAATTTACTGTGAAAAAACAAAGGAGAGATATTACAGACTTCGTCAAGAAAGCATACTGTGCGTACTTCGGAATGAAACTTGGGGATCAGGACAAATGGGCTCCACATAAAGTTTGCAGCGTTTGTGTTGAACAACTTAGACTGTGGAATAAAGGTAAAAAGGATTCTTTACCTTTAGTGCTTCCAATGGTCTGGCGTAAGCCTAGAAATCACAGCAATGACTGCTATTTTTGTTCATGTAGCGTGCAAGGCTACAATACTAAAAATAAAAAGGAAATTTCTTATCCAAACTTTCAGTCTACTATAAGACCTGTTGCTCATGGAGCTCGTATACCTGTACCTACTAAACCAAATACTCTTGATATAACTTCATCTGATTCGGTGTGTGATGCGATGGAAACGATGATATTGATTGTTTTCAAACCGAAACAACTGGTGAACCCCAATTGTTTACACAAAGTGAACTTAATGATTTGGTAAGAGATTTGTCTCCCGAAGGATTCTTCAGAGATTTTGGGATCCAGACTTCGTACAAAGAACTTGCTTTCTCCCAGGATGTCATTTTACTGGTACAGGAATCGAGAAAAAGAATTCATCCAATATTTTTCTCAAGAAAATTCACTGGTATATTGCAACAATGTTTCGGAACTAATACTTAAGCTAGGCGCTGCAGTCTATGACCCAAATGAGTGAAGACTTTTCATTGATTCCTCCAAAAGAAGTCTAAAAGGCGTCCTCCTTCACAGCGGTAACTTGTATGTATCTGTTCCTGTGGCTCATTCGGTTCACTTGAAGGAAACGTACGAAAATCTTGAGCTTCTTCTAGCTAAGGTTAAATACGAAGAATACGGTTGGCTACTTTGTGGAGACTTAAAAGTGATTTGTATGTTGTTAGGTCAACAACCAGGTTATACGAAGTTTCCATGTTTTTTGTGTGAATGGGATATCCGAGCAAGAACTCAGCATTGGATAAAAAAGGAATGGACACGCATAGTCAACCTGACACCTGGTTCTAAAAACATTTAACGTGAAAGTTTGGTTGACACGAAGAAAATCCTTTTACCTCCGCTTCACATAAAATTGGGCTTGATGAACAATCTTGAAAAAGAAGCATGGATTGCTTTTAAGGATGTCATCAGCAAATTTTTGTGGAAAACAAGGACCAAAATTACCAAAACGTTGTGAACAACATGCTAAATGAGTTCAAAGAGTTGGATTGTAATATGAGTTTAAGATTACATTTCTTACATTCACACTTGGATTACTTCCCTAAGAATCTCGGAGCACTCAGCGAAGAACAAGAAGAACAGTTTCACCAAGACATCAAAGAAATGGAGAAGAGATATCAGGGAAGGTGGGACATCAGCATGATGGCTGATTACTGCTGGATGTTGAAACGGGATACTCCAGAATTATTACATAAAAGAAAAGGAACAGCGCGTACATTCGAGACTGAAAGGCATAGATCTCACAAGAAAACTCAGGACAAATGAAGATGAATATGTAATTGACGTTAATAGTCTTCTTTCTTTTTAAAGTTGTTTGCATTTGTAATTAGTATAACAAAGCGAAATAGGTACCTAATGTAAATTGAAATAAATAATATTTATTTATGTTGTTGGTTTTTCCCTTCCAGTTTGCAGAAAATCCTTACGTGATAGAAAAAATGGAACCTTATTCGAAATCAGCGGAGTTGAATTATCAGTTATTAGTAAGAAAACAACTCTTACAAAGTTCTCACTCGCAGGTCTGTGCAATTAATATGATCGTGAACAGAGTTGAACTCCATGTAGTTTACTAGTCTTAAATGTTCACCTGCAGGAATATAGTTTACGCGAAAAATAGTTTACGCGAAAATATCCAGCAGGTGAAAATTTACAATTTAAACTAATCTTTGGGAGATAGTAAGAAAGTAAAACTTAGATCATTAAAATACTTTATTTGAAAAGTAAATTCAGTATATTGTAATAAGCCATTGTAAAGTAAAAGCAGTAAAAACATTTTAAATTATACTGTATAACAAGAATGTCATGAATGCCGCTAATTTACCAACCCTTCCGAATGGTCTCCCTCATTTTGTGTCCCATGCAGAGACAATCCATTTAACATGAATAGATTTCAGTGTGGAGAGATTTATTTATGCTGAGTGCTGCTGAAACTTTATCCGCGTACCAAGAAGTAAAACTTGCCTTGATGTACGACCTCAACCTCGACCAATCACAGTCCAGAATAAATGTCATCATTCGTGACGTCATTTTAATCTGTAAGATTATAACTAGCAGCTATTGACCGTGAAATTATGATGCTGCGAAAATTTGCTGCCGCGAAATTAACCTGGTTTACAGTATATATACTTATAAACTCATACAATATTATACTAAAGTTTGTGAAATGATGTTGATGGGCCAAACCGAGGTGTTGATATGGTTACTGGCATGATCTATGTTCATACCATATTTATACAGTCTACACCGTATGACGAACACCGACTCTGAAAATGAATCCAGCTCAAGATAAAATTGCACAGCGAGGCCGGATAATTGGTATGCGGGAAGCAGGCCTCTCTGTAGCTGACATAGTCATGGAACTGGGAATTTCGAAGCTGGGTGCAGAAGGGGCAGGAGACGAATCTGCTAGATCGTTCTAAGTGTGGAATCTGCTAGATAGTTCTAAGTGTGCGGCACCAAGAAAGACCACCCCAGAAGAAGACCGGAGAATAATCAACGAAGTGCATAATGATCCTATCAACAACGCAGTCGCCATCTGGGAGACACTAAATGTGGGTGTGGACACCATAAGGAGACGGTTGCATGAAGCAGGATATCACCACCGTACTCCTGCCAAAAAAGAGAGGATCGAGGAACGACATCGTCAGGCCAGGCTCTTGTTTGCTCGCCATCATATAAATGATGATCTCGCATACTGGAGCACAGTTATCTTCTCTGACGAGAAGACGTTTGCGTCTACAACTCAAGGCCGTCTTCGATGTTGGCAACAGGACAACACGAGTTATGCCCGCCAAAATATCTACGAAGTGGCACGGAGTGGGCACGTGACGGCGAATGTGTGGGGATGAAAGCACCTGCAAGGACAAGGAGAGCTGACTGAGATCCACAGGAGGTTTATGGCAGCTCAATATATAGAGATCATGGAGGAGATGATGCTGCCTTCTGTACACGCGTATGCCTTGCCTAATCCTGAGTAGATTATCTTTGTGCAGGTATGTTGTATTTGTGTGTTAAGAATATTATACTAGAGTAAGATTTATGCATTACACGCATTTGTATGTCCAGTTTCCACATTTACATGGGACGAATAATGTTCATAAAATTGTTCTTTAACTCTTTCAGTACTATGATAACACTTTAGGATTTTATTCTGGATAACTGCGGACTGTATTATTTGTATAACGGCGCACAATTACATTTAGCTGAGAGAAACCCCTAATACATAGGGGTTAAAACCTATCTCGAATAGTGGGTTACTGACGAAACGTATGGATGAGATATAATTCTACTTTTAATATTTAAATTCTATTTGCAGAACATCTCTCTCATCCACACCGCCAGGATTGTTAGAAGGTGGTTCGAGGAGCAGCGAAATCTAGAACTACAGGACTGGCCTAGTAAAGGGTGTGACCTCAACCCCATGAGAACGTGTGGGGGAATGTGAACTCGTGGGAGCCCGGGCAGGAGCGGACCAGCTGCTAGCTGCTGGATCACACTTTGGCTGAGTGGGAAATGTTCTGAAGGAACCCACATATCATACATAACCATGTTGCATCTATGCCACACAGATTCCAAGATGTAGTAGACAATAATGGGGGATGGACCAAATACTAACTATGAACTGGGTATAGCTGTGCCATTTATGTTAATCTATGGCAAATTGTGAGCATTTTGTATGATAAACTACAGTATTTAGTAAAACATTCTCAACCATTGCTTATTTGTTGTAATGAAGAATTGGTGTTTTAATATATATATATATATATACAGTGGTGGGCACGCGCAACGATTTTTGTAGCGCCGCAGCCACAACCGCAACTCTGCTGAAATAGTTGCGCCGCACGCGCAAGCGCAACCCTTTTCAAAAAGTTGCGCCGCAAGCGCAAGCGCAACCAAAAATGTTGCGCCGCAACTGCCCACCTTTGCATTTAACGTATATCTGCAGTGGTAGGCACGCGCAACGATTTTTGTAGCGCCGCAGCCGCAACCGCAACTCTGCTGAAATAGTTGCGCCGCACGCGCAAGCGCAACCCTTTTCAAAAAGTTGCGCCGCAACTGCCCACCTTTGTAATATATATATATATATATATATATATATATATATATTCCTTGTTAAGATCTAATATCTCCAAATTAATAATGCAACAGGAAATCTGAAAAACATTAATGGGTTTATTTGTCCACAGTGATTAAATCATTATCTTGTCACATTGATAATACAAATACAATCTGGAAAACACTATTAATATAATAGGCATCAGCCACAAACCGGTGGTGATATACTGCTTCGTTCAACCGTCACCTTACGGTTTCCACTGACACGTCCATATGTAGTCTCTCCTGGCGGCAACAGCAAGTAACCATATCAACACCACGGTTTGGCCCATCAACGTCATTTCACAAACATTAGTATAATATTGTATGAATTTTTAAGTATATATAAATATATTTATGCTAGTATAATCGTGGATTATTCTTATGTGATTCTGATAATCAGTTATTGTTTTTCAGATCGAAACTGTTAACAAGTTCTTTGTGTAACAATCGAAAAGCCATTTCCCTCTACCTCGCTCTCTCTCACACTGTCTCAATTTTTTTCTCGCTCAGTGTCAATATATATATATATATATATATATATAATCGTGTAGATTCGTAAGTTAGTAAAGGTTTAAAGCTGCACACGGACTCTACACACATCTTTATTAGTATTGTTACATAATGATTTAATATACGCAAGACTAGTGGGTGGGGAAGGGGAATGAGGGAGTGTGAAGGATGGTTGTGTAATGTCTATTTTTGGTTCAAATTCACTAGTAGGCCCTATATAAAAAGTTGTATTGTGGTATCTGTTCATATAGGCTTGCAGTAATCATAATGGAACCTTATTACTGTATAAGACTAGTAAACATGGAGTTCAACGTTGTTCACGATCATATTAATCGTTTATATTTATGAATACAGACATTACATTATAATTAGGGCCGTTCAAAAATTACGTAACGCTATTTTCGCTAAAACTTGATACCCAAGAGGTTTTAGCAAAAATAGCGTTACGTAATTTTTGAACGGCGTCTTACCTGTATGTCAATGTTATATGCTGTTGGACTCAGTTCTCACATGTAGGAAGTCGCCTGTACAACTGTACATCGCTTACACAATAACGTTCACATTCATTCGCTATGTTGTATGGATTATTTTAATTGAAACTGTTGTAATAACGATCTAATTCTTCTCGTTCACTTGCACTCATACTGTCGTAGTTAAAGTAACGTTTAGGTGTGGTAGTCCAATGTAGTTTAAAGTGTCACGAGTGAGGAAAGTATAAAGGAAGTACTTTTTTGAAACCTCGGCATCCACCCCCATCACCTGGGTAACTTAGCTAGCTTACAAGACGTGAACAGTGTGTCTTTGAATTGAACATTATCCCTTATTTGCATTTGTATGAGCTTATTACCTCTTTTCAAGTGGTCGCCCGTGAAAAGTTAAACCGAGGTATTTTTCCATCAGTAGTAAGAATAGAATATGGAATGTACGCCTCCATGCCTGAGAGAATCACCTCCGTGATGCGCTCAGCACACTTGGAAGCGCTCCGACCACGGAAGCAGTAATCATTCGATGGGAAATCACAGAAGTACTGCCTAAGGGTCTCCCAATCAGCAGCGCCGAATCAGCTGCGCATTGTACATATCATGGAGGAAAAAGTTTGAGCGTAACGTATAATCCCCCATTATATCAAAGTTGTTTCTAACCTTTGAAAAAATATTGCGATGCATATAAGAACGGTTGTAGGTAAAACCTATCCATTCGGTTATGGGAGCTTAACAGTGACACTTCACTTTCGACGTGTTACAGTTTGATGCAAAACCTTTAATCGTGTACCGTGGGGTGAGATACCAACGCGGTAATGGACTTGGCTTGATCCTCTTTTCTATACTACGAAAGGCTGTCTCCTTAACGTTGGTTAACCTTGGTTTTGCTTCCGCCCGAATTACTCATTCTGATGAAGGTCAAGTTTGTCACTCCATCTTAGCCCTACAGTTTACCATGGAATCCGAACCACACCCAACCAGCACCCCAGCGCCTTAACCACTAGGCTATCCATGGTACCCATTTATCTACCAACCAATTTCCTTAGTGTGGAAGGATGAACAGCTTGGTTTTGCTGCGCGCCGCCTGCCGTCACCGGGTCTTGATCCCGGGGACGATGGATTCGTAGTCAGCAACGCTAACCACTATAACACCGAGGCGCATCTAAAGAGTGATGCCAAAGATCTCGGTCGGAAGGTTCTACAATCAGGTATTAACACTGTTCAAGATGTGATGGCTGGTGTGAAGCTTAAGGAAGCTTTGAAAAGACAGTAATTACGTTGTACGAGAAATGAGATTATTATTGACGCTAAAAAAGTTGTGAAAAAGAGAATGCGCAGTAAAGGGTCTATTCAACAGAAAAGAAAGAAAAATAGAACGTCTAGTGAAGAAGAAAAGCCAAACTAGTGGAAGAATTTTAGGATAAATATATTCAATCGACCTATCAAATTAGCAGGAAGTCGAAACTTGGTACACTTGTAAACTGAACCCTACTGATGAATATATTAAAAGTCCCAACAAATCCAAGTTGTGCTCCAGCCGCCATCTTGAAAAATGGCGGCCGAATTTCGGTTTTTTGGAAATAACTTCAGACTCGTAAAAGATACGAAAATTTACTAAGAGAGAAAAATCATTCTACATAAAAAGGCAAACATTTTCTGTTCCCAACTTTGTTTTGTACGATGAAAAATAAAAAAGTTACGCAAAATACAAAATTCCTTTATTCTATGAATCAGTGCAGACATGACGTTCAAACTTGGTTAATGGGTAGAAATTCGAATATTTTGTTGCAATTTATTATTTCAGAACCATGACAGTTTGTTTTTTATAGGTAGTTTGGTAAAAAAGTAAAGCACAACAGAAAGAGCTAGAGAAAAATACTGTAATGTAATTTTTTTGATGACGGGTAGGAGCTAAGTTATCGGTTTGGAGTAACATTATTTAAAACAGTTATTTTATTCCTTCATTAGACATCTAAGTATTGAAAATGGAAATAATTATGAATGCTATTCTCAATACATGCATTACTAATATATTTTATGTAAAATATAACATGCATTTTTCCTTATCTTGTATACTGAAGAAAAATGTAACATAGGAAGAATTTTCATGTATTGATGATGACCATGATGTTCAGACAGGTTTTATGGATTGAACATAAAATAACATCTTATTGAATGGTCACAGTAATCCTTAGACACTTGGGAACATCACTATAGCTAACTATAATCGTCTGTTGTTACCTAAAATGAAAATGTAGTAATCTAAGTCTTGGAGTGCAACGCAGTAATACAGTATATAGCTTTAACACTAAGGCACTGTGTGACATCTCTAATGTTGAATAAAGTCATCTAACATGAGCTAGGAAATAAAATGTAATTGTGTCTCCCTGTTTTAAGTATAATTTTCTAATTACTACGCAAAAATAAGCTAGATTGTACATTTATTGCATTATGTGTAGTGTCATATTGCAACACACTCAGTTATCAGTTGTCTAGTAGCGTTTCAACATAAGAGTTCTCGCAGGTAGTTCCTTCACATCCTCCACACATCGCTGAGCACAGCAAACCAAACTGTATGCACTTGCATCTCTTGGTGCATCCTAGCTTGCAGTTACATGAAATGAGGTTAAGAAGTTGTGATGGAGCGGCTTCCTTGGTAGTAGGGACAGGCCTCAGTGATTTCCCTGTCATGGACCATCCCCACTCTGTTGGCTCCAGGCAGTTTCCTAACCATTCTTGGACCTGCAAGTACACTCTGTATGAGTGTTGCTCTGCTGCTGCACTGGTCGGAGGTAGGGATGCTAGTTGAAAAGATGTATCTAACTTCTTTTTTGCTACTATGCGATTATACATGAAGTATCTTAGCTCATCCAAGGACTTTGATTTTGATCCGTACATTTTTAAGAGGAACTTTTCCCCAGCAGCTTTGATATCTTCTTTACTGGCATCCTTTTGGTTAAATATTTTCATTTCTTCTCTCATTTCTGTATGGTTCTGTAGAAGTTGGAGACCCCTAACTTTTCCTTTTTTATACAAAGCTGATGTGGTATCGCATCCAGTCATGGCGTGAGCAGATAGCAAAACTTCACAAGCCTTCCCCATGTTTTTTTTCTCACTTTGGATGCTGAAAATACGGGGTGTGCTGTTTGATTTCCCTGGTTTGAGAAACCAAATTTCAAAGTCTTCATGGGCTAGAGCAGTTAGAAGCACTAGAAGATCCGTATCCTGGCCAATAACTACTGTTTGATTTTTGTGTTTAGCTTGATCTAGAGCAGCCTTAACAATAACAGTATCTGCATCACTCTCCGCCTGAACAACAGAATAACCTTTGATCTTCATACTAGACACAAGAGATGCAATCAGGGCCCGTTTGTTGTTTCTGTTAGCAAGAAAATCTGATTGTGGTATAGTGGTTGGTGTATTCTCATTAAATATGATATCTCTAGAAGTTCTTTTTGCTGCTCGTCGCTCTTGCTCGGCTGTCTTAGTGGTTTCTCTGTCAGGATAACCATCAAACATCACTGTACAGTTTTTACCGTAATTGCTCTCTACAGAGGTTGTATACAAGTCAAACAGCTGACCAAATGTAGCGGGTTTTGACCAAACAACGCAATGAAGAAGGTTTCCTCCATCTAAAATGTAGTGAGGATTGGCTGGTAAAGCTAACATCTCGTTGTGCGACTGAAAAGCATTGATCAGAGAAGACTTTGTGCCTTTTCTTAACAATGTTGAGTCAAATAATGATGGAGGCACACTTGCCAGCTCATACTGAAAGTACCCTTTAACTTCTGTTTTGCTTATGTCCAAACATATCATTCTGTGGAAGAGTTCTTGTGGGGAATGCAGGATTACAGTTTTTTCTTTCAGCTTTATTGTGCCAGATGACAGGTTAGACAAAGGAACTACTTTCTTCTTCCTTTGCAGTCGAATATCAGAGAAGCTATGACTTGAGAGTGCTTTCATTGTTTCTGTACCAATCTCTAGTGCCCTATCACATGTTATTGATGAATCTGCTATCAACCCATTTGAGAGGTTTACCAACTGTCCTGATAATTGACCAAATGGGTTATGTTCTTTTAGCCAGCAAACAAATGTCACAAAGTCGTTTAAATCTCTTGTTTGAAAATAGGCAGTCATAACAAAACATTCGCTTTTTTTACCTACAAACCCAGTTTGAACGTCGTGTCCGCATTGATTCATAGAATGAAAAATCTTTGGTTTTGCATAACCTTTTTATTTTTCATCGTACAAAACAAAGTTGGGAACAGAAAATGCTTGTCTTTTTATGTAGAATGATATTGCTCTCTTGGTAAAGTTTCGTATCTTTTACGGTTCTAAAGTTATTTCCAAAAAACCGAAATTCGGCCGCCATTTTCCAAGATGGCGGCTGGAGCACAACTTGGATTTGTTGGGACTTTTAATATATTCATCAGTAGGGTTCAGTTTACAAGTGTACCAAGTTTCGACTTCCTGCTAATTTGTTAGGTCGATTTTCCTAAAATTCCTCTACAAACGTCGACTCGAGGCGTAAAACGAAAAAGAGAAATATGTTCTACAGTAAACGCATGAAGCTACAGTTGATTTCTTTAACTGATATATACACGTCAATCTTGTATAGTTATCTGTCATAGGTATTTGTGGTTCTACAGTGTAAGGTAAGCTCTGGTGTCCGCTCCAAGCAACTCAAAATGTCGTAGCTAGTCCACCCACACAACAACGAGTGCTGTAAATTTAAATTCTCCCTTTTCAGCATCCCACTTACTCAGACATCTATAGGGGATTCCGATTACCTCATGATTAATCCCTTCAACACAGTTGGATTGTGGATCGCACCTACAGAGTTCGTTATACCCATGACGGCCCATTCCTTTACTATCCCACTAATATACAAAAGTGCGAATAGTACACTCTGATGGGAAAGATTGTGAGGATGATTAGCCAATCTATCCTGAAACTAACTTTTTACATACAATGATCAATCAATGCGACGTATATTTAAATCAATTGAATGCCTCTGTAGGTTCGAATTATTATCATTACTGCGCATATTAGGAAAATGTTTTAAATTATTTTAAAGATGCCAAGGAAACCCATTTGCGTGCCTCAGGGTATTACACCTCTGAAGCAGAAAATGGTGTAAAAGAGAAATTTAAAAAATTAAAAAAAAAATTTTGATCGTTATGCTCACCTAAACAGCGCCTTTCCATTTCAAAAGAGGCTTTTGGCGAACGGGGTTGAGATGAAGATTAAAATCACCCGCACGGCAGGGTGTGTCAATTTTGGGGGTGAAATGACTAAATTGAAAATCATGTGATTTGGTAGCAATTTAATGTAATCATTTGGCATACAAAATAATATCCTTGCTTTAAAAACAATAAAAAATAACTCCTACCTACATCAATTTTAATTCAAAAATTCCATTTTTCCATAAATTCGTAACAAAATAACAAATGTACGCAAACATCCTATCAACATTTAAAGTGGCAATAAGATATCATTCAGAGTCTTTATTTGAAAGTAACCAATGCAGTCATGTCCTTTTTGCTGCGGTTCCTTGACATCAGCATTCAGCTTGCTACTTGCGCTTTGATGTAGCCTTCTCGCCTCTCGTGACTGTAAACTTGACTAGCTGCTTCTGTGACCATTTTCACACATCTCTCCACAATCTGAGTGTGAGAAGGCCACTTTGGCACTTGCATTGGGGCCTCTTTAAGTTGTGTTAAATCTTTGTTTGTTATAAAGGGTGTCAGGAAATGATTGCCCACCCCCCCTGTACAGAAGAAACTGAAAGGAATAGAAAAAAACAGACAAAACCACGCGAAAGAGCGTTTAATTTTGAATAAAAAACACTTGTTTTAATATCGGGTGTTGCCCCCATTTGCAGCTCTGACGGCCATTAATCGACGGGGGTATGATCCCAGAAGTGTCTCAAAGAGATCGGTATCATGACTCATTTCTTCAAGGACTTCGTTGATCTTTGCAGTCATAATTTCTGTTGAATACCGATTCTGAATGGGTTGTTCCAGCATTAAGGACTCCATCCGATCCTTCATGATGGATCCGACATGTTCACAGACATTAAGATCGGGAGAATTGCCAGGCCATTCATTATTTCCGAAAAAATCAGTTATTGTCCTTAAGCAGTTGTTGAGTCGCAAGTGCTTTCATATAGGGGGCTTTGTCGTGAAGAAAGGTTGCCTGTTCAACATCCAAAACACACTCGGGGTCTTTCAAAAACGGAATTACATGGGCTAAAATTACATTTCGAAAATAAGGCCCATCCCAACTGGTTCCTCTTGGTTTGATAACCCAGATGAGCTTCCGAATAGAGAACATAATGAAAACACCCACACATGCTGGATTTTTTACTATTTCTCGATACTTCTGGTCTGGGACTTCATCAGGAGTTGTTGCCCAAACCCGATCATTCTGAAAATTTGGTTTTCTGGAGACATAAACGAAGAATTCATCGCTGACAACCAAGTGAAGGAAATCGTCTTCCGTCCATTCCTCAAGATAATCACAAAACCATAGCCGATCTTCAATATTAAGATCACTCTTCCGTGGCTTAGCTATTTCATGCCAAGCACTCAAGCCTTGGCGAACTCGAAATTGATGCACAAGTTGCCGATTGACACTCTTACCACGACGGATAAGTATCTCTTTCGCTACCTCAGAGCAGCTCTTCTTTCGGCGCCGTGATGCAGCAAGCACAATGTCTTTCGATTCTTGAGATAATTTCTCCGGTCTTCCTCCTCGAAATTCTGTTTCACAATCTTCAGGATTCTTATTCCAATTCCTTTTGACAAAGTCTTCTGATCTTTTTAATCTCTCAGCCACCCAGTGTCGAGTTATGAAAGTTGCACCAGCTTCCTTTGCTTCACGAAATGTGACAGCTCGAATGCGGTCAAGAACTCGCTTTTTCTCTGAATCGTTCAAAATAGATGATGCCATGGTTTCTGTGGGGAAAAAAATGGTAAGAATTAAAATCACAGGAATAGAATATAATGGTTTTTATTCAGATTTTAACGCTCTTTCAAGTGGTCTCGCCGGTTTTTATCTATCTCTTCTAGTTTTTGCTCTACAGGGGGGGTGCAATCATTTCCTGACACCCCGTACATGTTGTCAGTGGTGGCTCCAAAACTTCCGAACTCAAGTTAACTAATTCTGACAATTTCGTGGCATTGACGTTTATCGGAGGTACCTTCCTTGTTTGAACAGAGCAGTCTCCCAGCTGGTCATCATCTAGTGATGTTCCTCTAAGCCAGGGGTCTCCAAACTTTTTTGACTGTCGACCCCTTCATGGAATCCTTGACCTTTTATCGACCCCTTAATTTTTTTAATTAATAAAAATCTATAAGTCGTAGTTAAAGGTAGAATAACTAAATAAAAATATATACAATAATAGTAAAATATTATAATAAAGTTTAATAAACCAACTTTACCTTTTTTATTGATCGTCTGACATCTTTAATGGGAGGGATGTGGTTGATGATCTTTGAGAAGAGCACTAATATTTGGTTGTAAATTAGTGAGTTTTAGTCTTAACTCACCACGCTCTTCTATGTTCAGTTTGTTCCTCTGCTTTGTTAGGACTGAATTTACATGGCTAAAACCAGCCTCAACCATATAGGAACTTGGGAATGCAAGTAAAAAGGGTTTACCGCTGCACAAAGTTTGGGATACTTATTGACAATATTTACATTACTCCAGAAGTTACTGAGGGTCGTATTTTTGAACAGTGATTTAGCTTCGAGATCCACGGAAAAATACGTCACACTCACAATGCTTTCTGACTGGCGCAATCACAACTGTCAGCGGGGTGGACACAGGGTTGCCAATTTGTAGATTATACGACTTTTGCTTTCGGCACAAAACATTATGCCGATTTGACCAACAATATTTAATAAGGCGTGCAATGATGTGATGCTGATATGCTTCTGTATCAACAATTTCTAATCGACCCCCAATCGACCCCCGAGGAATTTTCGACCCCCGAAAATGTCTGACCGACCCCTGGGGGTCGATATCGACCACTTTGGGGACCCCTGCTCTAAGCTTTAGAATGATTTCCACAGCCTCAGTTCGCTCTTTGGTACATTAGCTGCAGAGTATTGCTTGCAAAACTGCCTCTGGCCTAGCATACCAAGCGGACCTTCTCACCACAGGTAACACGATGTCCACCACTACTTTCCTTTGGGTTCTCAGTAGCTGTAATTGAAACAAGATGTGGTTGGGCCCCTCCATCCACATTGGATTAAGTTTTACATTGAACCAGTGAGGAAGATAAAACCCAATAATAAATTCAACAATCAACATCAAATTCTGTAGCATTTTGCCCTTCAGTGTATGTTTGGAAACCCAAATCCTGCAGAAACGAATCGCTGTAGTTAACCAACGACTGTGACTTACGGGTCCAATCTCCAAGCGAGCCAGATTTTGAGGCAACTCTCCTGATCTGATTGCTTGAACAATACGATAAGCGTAAGATTGATCCGTGCTGAGGTCTTTGATAACTTCTTCAGGCAACACTGGAAGGGGAGAGCCTACTTCGACCTTTGGAAATTTTGTATTTATTTCTTATTCCGTTGCTTCATCTAGCATGTTGCCAAGGGGGCCTGACCACTTGTTGTTGCTCTTTGTAGGACCATCAAGTTCCTGGATGAGACGACGAAGAGGTAGTTCCCCTGTGTGCAAATCACATACAATCCAAACAAGCCTTCTTCCAAGTTTTTTCTCTAAATGCGCCATAACACCGCCCTGCCATCCAGTGTTCACCGCAGTTGAGTCTCCACCAACGGCCTGCAGTGAACTGTCAAGTCTTCTTTCTTGAAGCAAACATATTATTTGATCAGCAATTGCCTCTGTATGTTTCTTGCCTTCTACTTCTGCTTCAGGAACAAAGTGAAACAAATAGCGGCCACCAGGTTCGGAACACACAGAGTAGTGTTCTTCCTTGATGAGACCGGGAAACTTTCTGTCCATTCCCTCTACCTCTAGGAGAAATTTGTGTCATCTCTTCTTCCATCAAACAAAAGGCAAGAGAGACCTTCCTCCTTCAAATCTTTTTCATGCTGATCAGATATTTCCTTCATTATTTTTTCTTGTGCTCTTCTTATCTTATTGATCTATCACTAAGGATGTATCCTCTCGGCTGATGAGGCCTGCATCTATCCAAGCGGCAGTGGCAATCTCTGCAGTCTCTCGTAGCTCCGTGTGGTGGCGAATACTGGCAAGGGTAATGTTTGAGATCTTTAGTGTTGTATTTCATTCTCTTCGGCGAAGGTTCAGATGGCATTTTGGAGCTATCATCTGATGTTGCTTCTTTCTGTTCATCTGAAGAGCTTTCAAAGAAATGAGAAACCTCTTGATAGAGCTCTTCATCTCTTTGGGTGGCTTCTTCACTCTTCTTTTTCTTCCTTTCTTCCCTCTCTCGGATTTTCTCTTTTTTCTTAGCAATAACAATCTGTTTTTTGGTTTCTGAATAATCTGCCGAACCAATCTGCATACTTCCTTGGCCTCCTGCCTTTGTTATCTGCACCTTTATGAAAGCCAGCTCCAAAACAGGGATCTTCTTCTCACGAGGACAGCGACAATCAATGTGAGGGTGAGGTTCTCTTCTACATGAGGGAGAACAATTGGCTTCAGAACACACTGGCAGTTAAAAATGTCAAGAAGAGTATCAAGTGTGTGCAGAAATTTATTTTTCTTTGTTAGTTTTCCTTTACCATGTGATGTCTCAACTGCTTTGTGCTACAGCTTTGTTAATTTTAGCTCAATAGTTCTATACTGATTGAGTACAGGTGGTTTGAATAACACATTAGCTTTTTTCCACTGATGCAGAAGAGGGGGAATCATGTCCCTTATGAGCTCTTTCTCTGTGGAGTTCCTTCTATCCTTTGTATTTTGTTCACGAAGAAGTAACCCTAGTCTCAGCATGTCTCGCACTGTTGGTAGTTCTAATACGGGAAGCTCCTTGCCTGTACCGACTAACAGGCTCAAATGGCATGACGACTGACCTCTTGTCTTCAATTTTGGCATCTTAGGAATATCTGAAAAGAAAGAAAAACATTTAAGTATTTTATATCAATTACGATGTTTCAAAGTTTAGTCATTCGATGTTCTAAAATTCAATAAAAAATATTTCATGGGATTACAACATAATTAGACAGAAGAATATGATAATAATAAATAATTGTAATAATCAATAATCCATACTTAAAGTTAAACTGTAGTATTCGTCTAGTAGAATAACTATGAAGTAGGTACAAGAGCAATAACAGCAAGCCACCGTCTATGACATCTAAGAGGCAACTGAGGACTGAGAGTGAGGGACAGTTCTAGTCATGTTGTGACTTGTACATTGTACGACAACTATATGACCTTGAAAACACTCCATGTGCGATCAGTGGGATAATTCTGTGACAGATGAATAGTTAATCAATTTATGTCCTATTATTTAGTAAAAGAGTCAATTTCTGAAACTTTAAGGTAAAATTGATGTAGGTAAGGGTTATTTTATTTCATTTTGATTGGCCAATTTCAAGTTTTGACATGAAAAGACTATATTTTCACTACCAAAATTGATTTGAAAAAAGTTCACAAAATTGATACCCTACCCGCACGGCCTCCGAGATATGTTTGAACTTGGCTGCAGATGGTAAAGAGTCCTCTAAACTCGTGGTACACCACGTTATTGATATGTATCTCAGTGTACGCCGCGTAAAATTATCTGCAGTTAAACAAATGGAGATTGAAAGATTATTAATGAGATCGATGGCTAAATACCCCATAAAACGACTGAGAATATTTACTGTCAAATCTGGTTTATCCTCAAAACAACTTAACAATGTTGTTTTGGGAAATTTACCGCAGAGAATAGTGGCAATGACCAGTCATGACACTCTTTCAGGTAAATATAAAATTCATCATTCAAGTTCGAAAATTTCAATTTGAAGAGTATATCGTTGTTGGAGAATGGCGCCTTTGTCGCGGTAGAGGTCTAGAAACACAATACTCTACTGACGATGAAATTTTACTGTGTTCAACTTATTGTTTGGTACTGTAACGATGTTGGAATATGTGTATCATTGGACGACTATATGAACAGGCCTAATGTCTACGCCTTCGACAGTTCAACTGATCAGTGTTTGGATGCTTGAATTTAATTAAATCCTCAAAAACTACTCTATCTGGAATTCCAAGGCCTGATTCAAACTGACCAGTTGAGATCGGGATAACAGATTTTAATGGAAGAACTCACAATCCAGAGGGTTATGAAGAAGACTCCGTCGGACTTATACTTAATACCAATATCTCGACAGGACCTGGAATTCATTGGGTGGGTGGGTATTTCAGAAAGATACAACAAATATGCTGCTACCATAACTCGTTTGGGAAATCGCCGTTTCATGACCCAAGTATCGCGAAATTCTTAAAAACTAAAAAGTTATTTAATAGTTATAAAATAATAAAAGTATAAGACATGAAATGCCATAAAAACTAAAATAATAAATGAAATAAAAACTTAGAAGTTATCTAATAGTTATAAAATAATAAAATTATAAAAATATAAGACATGAAAGTTGAAACTATTTCAAAATGGTTCAGCATATAAAAAAGCAACTGCAATAAATGGAACAATACATAAATACTTTACAATCACATATATATATACTGTACTCTTATACCTAACTGAACTTGTTCTCAGAAACAGGATCGCTTCAGTTAGGTCCTCCTTCATTGCTGCTCTCAAGTCGGATCTGACGATTCGGAGGGCAGAAAACAAACGCTTGACGCTGACTTGAGTCGGTGGCAACGCTGTGATAGTCAGAGCGGCATCTTGAACAATCTCAGGGCATCGGGGTATTGCATCTTTCACTTTCAACTTTGCAGTACGGTAAATTTTTTCTACCTCTCCCAGTGTATGAGAAAAATCCAATTTGAATTTAGCTAGCGCAATCGGGCTCCTTTCTCCGCTTTTTTCCAAATCTAATCGACGACGCTTTGACCGCTCCTGGTCGTCTAGATGTTTTTCGAAATCAAATTCTTCATCTTCAGAATTTGAATTGGATGAGGACGATGATGGAAGGCTGCCGTGTTGCGGCCCAGCTACAGCCTCGTCTTCCGCTCGTAGACCTTTCATACGAATGGCTACTTCACATAAAGCAGCTTTAGCTCTAATTTGCTGTTCTTCTGTCAGTGTGACTCGGTACATGGCGTCAACGTAGATGGCAGCCAATAGGATGTCATTGTCCAGCAGACGACTTTCTCTGCACAGAATTGAGTTCAAAATGCCATCGGCTATCATGCCACCAATTTGAGAGAGGCGGAAAATGAGGGTCTTTCACTTCTTATAAAACAAACCAGGAATCAAGTCAGCTGCTTGCAAATTTTTTGTAACGGTATATGGATGGCGAAGCAAGCTTTCAAGTTCCTTCACTTGCTCCCATTGAACTTCAGTCATCGTGACATCCGGGTTGGCCATGTCACTAAGGAAAGGTTTTAGTTCAAGAACACGCTGAATCATCAAGTATGTAGTCCCCCACCGAGTTGCTTGATCCAAAATCGCCCCTTTTCCAGCACGTCGCTTCAGTATAGCATCTAGTTTTGGTGTTCTAGCAGCCACCACGACGTTTCGCAACTTGCCAAAAAGACTGCCCGCATGTTTTTCTCTCAAGCCGTCACGAATTGCCAGTTGTAGCGTATGGACACCACAGCGCATGTGATGGATCTTGGAGAGCCTTGCAGCAGCATCCACAAATTCGTCTAAAGTATCACCGCCATTGTCTGAAACTTCATCATCATCAAAATCATCTACCACTTCATCTTTGTTCAGCTTCTCGATGGTGTTCATCATGTTGGTGGCATTGTCGGTCACGATTGATAAGACTTGTTCTTTACCAATGTCGAACTGTTCCAGAACGTCCATCACTAGTTGTTGGAGATAGTCACTCGTGTGTTGGGCTTCAGTGTCCCTTACCGTCAATGTGTGTGTGACCACTTCTTTTCGATCATCCACGAATTGAACGTTGATCGCGAAGTAATTAACTCTCTGGCGTGTGCAGGCATTCATCTTCAGAAAAACGAACCGTCCACGAAGAAATTCCTTGCGCGCATGCTTCTGCTTTTTTGCCTCCCCCAGTACCAGACTTCGAATACTGTTCCTTTCTAACGAAACACCAAGTTTACAAGCCATTTCCCCATTCAAACCGACAAAAGCTGGGGTAGAGAACAAGCTCAGAGGGACAGCATTCTTAACAACCATTTCAATGATGCAGCCCTTGAATTTATCTGCCGTCATGGACACAGTAACCTTTCCACTCTCAAAATACTTGGTAACGAGAGTTTGACAATTTGAAGGACTTGGGCCAGGAGCATCATCATCCTTTTTACTTTCGGCATCCTTTTCAGTAACAATTTTCAACACCTTGGGATGATGGCGTTGTAGATGACGCTTTAGATTCGATGCTCTGCTCAGGGCACTGGTTCCTTCGCCCGAATAAGCGCTAATTTTGGCGCCACAGATTTTCTCCTTATCATCTTTAGTCACTTGGCACACGAAAAACTTTCCATTGTCAGTGATTGAGAAATATTCAAAAACCGCAGATTTCGGCTTCGATCGCTGCGCCATCACAAAGATTGTTGATAGTGATGTTTCTAAAAAAGAAAAATATAAAATGAGGGAAAGTAAATTTATGCTGAGAGCTTTAATACATGGTACAAATGATGAAGAAATTCATCTGAGCTGCTATGTCTACTGAATACAGCTGCTAACGCCTAACAGTGCATATATAATATATATATATATATATATAGTTAATAGTTTACTAAATAAATTAGACACACATGAATAATATTACTGTATACTGTATATTATAAATATACTTTTAAGAGCTCTGTAGATGTGAAATTATGCTAACTGTGTCCAAATGTACACAGAAATTTCCCCTGACAAACTTTTACCTTCTCGTAACTTTGTGTCTAATTGGATATGAACTATGCATAAACTCCTATACAAATTATATAAGCAGTCTTAGATAAAAAAATAACCTGGTAAAATGCTTCTTTATAATCAGCAGAAGAAAACAAAACCTAAACAGACGTTATATTGTTAAAAAAAACTTAGAAAATTTACCGGAAAAAAAATGGCTTCTGCACACGCCACGCTTCAAATTGCTAGTGACGTCATTAATCGCACGCCATCTATTGAGCAAAATAAAAACTGGGCCTAATGTGTACATCTGGATACAAAGTTATAAAAGAGATGCATTTTTTCTCACTGGAGTATTATTAGGATTTAGGTAGGTAAAAAAAAAATTTAAGTTAATGTGTCCAATTGGTCTGAAAATACGACAAAATGTTAAAAAGACATTCTAATCAGGCGGACGTTCCGAGAAAACGCGCGCAGGCAGTTACACGCCTAGAAAATTCCGAGAAACCACGTGCAATTGAAAATTTCAAGGAAACGTGTGTAGTTTTAAGATTTGGAGTCGGAGTTGGGGGATTTGTACCGACTCTGACTCCAACTCCGACTCCACCCAAAAATAACCGACTCCACGACTCCGACTCTCGACTCCGACCCCGACTCCACAACCCTGGTTGCTGTCAGTATGTTCATAGTTATCAGTAAAAATCAACATACATCACCGATTGAAAGAACAATCGCCCCTCCCCCTTTCAAGTATACAATCGTTATAACACCAGACTGCCCACTAATTTTATATACAAACCTGCAGGTTGTCAAAATTCAAGGTATATCATCATCAGAATCGGAAGTACGCAGCTCAGTACCACAAGGGACAGTACTGACCTCACTCCTGTTCATTATCATGCTAACAGACATAGACAGCGGAATAAACAGCAACAGTATAGTAACATCCTTTGCAGACGATACAAAGATCAGCAGAAAAATCAGCGACAGGACATTCAGAGAAGCACAAAAGCGATCGAACTCGGGATAATAATGACAGATGATGTGAAATTCGAAACACAAAATCAGGTAGCGATAAATAAAACAAAAAGAGTCGACGGACAGGTACTAAGAACGTTCAAGAGAAGGGACAGGACAGTAATGATTCCCCTGCTAAAAACACTGATTAAACCAAAACTTGAAGACTGCTCAGTTTTGACGTCCCCATATAAAAAGGAAGAAACTAATAAACTAGAAGAAACGCAAAGGCATTTCACAGCCAAGATTGATGGCTGCAAGGAACTCAACTACTGGGAAAGACTACGTAAACTAAATCTGTACTCCCTGGAAAGAAGAAGAGAGCGGTACACCATAATCTACATAGGGAAAATGATCGAAAAATTGGTACCAAACCTAAAACTAAACCCAATTACCGTTCAAACAACACTGGAAAATAGGAAAGGCAGAATGTGTAGTGTTCCCAAATTAAAAGCCCGACAAGGGACCTCCTCAACTCTGAAGGAAAATAGCTTGGTTGTCAGGAAGCCAAGACTTTTCAACCAGCTTCCAAAGGACCTCAGAAACGTAACGGGGGTCAAGGTTGAAGCCTTCAAGAGAAGGCTGGATGCCTGGCTCAGGACGGTACCAGATGAGCCGGGCGTGCCTGGCTATGTACGGTGGAGAGCGCAAGAAAGTAACTCGCTCCTCCACCAAGCCAGACCTAGAGGCGAGGCCACCAGCTTGACCTCCGTGTGAAGAGAGACCAACGCACGAAACAACATAAGGTCCATAAGGTAAGGTCAGGTAAGGTTACAATAGAAACTGAAGGAGTCTTTGAAACTTTTAAAAGGAAAACATTAGGTATCCCAGCATTCCCAAAGTATAACTTCATTCCTTCTGCCGTTACAACCTCCATCATATGATGACGACATAGCAGCCAAATGAATTTTTTCTAAAGTGTTTCTTCAATCAGCGAACGCACCCTGCCTTTCTGTCTGTGTTGCGTGCTGTTGTATCAAATGAAAGAGCCGCCAATATTCCACTCACGTAAAGTGTTAATTACTGCAGAAGCTATTGCTTCGCCCGCACTTCTCAGTAACTTTGGAACACCGAGTAGTTTTTCAGTTTGTTTGCCAGTCACAAGAATGGGTAGCCCGTCAACTTTCTGATATTTTCCTGTAATCTCTGGCAGGTAGTAATTTTCCATCAAGTGTAGTGCAAGAGGAACTTCTGACCTGAAAAAGCCTCACTTTTGTCGCTTCTACAACTCTGTTGCGCATTCCAGATCGCCTAATAGAGCTCCACGACAATGATAACTCTTTAACGTTATAGCTCATAGCCTAAACAGTTTCTGTGATTATAAAAATAACCTCTCTTTCATTTGTCTTTGTTTTATCTGGAGTGGCACATAAATCAGATGTAGCAATTTTAGCTCGAGTTCTTGTCCTCCTTGCTTTCTTTGACTGTGGAATCATGCTTTCTTTGTCGGCAGTGAGGGTAGAATATTCAGAGGAAGCTTCATCAGAACTCATAGAAAATAAGACGGGTGTTGCCTTTTCTTCTTGTTGCTTCCGTTTCTTCTCTCTCATAATGAGTTTTTGTTCTCGCTTTTTTCCTTTCGTAGCTAGTTGTTTGTCAATACCGCTCATGATATAACGACGATTTCCTCGTTGGTCAATCAGGAATAATTTGTCTTCCTCAATTTTTATCATATCAAGAGCTTTATCCTGTGCAATATCAAAGAGTTTGCTAATGGGTTTCTTAAATGCTTCTTCTTTCAGATCTCACGTCTGTCCTCTTGACTTTTATTTTTCTTTAATTTGATGTAATTTTCATGAAGTGTTTCTAATTTAGCAATAGCGTTGTAACTCTGTGTCATAGGAATGAGATCTGCTTCCCACAATATCGACGCTTCCTCAACCACCAGTGCAGCACTCAAGCAAATAGTTTTCTTACGCACTTTACGGTAGTACACTTATTAGCATTTGTTGCTTTGTAGGCAGTGTTTTACCTTCAATTTTATCTGACATTGGCCCTACCAACCAAATGTGATTTGACCACTTGTAGGCAAAGCGCTAGTCTGAGTACTGTGAAACTTTTCTTTGCTTCCTATTGCTATGACGACACTGTAGGCGAGACATATCCGTCTTCTCTGAACGCACAACACCAAGTGAAACAATTCGTTTGCTGCATGCTTCTACTTACTCGACTCCGGTTAAGTCGTCTTAGTCTGTTGTTTCCAAATTATGCTTACTTCTCGGAATTTGCAACGCGTGCTCAGAGCCCTTACTGACACAAGGAAGACTCACATAGAATTAGGTTGATGAGCGCCCTTTAAATATGTAGTGATTTGCAAAATATTTTGCATAGTTACTTAACTCCACAAACCATATTATTTTGGAACACCCCAATATATATGAAAATGAAAATGAAAAGTTTATTGGCAGATCATAGTCATATGACAAATATCAATATACAACTGGCAATAGACAGAGGCGGATTAAGACACCTCGGGGCCCCGGGGCAATGAAGAATATGAGGGCCCTTTTCTATAGCTTTTTATCAACAATACATGTACAGTACATAATACATTTACACGAATTATATGTACGGTGCTCAAGCTAACTGAGAAACAAACTTAAAAGAATCTTAACACAGTGTATTTTGCCGTTTGCCAAAAACCAAACAAACTTCACTTTAGGGTTTATAAAACATAAAATAAAAAGGGAATTTGTCAGTTTGTGTACTCTATCATATTTAAACAAAGAAGTTTGCGAAATCTCGAATTATATCATCGAAACTCAGTTGATTGAGGAGGCCCCTCAAGTATGGGAGCCTGAGGCTTTAGCCTCAATAGCCTCAGTGATAATCCGCCACTGGCAATAGAATACAATGACAATTCAAATACTGAGGATAGAAATACAATTAATGCGAAATAGTTGTTTGTCAATACCGCTCATGATATAACGACGATTTCCTCGTTGGTCAATCAGGAATAATTTGTCTTCCTCAATTTTTATCATATCAAGAGCTTTATCCTGTGCAATATCAAAGAGTTTGCTAATGGGTTTCTTAAATGCTTCTTCTTTCAGATCTCACGTCTGTCCTCTTGACTTTTATTTTTCTTTAATTTGATGTAATTTTCATGAAGTGTTTCTAATTTAGCAATAGCGTTGTAACTCTGTGTCATAGGAATGAGATCTGCTTCCCACAATATCGACGCTTCCTCAACCACCAGTGCAGCACTCAAGCAAATAGTTTTCTTACGCACTTTACGGTAGTACACTTATTAGCATTTGTTGCTTTGTAGGCAGTGTTTTACCTTCAATTTTATCTGACATTGGCCCTACCAACCAAATGTGATTTGACCACTTGTAGGCAAAGCGCTAGTCTGAGTACTGTGAAACTTTTCTTTGCTTCCTGTTGCTATGACGACACTGTAGCGAGACATATCCGTCTTCTCTGAACGCACAACACCAAGTGAAACAATTCGTTTGCTGCATGCTTCTACTTACTCGACTCCGGTTAAGTCGTCTTAGTCTGTTGTTTCCAAATTATGCTTACTTCTCGGAATTTGCAACGCGTGCTCAGAGCCCTTACTGACACAAGGAAGACTCACATAGAATTAGGTTGATGAGCGCCCTTTAAATATGTAGTGATTTGCAAAATATTTTGCATAGTTACTTAACTCCACAAACCATATTATTTTGGAACACCCCAATATATATGAAAATGAAAATGAAAAGTTTATTGGCAGATCATAGTCCATATGACAAATATCAATAATACGAACTGGCAATAGACAGAGGCGGATTAAGACACCTCGGGGCCCCGGGGCAATGAAGAATATGAGGGCCCTTTTCTATAGCTTTTTATCAACAATACATGTACAGTACATAATACATTTACACGAATTATATGTACGGTGCTCAAGCTAACTGAGAAACAAACTTAAAAGAATCTTAACACAGTGTATTTTGCCGTTTGCCAAAACCAAACAAACTTCACTTTAGGGTTTATAAAACATAAAATAAAAAAGGGAATTTGTCAGTTTGTGTACTCTATCATATTTAAACAAAGAAGTTTGCGAAATCTCGAATTATATCATCGAAACTCAGTTGATTGAGGAGGCCCCTCAAGTATGGGAGCCTGAGGCTTTAGCCTCAATAGCCTCAGTGATAATCCGCCACTGGCAATAGAATACAATGACAATTCAAATACTGAGGATAGAAATACAATTAATGCGAAATAGTAGCGTAATATCGAAGTGGAGCTACAGACAGACATTTTCATACCATGAATTCCACAGCTTAAAAGACATATCGCGGACTGATGAATAGTTTGGAGAATCGGGTTGGTTGATTTTTTATTTCTTTGCATTAGATTGTATTCAACACGTCTTGTTACCTCCGGGAAGCGCGGGACATTGTGGGTCGCAAACCTTTGTGAAGCTGAGCATCTCAGGGGTAACTTATATAGGACTCTAAAAGATCTGTTGTATAGAAAATTTAGGGTTCTGTTAGAACCTTTTTTATCATTCACCCAGAGTTGCTGTCCGTATATATTACTGCAGAACGTACGAAAGAGAGTGTCTTTAGCTTCACTTGTACAGAACCGGAAGTTCCTTATAGTCATATTCGCTTCAACACAAAGGCTTCGATATTGTTTTCTTATATCTGAGTCATCACTCAAGGAGCTGGTGATAATTTGACCCAAATACTTAAATTCTTGTACTTCCTCTATTGCTTCACCTCTCATTTTGAAATAAATATCAGCTGACTGATTAGGGCTTTAAGGATGGAATTGCGTAACCTTAGTTTTTGTAACAGATTGTAACAGGACTTATTAACATCATATCATCGGCATAGACAAAGTTATTTATCCTTGTGATATTTATACAACCTCCAACTGTTGTCTCATTAAATGAAGCAATCAATCCATTAATATACACATTAAACAACAGAAGAGAGAACAAGAAGCCTTGCTTCAGCCAGCAAGAGGAACAAAAACATTTGGATAGTAAATTACTCCACCTAACTGTAAAAGATTGGTGGGAATACCAAACTTTCAATCAATTTAATATGTACATAGGAACTTTCATGTCTTCTAGTTTTTTAAATGGAATATTGTGGTTCACTCTATCATATGCTTTACTTATATCTAGCAAACAGTTATAAATACTTGAACTACTCTCAGTGTATTTAAATATAATTTGCTTCATTACACTGATACACAGATTAGTTGAGTGGGACCTTTTAAAACCAACCTGATTAGATGTTCATAAGTAATCATTTAATCAGTGTAACAAGAGTTTCTCTAGTAGTTTCGAGAAGCATGAAGCGACAGCAATAGGCCAGTAATTATTGCTGGATAGAATGTCCCGATACTTATTTTTGACAAGGAGCAAGATAAATACTTCCATGAATTCTGCAGGGATATAACTATGAGCCAACATGGCTGAGAAGAGCAATGAGATATGCAGACACACCACGTCATTGTTCCCTTCCACAGGCGTTTCGCTGCACCCTATCTTAAGATTAGCCCTTCTCACACTATTAAGAATTTTTGAATAGTTTTTTCCCAAACCTTGCAATTTCATCCTAGCCCGACACTATCAATATATTTTCGGGCCTCTTTGCTGGTGACCCGTTGCCCATGTTGAGCTTCCATCATGAAAAAGAAAAACTTCAGTATTAGCCATTTACCATTACTTATTCGAACTATAGTGGATTTAATATCCCAGAAGAGTTCCTTGTTCTACGCACGGTCTGTATGGAAAAACTATACGCACTCACAACATGGTATCATATGTGGTACATTTATTTCATAATTAAATATAAATTATTAATTAATTGAATTAAATATCTATACAAAATTGCCTCGGGATTGGCGACATAGCCTATTGGGAATGAAATAATTGAATTGCCATACGTACAAAGAACCTGTACGTATGAATCAGCCCCACATAGCAACAAGAAAACCCAATTTATTATTTAGTCTACCAAAAGGTAGTAGACACAACAAAATCATGCTAGTTCGGCAAATAATACACCAGAACCAAGGAACGGCTCTCAGGGCTGTTTATGTTACAGCAAAGCTTTAAACGCGGAGGATGTCTAAGTCCCCCCTAGAGTCCTGAGTGAATTCCTTATAATATAAAACCTAAGAATATAAAAGGATAGGCCTATTCCTTCAGGGGTTTATATAGTGACTGCCTATATTAATTACCTTAAGTAAATTCGTCGCGAAACTCGATCGTGGCGGCCCTACACCGAAGATGATCGTAACGCCCTACATCGAAGCAAACAAAGACCCAACAAAAATAAGGTGAGGCAAATTATTTTCATTCTAGTATACTGTACGTCGCGCAAATCCCGACGCTAGAATTACCGTAATCAATATAAATACATAAAGAGGTCCTTTAATTAAAGACCTACATATTCATAACTCTCTAACGAAAAAGCATAGGGCTTTTGTCGGTAACCCTCCACTGAAATCTGCTGGAAATTTCCAACGGATGAGGGCACAGGCAATCAACCCCACCAAGCCCTATATAGTTTTTTCAAATGGTGGCCCTGTGAAGGGGAACTAACCCCTCTAAAATTTACACTGACACACGTAGTGGCTAGGCTTAACTCAGTAGGCCTAACCCTAATTTCAACCGTAACCCCACTATAGTTTTCATATGGTGGCCTAAGCAACTGGGAACCAATTCCTTTACCTTTACACTAATCGAAAACAAAGGCTTGTTCATTTAACAGGCATAACTTATTTTAGGTCCTAAAAATAATAGGCCCGCAACATTAAGCCTATTTAATAGGTCCTACTCTTCAAATTCAAAACTAAGCCTTGTTAATTTAACAGGCTTAACCATTTGAGGTCCTATAAAATAATAGGCCCAAACATAAGCCTACTTGGTAGGCCCAACAAATAGGCCTATTTAGTAGGCCCACCTAACTTTACCTTACATAATGGGCCTACCTCTTAAAGTAGGCCTTACTCTTTACACTCAAGGCCTATCCTAATTAAAAACACTAAATTTATAATTGAACCTGTGGTGTAGGTTATAAAATTTATTTCAGCAATTTAACTTACTCATTAACATCACAAAATTCGACTCAGACCTGTAACATCACAAAATTCGACTCAGACCTAAAGCAATTGCACGAATTCAAACCTACACCCACCTAACACCTATTCCAACCTATTCCAATTCCTATTTGACATAGGCCCAACCTATTCCAAGTCCTATTTGACATATAGGCATTTCAAGTCCTATTTGACATATAGGCCCAACCTATTTCAAGTCCTATTTGACATATAGGCCCAACCTATTCTAAGTCCTATTTGACATATAGGCCCAACCTATTACCTATTCGAAGTCCTATTTGACATATAGGCCCAACCTATTACCTATTCGAAGTCCTATTTGACATATAGGCCCAACCTATTACCTATTCGAAGTCCTATTTGACATATAGGCCCAACCTATTCCAAGTCCTATTTGACATAGGCCCAACCTATTCCAAGTCCTATTTGACATAGGCCCAACCTATTCCAAGTCCTATTTGACATATAGGCCCAACCTATTCCAATTCCTATTTGACATATAGGCATAAAACAGACAAGGCTTGATATAAGGGTCTCAAATGCAACGTTTGAGGATCTTTACTCAGCCAAATTGATTAACCTAACCCAAAACCAAAAAATAAAACCCTATAACAAAACAAAATACACATTACACACATACGTACGGTACAGTATATAATATATACATACGACTTCAAACATCCAATTCTTCTTTTAAAGGAAGAATCACAACAGATTTCATCAACAGACACATACATTCCTTGCAAACAGATTGGATTCCTTCAAAACCCCAAAACCTTCCAGACCTACCTGTAGAATACACAACATTTACTCATTCATAACTACGGGTATTAACTTCATTGGAGTGGTGAATCCAAGTTTTGAAGACCAACTGGATTCGGAGGAATGATACACACACACACACACACTACTCTTTCATGTGTCTCAAACACAACAACTTGTCTAAACATAACCAAGGATCGGAGAGTAAAAGCTTTTATTGCTGCGCTCTGATTCTGTGCACATAATTTTGTGCCAAAAATTATATGGTTAGACAGTGACACGTACAAACAAACTACTCTACTACAAAGGGCTGATGGCCTACCCTTGGCCATAGCCCAACAAATTCATCAAAGGGCTGATGGCCTACCTTGGCCATAGCCCAACAAATTCATCAAAGGGCTGATGGCCTACCTTGGCCATAGCCCAACAAATTCATCAAAGGGTTGATGGCCTACCCTTGGCCATAGCCCAACAAATTCATCAAAGGGCTGATGGCCTACCCTTGGCCATAGCCCAACAAATTCATCAAAGGGCTGATGGCCTACCTTTGGCCATAGCCCAACAAATTCATCAAAGGGCTGATGGCCTACCTTGGCCATAGCCCAACAAATTCATCAAAGGGCTGATGGCCTACCCTTGGCCATAGCCCAACAAATTCATCAAAGGGCTGATGGCCTACCCTTGGCCATAGCCCAACAAATTCATCAAAGGGCTTGATGCCTACCCTTGGCCATAGCCCAACAAATCATCAAAGGGCTTGGCCTACCTTGGCCATAGCCCAACAAATCATCAAAGGGCTTGGCCTACCTTGGCCATAGCCCAACAAATCATCAAAGGGCTGATGGCCTACCCTTGGCCATAGCCCAACAAATTCATCAAAGGGCTTGGCCTACCTTGGCCATAGCCCAACAAATCATCAAAGGGCTGATGGCCTACCTTGGCCATAGCCCAACAAATTCATCAAAGGGCTGATGGCCTACCTTGGCCATAGCCCAACAAATTCATCAAAGGGCTGATGGCCTACCTTGGCCATAGCCCAACAAATTCATCAAAGGGCTGATGGCCTACCCTTGGCCATAGCCCAACAAATTCATCAAAGGGCCTTGGCCTACCTTGGCCATAGCCCAACAAATTCATCAAAGGGCTGATGGCCTACCTTGGCCATAGCCCAACAAATTCATCAAGGGCTGATGGCCTACCTTGGCCATAGCCAAATTCATCAAGGGTGATGGCCTACCCTTGGCCATAGCCCAACAAACATCAAGGGTCTTGGCCTCCTTTGGCCAGAGACCAAACAAAAAGGGTCTTGTGGCCTCCCTTGGCCATAGGCCAAACAACACAAAAACAGTACAGGATTCAAAGCCCCAAGCCCTCCAGATCTACCTGTGGAGGAGTAAATTTACTCCACTAAAACTACGGGTATTGACTAGTCTGAAGTGGTAGGAGGTTTGAATACAGTACAAACTCTTTCTAATTCTCCTAAATTAAATGAACAAATAACAAAAGACAACAATGGGAACATTGAACCAAACAATTACACGAAAACACTTGGAATGCTTTGGTTTTTAAAACAGAATTCCGAACACGATGACACTCTTTGCACAAAGAGTTATAACTTAAATCCAAATGCCGATACAAAAAGACAAGTGCTTTCAGAATCATCCAAAATTTTCGACCCCATTGGATTATATTTACCAGCAACCATAAGATCCAAAATCCTTTTGCAAGACTTATGGAAAAAGAAAATTGATTGGGATGAACCACTTTCAGTGGAAGACCAACTTCATTGGAAAAAATTAGCCACAGACTTGAACAAAGTTCAAGACATCTACGTACCAAGATGTGCTGGCTACAGATTGAAATCGCAAACACTACACATTTTTACAGATGCCAGCACACAAGCTTACGGGTGTTGTGCCTATTTAACAAGTGAAAATGAAAGTAACTTGGTTTATTCAAAGGCAAAAGTGGCACCCTTAAACCAAAAGAAAACTGTACCACAACTTGAATTATTAACTGTCTCATTGGGAGTTAAAACAGCAGACTTTCTTTCACAAGTGTATAAAGAAGTTGACATAACAAACATTTACTTAAGGACAGACAGTCAAATTTGTCTAACATGGGTGACCAACACAGATACAACTTCTTGCAAAAATATATTTGTGAAAAACAGACTAACATAAATCAAAACTGCAAACACAAACCTTGGTATCAAATTTAGGTACATAAAAACAAAGAGAATCCTGCACACTTTTAGACAAGAGGGCTCTCTTACAAGCTGTTGAAAACAAATAAAATCTGGTATGAAGGGCCCGAATGGCTAACATGTGAGGATCTTTGGCCAGCCAAAGTAGTTAACCTCACACTCAACTCTACAACACTGAAAAGATCACTGAGGACAAACCTATATTTGACTATCACCTTTATTCAGACCTCAACAAACTCTTGAGAATTACAGTCTATTGCTACAAGTTTGTCAATAGCTACCTTCTCAAACACTGTCCTCAGAAAGCCTTTTCTAACTTAACAGAAACTGCAACAAAATACTGGCTCAAACAGATACAAGCTTCAGAATTTGACAAGGAGTTGAAGTATCTTAGGTCCAGTAGCATATTAAACAAAGGTATTCCTTCACTTGTCATGGATCTAAATGTACCTGGATACAGAGGGTCTGATAAGGTGTAAAGGAAGGCTTAACAAGTCAACTTTGACTTACAACTCTAAGCACCCAATTCTTCTTCCAAGGAGAAATCACTTCACAAAACTCATCATCAGGGATACCCACAACAAAATACACCACATGGGAGTCCCACAAACCCTGACAGAGCTGAGAAAAACTTACTGGCTACCAAAGGGTAGAACTGAAACAAAGAAAATTTTAAACACATGCATTCCTTGTAAACGTATCCATTCACGACCCTTTAAGACCCCAAGCCCTCCAGACCTACCTGTGGAACGAGTAACATTTACTCGGCCATTTGAAACCACGGGTATTGACTACACTGGAGCGGTAAATGTGAGTTTTGGAGAAAAAATGGATTCAAAGGAATACAAAGTGTACATTGTACTCTTCACCTGTGCTGCCACACGTGCCATATGTCTAGACATAGTAGAAGATCTGACAGCAGAAGCTTTTATTGCTGCTTTCAGACGATTTTGTGCACACAATTCTGTACCCAAAACTATATGGTCAGACAATGCCACATACTTCAAATCTGGTGAAAGAATTATTCATCAGATTTGTGACAGTGAAACAGTACAAACTCATTTAACCAAACACAACATAACCTGGAAGTACATTCCTGTTTAACACCATGGTATGGTTCAATTTGGGAAAGAAACATACAAACTGTAAAGAACTGCCTTAAAAAGACTATTGGGACAAAACATCTACAACTTTTTGAACTCATGACTATTCTGTCAGAAATTGAAAATGTTGTCAACAACAGACCATTAACTTATGTGGGAGATGGTATTAATGAGCCAGAACCTCTCACACCAAACCACCTAATTAAGGGAGAAACAGTAAACATGTTACCAGAATCTCAACATAACAGTACAGAGGATCCAGATTGGGAAATAGGACACAAAGAACTCAACACAAAATACCAACATTTGACACAAATCAAGACTCAATTTATAACAAAATGGAGAGAAGAATACTTAACAAGTCTTAGAGAAAGACATAAACAATTAACAAAACAAAGTTGGAATGATTCAGTCAAAATTGGGGACATTGTGTTGATACATGACAAGACACCAAGACAACATTGGTCAATGGGAAAAGTCTTGGAACTCAAAACTGGTGAAGACGAAGTTACCAGGGTTGTAAAACTGAAAACAGCAACTGGTGAGACCACCAGAGATATCACATTACTATATCCTTTGGAGTGTGGGGCTAAATTAGAACCATTACCCCAAAGGATGGATCAGGATACTATTGGGGAGGAATCTCTCAATGTGCCTGATGTAACTCAGACTAAACCAGACAGGCCTCAAAGAAAGACTGCTTTGAAAGCCAGAAAACTTTTACAAGAAAAAATTAAGACTGGTGACTTATAAACCTTACACAAACTGAGCAAAGTTAAAATGCTTAATAACTTTACTTTAATCCCATAAATTTTCTATACCTAAAGGGAGTCAAACTGATTGACATAACTTTAACTAAACTTGAGAAGTTGGCCTCTTGAACTTTCCTATTTGAATAGGTCTTGAGTAACCTCTCTCTTCCTAAATTTCTACTTCATTCTTTTGATTCATTTTTTTTACATGTTTTACACAGTTTGTCAAAAAATTTGATCTATAACATACAAATTTTTCTCCGGCCCCCCCCAGTATATGGAAAAACTATACGCGCTCACAACATGGTATCATATGTGGTACATTTATTTCATAATTAAATATAAATTATTAATTAATTGAATTAAATATCTATACAAAAATGCCTCGGGATTGGCGACATAGCCTATTGGGAATGAAATAATTGAATTGCCATACGTACAAAGAACCTGTATGTATGAATCAGCCTCACATAGCAACAAGAAAACCCAATTTATTGTTTAGTCTACCACAGGAGTAGACCAAACAAAAATTTTGCTAGTTCGGCAAATAATACACCAGAACCAAGGAACGGCTCTCAGGGCTGTTTATGTTACAGCGAACGCTTTAAACAGGGAAGACGTATAAAGTTTTCCCTCAGAGTCCTGAGTGAATTCCTTATAATATAAAACCTAGTGACTATAAAAGGATAGGCCTATTCCTTCAGGGGTTTATATAGTGACTGCCTATATTAATTACCTTAAGTAAATTCGCCGCGTAACCCCATCGTGGCGGCCCTACACCGAAAATGACCGTCACGCCCTACATCGAAACAAACAAAGACCCAGCAAAAATAAGGTGAGGCAATTTTTTCATTCTATTACTTCTCCCAAATCCCGACGCTAGAATTACCGTAATATAAATATAAAGAGGTCCTTTAAAGACCTACATATTCATAACTCTCTAACGAAAAAGCATAGGGCTTTTGTCGGTAACCCTCCACTGAAGTCTGTTGGAATTTCCAACGGATGAGGGCACAGGCAATCAACCCATAGCCCTATATAGTTTTTTTCAATGGTGGCCCTGTGTATGGGGAACTAACCCCTCTACAATTTACACTGACACGCAGTGGCTAGGCTTAGCTCAATAGGCCTAACCCCAATTTCAACCGTAACCCCACTATAGTTTTTTCATATGGTGGCCTAAAACTGGGAACCGATCCTTTACCTTTACACTAACCGAAAACAAAGGCTTGTTCATTTAACAGCATAACTTATTTAGGTCCTATAAAAAATAGGCCCGCAACATTAAGCCTATTTAATAGGTCCTACTCTTCAAACTAAAAAAGCCTTGTTAATTTAACAGGCTTAACTCATTTAAGGTCCTATAAAATAATAGGCCCAAACAAAAGCCTATTGGTAGGCCCAACAAATAGGTCTATTAGTAGGCCCACCTAACTTTACCTTACATAATAGGCCTACCTCTTAAAGTAGGCCTTACTCTTTACACTCAAGGCCTATCCTAATTAAAAACACTAAATTTATAATTGAACCTGTGGTGTAGGTTATAAAATTTATTTCAGCAATTTAACTTACTCATTAACATCACAAAATTCGACTCAGACCTGTAACATCACAAAATTCGACTCAGACCTGTAAATCAATTGCACGAATTCAAACTACACCTAAACACCTATTCAACCTATTCCAATTCCTATTTGACATACCCAACCTATCCAATCCTATTTGACATATAGGCATTCAAGTCCTATTTGACATATAGGCCCAACCTATTCCAAGTCCTATTTGACATATAGGCCCAACCTATTCTAAGTCCTATTTGACATATAGGCCCAACCTATTACTATTCGAAGTCCTATTTGACATATAGGCCCAACCTATTCCAAGTCCTATTTGACATATAGGCCCAACCTATTACCTATTCGAAGTCCTATTTGACATATAGGCCCAACCTATTCCAAGTCCTATTTGACATAGGCCCAACCTATTCCAAGTCCTATTTGACATAGGCCCAACCTATTCCAAGTCCTATTTGACATATAGGCCCAACCTATTCCAATTCCTATTTGACATATAGGCATAAAACAGACAAGGCTTGATATAAGGGTCTCAAATGCAACGTTTGAGGATCTTTACTCAGCCAAATTGATTAACCTAACCCAAAACCAAAAAATAAAACCCTATAACAAAACAAAATACACATTTACACACATACGTACGGTACAGTATATAAATATATACATACGACTTCAAACATCCAATTCTTCTTTTAAAGGAAGAATCACAACAGATTTCATCAACAGACACATACATTCCTTGCAAACAGATTGGATTCCTTCAAAACCCCAAAACCTTCCAGACCTACCTGTAGAATACACAACATTTACTCATTCATAACTACGGGTATTAACTTCATTGGAGTGGTGAATCCAAGTTTTGAAGACCAACTGGATTCGGAGGAATGATACACACACACACACACACTACTCTTTCATGTGTCTCAAACACAACAACTTGTCTAAACATAACCAAGGATCGGAGAGTAAAAGCTTTTTGCTGCGCTCTGATTCTGTGCACATAATTTTGTGCCAAAAATTATATGGTTAGACAGTGACACGTACAAACAAACTACTCTACTACAAAGGGCTGATGGCCTACCCTTGGCCATAGCCCAACAAATTCATCAAAGGGCTGATGGCCTACCTTGGCCATAGCCCAACAAATTCATCAAAGGGCTGATGGCCTACCTTGGCCATAGCCCAACAAATTCATCAAAGGGTGATGGCCTACCCTTGGCCATAGCCCAACAAATTCATCAAAGGGCTGATGGCCTACCCTTGGCCATAGCCCAACAAATTCATCAAAGGGCTGATGGCCTACCTTGGCCATAGCCCAACAAATTCATCAAAGGGCTGATGGCCTACCTTGGCCATAGCCCAACAAATTCATCAAAGGGCTGATGGCCTACCTTGGCCATAGCCCAACAATTCATCAAAGGGCTGATGGCCTACCCTTGGCCATAGCCCAACAAATTCATCAAAGGGCTTGGCCTACCTTGGCCATAGCCCAACAAATTCATCAAAGGGCTTGGCCTACCCTTGGCCATAGCCCAACAAATTCATCAAAGGGCTTGGCCTACCTTGGCCATAGCCCAACAAATCATCAAAGGGCTGATGGCCTACCTTGGCCATAGCCCAACAAATCATCAAAGGGCTTGGCCTACCTTGGCCATAGCCCAACAAATTCATCAAAGGGCTGATGGCCTACCCTTGGCCATAGCCCAACAAATTCATCAAAGGGCTGATGGCCTACCTTGGCCATAGCCCAACAAATTCATCAAAGGGCTGATGGCCTACCTTGGCCATAGCCCAACAAATTCATCAAAGGGCTGATGGCCTACCTTTGGCCATAGCCCAACAAATTCATCAAAGGGCTGATGGCCTACCTTGGCCATAGCCCAACAAATTCATCAAAGGGCTTGGCCTACCTTGGCCATAGCCCAACAAATTCATCAAAGGGCTGATGGCCTACCTTGGCCATAGCCCAACAATTCATCAAGGGTGATGGCCTACCTTGGCCATAGCCCAACAATTCATCAAGGGTCTTTGGCCTCCTTTTGGCCAGAGACCAAACAAAAAGGGTCTTGTGGCCTCCCTTGGCCATAGGCCAAACAACACAAAAACAGTACAGGATTCAAAGCCCCAAGCCCTCCAGATCTACCTGTGGAGGAGTAAATTTACTCCACTAAAACTACGGGTATTGACTAGTCTGAAGTGGTAGGAGGTTTGAATACAGTACAAACTCTTTCTAATTCTCCTAAATTAAATGAACAAATAACAAAAGACAACAATGGGAACATTGAACCAAACAATTACACGAAAACACTTGGAATGCTTTGGTTTTTAAAACAGAATTCCGAACACGATGACACTCTTTGCACAAAGAGTTATAACTTAAATCCAAATGCCGATACAAAAAGACAAGTGCTTTCAGAATCATCCAAAATTTTCGACCCCATTGGATTATATTTACCAGCAACCATAAGATCCAAAACCTTTTGCAAGACTTATGGAAAAAGAAAATTGATTGGGATGAACCACTTTCAGTGGAAGACCAACTTCATTGGAAAAAATTAGCCACAGACTTGAACAAAGTTCAAGACATCTACGTACCAAGATGTGCTGGCTACAGATTGAAATCGCAAACACTACACATTTTTACAGATGCCAGCACACAAGCTTACGGGTGTTGTGCCTATTTAACAAGTGAAAATGAAAGTAACTTGGTTTATTCAAAGGCAAAAGTGGCACCCTTAAACCAAAAGAAAACTGTACCACAACTTGAATTATTAGCTGTCTCATTGGGAGTTAAAACAGCAACTTTCTTTCACAAGTGTATAAAGAAGTTGACATAACAAACATTTACTTAAGGACAGACAGTCAAATTTGTCTAACATGGGTGACCAACACAGATACAACTTCTTGCAAAAATATTTGTGAAAAACAGACTAACAGAAATCAAAACTGCAAACACAAACCTTGGTATCAAATTTAGGTACATAAAAAAAAAGAGAGAATCCTGCAGACTTTTTGACAAGAGGGCTCTCTTACAAGCTGTTGAAAACAAATAAAATCTGGTATGAAGGGCCCGAATGGCTAACATGTGAGGATCTTTGGCCAGCCAAAGTAGTTAACCTCACACTCAACTCTACAACAACTGAAAAGATCACTGAGGACAAACCTATATTTGACTATCACCTTTATTCAGACATCAACAAACTCTTGAGAATTACAGTCTATTGCTGCAAGTTTGTCAATAGCTACCTTCTCAAACACTGTCCTCAGAAAGCCTTTTCTAACTTAACAGAAACTGCAACAAAATACTGGCTCAAACAGATACAAGCTTCAGAATTTGACAAGGAGTTGAAGTATCTTAGGTCCAGTAGCACATTAAACAAAGGTATTCCTTCACTTGTCATGGATCTAAATCTGTACCTGGATACAGAGGGTCTGATAAGGTGTAAAGGAAGGCTTAACAAGTCAACTTTGACTTACAACTCTAAGCACCCAATTCTTCTTCCAAGGAGAAATCACTTCACAAAACTCATCATCAGGGATACCCACAACAAAATACACCACATGGGAGTCCCACAAACCCTGACAGAGCTGAGAAAAACTTACTGGCTACCAAAGGGTAGAACTGAAACAAAGAAAATTTTAAACACATGCATTCCTTGTAAACGTATCCATTCACGACCCTTTAAGACCCCAAGCCCTCCAGACCTACCTGTGGAACGAGTAACATTTACTCGGCCATTTGAAACCACGGGTATTGACTACACTGGAGCGGTAAATGTGAGTTTTGGAGACAAAATGGATTCAAAGGAATACAAAGTGTACATTGTACTCTTCACCTGTGCTGCCACACGTGCCATATGTCTAGACATAGTAGAAGATCTGACAGCAGAAGCTTTTATTGCTGCTTTCAGACGATTTTGTGCACACAATTCTGTACCCAAAACTATATGGTCAGACAATGCCACATACTTCAAATCTGGTGAAAGAATTATTCATCAGATTTGTGACAGTGAAACAGTACAAACTCATTTAACCAAACACAACATAACCTGGAAGTACATTCCTGTTAATACACCATGGTATGGTTCAATTTGGGAAAGAAACATACAAACTGTAAAGAACTGCCTTAAAAAGACTATTGGGACAAAACATCTACAACTTTTTGAACTCATGACTATTCTGTCAGAAATTGAAAATGTTGTCAACAACAGACCATTAACTTATGTGGGAGATGGTATTAATGAGCCAGAACCTCTCACACCAAACCACCTAATTAAGGGAGAAACAGTAAACATGTTACCAGAATCTGAACATAACAGTACAGAGGATCCAGATTGGGAAATAGGACACAAAGAACTCAACACAAAATACCAACATTTGACACAAATCAAGACTCAATTTATAACAAAATGGAGAGAAGAATACTTAACAAGTCTTAGAGAAAGACATAAACAATTAACAAAACAAAGTTGGAATGATTCAGTCAAAATTGGGGACATTGT
The DNA here is from genome assembly GCA_023014485.1 of Bathynomus jamesi. Classification (NCBI taxonomy): domain Eukaryota; kingdom Metazoa; phylum Arthropoda; class Malacostraca; order Isopoda; family Cirolanidae; genus Bathynomus; species Bathynomus jamesi. Next base: position 665,796 of record JAJOZX010001057.1, on the reverse strand, counting down.
GTTGATACATGACAAGACACCAAGACAACATTGGTCAATGGGAAAAGTCTTGGAACTCAAAACTGGTGAAGACGAAGTTACCAGGGTTGTAAAACTGAAAACAGCAACTGGTGAAACCACCAGAGATATCACATTACTATATCCTTTGGAGTGTGGGGCTAAATTAGAACCATTACCCCAAAGGATGGATCAGGATACTATTGGGGAGGAATCTCTCAATGTGCCTGATGTAACTCAGACTAAACCAGACAGGCCTCAAAGAAAGACTGCTTTGAAAGCCAGAAACTTTTACAAGAAAAAATTAAGACTGGTGACTTATAAAACTTACACAAACTGAGCAAAGTTAAAATGCTTAATAACTTTACTTTAATCCCATAAATTTCCTATACCTAAAGGGAGTCAAACTGATTGACATAACTTTAACTAAACTTGAGAAGTTGGCCTCTTGAACTTTCATATTTGAATAGGTCTTGAGTAACCTCTCTCTCCTAAATTTCTACTTCATTCTTTTCAATCCATTTCACATGGTTTAAAACACAGTTTATCAAAAAATTTTGATCTATAACATACAAATTTTTCTCCGGCCCCCCCCAGTATATGGAAAAACTATACGCACTCACAACATGGTATCATATGTGGTACATTTATTTCATAATTAAATATAAATTATTAATTAATTGAATTAAATATCTATACAAAATTGCCTCGGGATTGGCGACATAGCCTATTGGGAATGAAATAATTGAATTGCCATACGTACAAAGAACCTGTATGTATGAATCAGCCCCACATAGCAACAAGAAAACCCAATTTATTATTTAGTCTACCAAAAGGTAGTAGACACAACAAAATCATGCTAGTTCGGCAAATAATACACCAGAACCAAGGAACGGCTCTCAGGGCTGTTTATGTTACAGCGAAGCTTTAAACTGGGAGGATGTCTTTGTCCCCCCTAGTTCTGAGTGAATTCCTTATAATATAAAACCTAATATAAAAGGATAGGCCTATTCCTTCAGGGGTTTATATAGTGACTGCCTATATTAATTACCTTAAGTAAATTCGTCGCGAAACTCGATCGTGGCGGCCCTACACCGAAGATGATCGTAACGCCCTACATCGAAGCAAACAAAGACCCAACAAAAATAAGGTGAGGCAAATTATTTTCATTCTAGTATACTGTACGTCGCGCAAATCCCGACGCTAGAATTACCGTAATCACTTAAATATAAAAGGTCCTTTAAAACCTACATATTCATAACTCTCTAACGAAAAAGCATAGGGCTTTTGTCGGTAACCCTCCACTGAAATCTGCTGGAAATTTCCAACGGATGAGGGCACAGGCAATCAACCCATAGCCCTATATAGTTTTTTCATAGTCTGTGTGTAGCATAAAATTATCTCAGTGTACCATTCTGAGTTGTAATATATATATACTTACTTTGTGTGAGTTGGGAAGACGGTTCAAGATCGACCTGTGGTCGACCCCGCTGCAGCATCTCGCCTCATTTGCCGGATTTGGTGAAGGAGGCATGGCTGGTCAGGGACTTTGCACAGGAATCTGTCCAGCTGGTTCTTGAAGCTATTCAGGTCGGTGTGCTGGAGATTCCTTACTTCTCTCGGTAGGGCATTGAAAAGCTTTGGGCCTCATATTCTGAGGGTATTTTCTATCCTCGTTTTTATGGTTCTCATGTCCCACAGCAGCTGGGACTGTACCAAATCTGCCTCTTCTCTCATTCCAGTTTGTTTCTATTTCATTTCTAAGGTTAGAGACAAAGCCCTCAAGTATTTTCCATATGTATATTATTGTGTACCGCTCGCGCCTTCTTTCGAGAGAGTAGAGTTTCAGGGATTGTAGTCGAGACCAGTAGTCTTCACCTTCCGTTTCTTCTATCTTAGACGTAAAAGTCCTTTGTACAGCTTCAATGGTCGCAATGTATCGTTTTCTGTATAGGCTTGTGAGTACTGAGCAATACTCAACTATTGGTAGGACTAGACTTCCATAATTTGAGCATGATGTTTGGTTTTCTGCTGCGGAAGCTCCTCCAGATGATTTCCATTATCTTCTAGCCGTTATAATTTTGATGTTGTAGTGCTCTCTAAATTCTGTATCCGACGACATTATTACTCCGAGATACCTGATTGCAGATTTGGTGTTATCTGTTTGGCTTGCAGAGTTTTGTACCTTTTATTCTGCAGTTCCTTGTTATTACCATATCTTAAAAGTTGGAATTTTTCTTCGTTGAACTTCATATTGTTGTCTTCTGCCCACTGAAATAATGTTTCAATATCGTTTTGTAATTTTCTTATGTCACCTTCGTTCAATATTTCCTTACATATCTTTGTGTCCTCTGCGAAACATGATACAATACTGTTCTTATTTACTGCATCAATATCTGCAAACATTATTATGAACAGCAAGGGAGCTAATACTGTCCCTTGTGGAGCAGAGCTCACGACTTCCGAAGCTTCCGATTTAACTACGTTTACCACCACTCTCTGTTCTTTGCGTCAAGAAATTAAATATCCATCTTCCTAGCTTTCCAGTAATTCCCACATTCTTAAATTTGTGTGCTATGATTTCATGGTCAAATTTTATCGAAGGTTTTAGCAAAGGCCGTATATATTACATCTATGTTTTGTCCTCGACACAGTGTTTCTAATATTTTCTCTGGTGGTCTAATAGCTGTGATAGGCATGACTTTCCAGCCCTGAAACCATGTTGATTTGGGTTGTATACGTCTTTTTCTTGTAGGTAGTAGGTAGTTTTGCCTCTAATTATACGTTCAAAGCACTTTATAAGGTGTGAGGTGAGAGCCATTGGCCGATAATTCTTGGGCATTGTTTTGTTACCACCTTTAAATAGGGGGCAATGTATGCGTTCCTTAATGGGAGTGGAATTTGTCCTGTGTCGAGTGATTTCCTCCATGAGAAGTATATCAGTTTGGCAATACTCTCTTTACATTTCTTCAGAAACGTGGCACTCCATGTGTCTGGCCCTGGCGCTGAATCGTCTCGCATCTGTAATAGAGCCTTAATTACATCTCCTTCTGTGAACCCGAAGTCTATTAATAGGTTTGTGCCGGAATTTGTTCTTGATTGATTTGTATCTATGTCGAAAAATTCGTCTGGGTTTTCTACTTCCATCTCGGACTTAGGGGTGCTAAACACAGAGTTAAATTGTTCCCTAAGCACTTCGCTTATTTTTTTCGGGTCATTTGTATATTTGGCCTCCCCGTCTATCAACGGACCAATACTCTCCTTACAATGCATTTTCCTTTTCGCAAACGTGTAGAAATATTTGGGGTTATTTTTTGTTTTCTGCTAGCTTGTTTTCCTCCTCGTTTGTTATGTATAAATGTTTGCTTTAGGTCCATTTCTATTTCACCAAGTTTCCTCTCTAGTTTTAGTCTCTTTGCATCAGTTCTGCATCTGTGGAGATGTTTTACGGTGTGTCTCCGTTGCTTGAATAGTGTCCTGATTTTCCTCTCGAGCTTCCTACTTTTTCTTTCTGTCTTTCTGGAATATGTTTCAGTCTCTATTATACATAGTATTTCTTGTGGAGTCTTCTCGTGAAGTAGTGGTTTCGGACCTCTGGGTGCTAACTTCAATTGTATATCGATGAGGTTATGGTTGGAGAACTTTGTGTGCGTTACCTTTCTATTTACTATTATCCCGTTGTTATTTGTCAAGATTAAATCCAAAACGTTCTCTTTTCTGGTGGCTTCACAGATTTCCCGGGTGAGGGCGTAATGTTCCATAATATCTAATAGTATTGTTGCTTGAGTTCTATCATCTTTTGTAATGTTGCCATGAAACTTCTCGACATATATAACTTTGTAATTTTTCTTCCATGTTATGAATAGGAATTTAAAATCTCCGAAAATTAGAATATATGTTGCTGGAGTTTCAAGTAATTTTAATATGTTTTCTATTTCATTTGTAGCAAATTGGAATTCACTTTTTGTGGTGTTTCGTGGTCTATAGATGTTCATAATGGTTAGGTTCAGTTCTTTTACTTCTAACATAATTATTTCGACTGTGCTCTTTGATTTGTTTACCTTCACCTCACATGTGTATGTGTTTTTCACGTAGATGCAACACCCTCCCCCTCGTCTAGCCACTCTCTCTGCTCTGTGTATGTTGTAGTCCAGCACTGCTATTTCTATGCAGCCTGTATGGTCCGTATAGAGGCTTTGTATATTTGTGTATAAAACATTTATCGGGCTTCTAATTTCCTTGTTCGGTTTTCGTATATACTGGTCGTTTCCAGGTCGATGCCGGTTCCTGTTTGGTTTTATTGGTTGGGCCGCTGCTTTGGGAGAATTGGGATTGCGGCCCTTGATACCACTGTGGTTGTTGTATTATCGGTGGGTGGTGTTGGATAGAGGGGTGATGTATGTAATGATGTGGTGAATATATAGTATCTGCGGAGTCCTGTCTTTTCTTGTTAGTAGGGCAAGCTGTGCTTTTATCGTTCTCATTTCCTCTAAAAAATTTGCTTCATTGCTCCTGTTGTTACTTCTAATTCGGATATGATCTGTTCTTTCCCGTTCTCTTATTTGCGTACCCTTTATGTGAAAATATGGGCACTCTATATTTAGGCATTTTTTCTTTGTCAGTGACGGTCTGCTCACAGGAGGGTGGAAAAGTGGCAGTTTGGTCCGTATCTGCATCTTCCATTCCTCATCATATTGAAGCATTTTTTGGGGTGACTGTACCTGCAGTTTGATCCATATTTGTACGACCCTGTTTTATAGTATTTGCATATGGTCCGTCGTTTAATCTCCTTACGAGTCCTATGTGATTCGATTGCTTTCTTCTGTTCCGCCACCACTTCTTCCCTACTCAATAGTTTTTTTGTCTTCAGCGAGTTTTTATTAGTGTTCCTGGTATCTTTCTCGTTCTCTTTTGTGTTCCTGGTATTCCTCTCTTTCTCTTTTGTGTTCCCGTTATATCTCTCTTTTGCAGGGAGTATTTCATCCTCTGAGGCTACTCTCGCACCTCCCTGTAGTATGCTTTCCTGTAGTGTGTTGTCCTGCGCCTCGTTTTCGGTTGTGTCAGCGTTATCTGGCGTTTCCTGGTCATCTGTCGGTAAACATGCATTGCCCATTTGCATTACTCTTTGTACTATATTCTTATTTTTTTCCATGCACTTGACGCACAGGAAGCCATAAAGGCCTATAATTTTGTTATTTATTATGTTTATCATTTTCCTATCTTTTTTACCTAGGTTCATGCATTCGTAATCTTTGAATGTATTGTAGAGCATACATTTTAAGCCTGTGGTTTGGTTTGCTTCACTTCTGCAGTCGCAGAGCTGGAGCGCGGCGCATTTTATTAGGCATAATCCACCATTTTTTTACTTTCTAAGTTTGCAGCAATTAACACATTTCTTTGTATTTTTTCCAATTTTTCCCTTTATTTATTGTATTTATATATTTTTTCTTCTTTTTTTATTTTTCCTTTCGACTTCTCAAATTTCGTCTGCGTAAAACTGACCCTTATGTTTATGGCTTTTTCAAATTTCGTCTGCCGAGTCTGTTCTGTAGGCCCAATGAAAAATCTCAAGGAAGTTGTTTTTCCGTTGGAATTGTTTCAATTTATGTTGATTTTTTTGTGTGCATTCTATATGACACCGCTTTTCACTTAATAAATTATTTTCGCGAATTCACTGCTACTTAATACACACACTGGTATAAGATAGAATTTACCGCTGAACGGTGCTCTTCCAATACGTGCTCTACCGTAAAATTTACATTCCAATATGTGCTAACTAACGAAAATATCACGACCTAACCTAACCAATCGTTAGGTCAATTGTACGCCCTTGACGATTGGTTAGGTTAGGTCGTGATATTTTCGTTAGTTAGCACATATTGGAATGTAAATTTTACGGTAGAGCACGTATTGAAAGAGCACCCGCTGAACTTATAAACACTAGTTATTTGGATACTAGACAGAGCGGAAAGAAACACGTCCGTACACCACGAGGTAGAAACGCACACACACACACATATATATATATATATAAATGGTATTTTGAATCAGAAGGAAAATAAATACTAAATTCGATTCTGCTTCCTCGAGAAGGTCGGAATCAAAAAGAACTCCATTTTCCAATACATACTCAAGATGTTTGCAAGCGTTGGTACTGTGAGGAACAGAAACAAAATTATATAGAAAAAAACATTTTGTTGTTTTAAAATCTAATTAATAAATTAATTACAAACATTTAAACAAATCGAAATAAAAAATAACTTACCCGAAAGTGGGTTGTGCTTGGTCTGCTGAACGCGCAAGTTCTACATTGGTGCTGAGATCAGATGCGTGGAGAGATAGTGAATCAGTTAAATGCCCAAATCCGACATTACTACAACCTTCTCCGGTTTGAATGTGATTCCTATAAGTAAAATGTATAGGAGTCTTATATAAAATGTTCGGAAAAGTCTAAGAATTTAATTACATTATTAAAATCAATCGGTCTAAGCAGACAAAAGTGTATATATACTAAGCATACTAAAGGATATATCACATTTACATTAAAATTTCGGCGGAGGTAAAGCTGGATATGCTGAAATTATCACAGACAAAGTAGCGTATAGGGAAACTTGGTTCACTTTTGAAAATTTGACTAATGAGTCTCGATCCAGTTCGATCTGTTTGTATACGTTAGGACATTGTAACTCCGCCCATCAAAATTTCGTTATATTTTCCTTGTTACTAGGAGCAAGTATATATATGGGAATGAACTCAGAATGGTTCCCTGAGGTTTTTTATGATACACACAGACCGTGCATGGAATAAGGAACTCTTCTAGGATAATTAAATCCACTATAGTCCGAATAAGTAATGGTAAATGACAAATACCATAGTTTTTCTTTTTCATGATGCTAGCCCGACGTGGACAACGGGTCACTCGCAAAGAGGTCCCAAAAATATAGTTTCCCTCACCAGCTATCTGCAAAGCAGATAGGATCTAGCTTTGGGACAGGATCTAGGGTTTAAAGCAGCCTAGTCCAGCTACATTTAGAATCTCAATATAAGCAAAAGACTCGCTGCCTTCACGTCAGATTGAATACATCAAAGAAAAAGGGGTAACTATTATATTTTTAGCCAAAAACCAAAACTTAAACCTCAACTGGCAGAACTGAGCGTCCACTTTTCAAAGCACATAACATGCCCGTTTCAAGATGGGAATGAACTCAGAATGGCTCCCTGAGGTTTTTTATGATACACACAGACCGTGCATGGAACAAGGAACTCTTCTAGGATAATTAAATCCACTATAGTCCGAATAAGTAATGGTAAATGACAAATACCATAGTTTTTCTTTTTCATGATATAATCCTGTCCCAAAGCTGGATCCTATCTGCTTTGCAGATAGCTGGTGAGGGAAGCTATATTTTTGGGACCTCTTTACGAGTGACCCGTTGCCCACGTCGGTCTAGCATCATGAAAAAGAAAAACTATGGTATTTGTCATTTACCATTACTTATTCGGACTAGAGTGGATTTAATTATCCTAGAAGAGTTCCTTGTTCCATGCACGGTCTGTGTGTATCATAACAAACCTAAGGGAACCATTCTGAGTTCATTCCCATCTTGAAACGGACATGTTATGCGCCTTGAAAAGTGGACGCTCAATTCTGCCAGTTGAGGTTTAAGTTTTGGTTTATGGCTAAAAATATAATAGTTACCCCTTTTTCTTTGATGTATTCAATCTGACGTGAAGGCAGCGAGTCTTTTGCTTATATTGAGGTTCTAAATGTAGCTGGGCTAGGCTGCTTTAAACCCTAGATCCTGTCCCAAAGCTGGCTCCTATCTGCTTTGCAGATAGCTGGTGAGGGAAGCTATATTTTTGGGACCTCTTTGCGAGTGACCCGTTGCCCACGTCGGGCTAGCATCATGAAAAAGAAAAACTATGGTATTTGTCATTTACCATTACTTATTCGGACTATAGTGGATTTAATTATCCTAGAAGAGTTCCTTGTTCCATGCACGGTCTGTGTGTATCATATATATATATATATATATATATATATATATATATAATATATAATATATACACACTATATATATATATATATATATATATATATATATATATATATATATATATATACTGTATATTGTGTGTGTGTGGTTCGCCTCCCGTATCTGGTTATTATTTTATTCTACTGTAAATATATAAGAATTGGAGAAAGACGTGTGCTAAATATTATTTCACGTCCTTCAAACGTTAATTACAGGATAAATTTTAATGTTAAACGAACTTATGCGGTGTATGGATTAGAATTCATGAAAGAAAGAAAAATAATATTGAAATTGACGGCTTTATTCCCAGAAATCAAAATCAAACTAAATTAATATAATTTTATCATGTACGAAATATTGGAGGAATGATTCTGAATAAATGCATGTCATATATATATATATATATATATATATATATTATATAATTATATTAATATATATATATAATATATATATATAGAGGGTGTTATCAAATTATGTTTCTTAAATTAGTATACATAGTCAGGACGTCAAAGTGAACAAAAAAGTTTCTAGGAACATAAATCAGCAATCGTTTCGTTTCCAAGATACATGTAACTCTATATAGGTTACTCTAGGTTAGGTTAAGTTAGGTTAGGGTTAGGTCTTTATGTTACATGCAAATATGTTATATGTTATAAAAGCCGAAATCAGTTTTTACTCAGTTCGGGTTTTGACTTCAACATATACTCGTATATGCTGCAAAGTTGCAAACCCACAAGGAAAAAGAAAAACGATTCCAAGGCCTTTCGTGTATTCAGAGCTACACCTCGTCAGGGAATGAAGATAAAAGGCGAGATGCCCATAAATATATACAACGTACAGGAAAAACAAAACAATTAGCACATACTTAACAAGGGTTAATGAGAGGCAAAAGAAATTTTAACAGGATATTGTCAATTTTATACATTCCCGCACTGTTATTGAAATTGTTTTTAAAATGAATAAATGCACACTCTAGAATATTTCTTTCTATTATATCTCTGTTTTTAACAATTGAGCTAGAACGTTCATTTTTGGCTAAATTAGAGTTCTAAGTATGCTAATGAAGATGTTGATGAGTTTTTGAATAGATTTTCATATTTTATATTTTATATATATTTTTTTAATTTTTTGATTTTCTTATTATGCCGAACTTTGGGTGAACTTTTGGCTGGCGATAGAGGTGAAAAAAGTAGTTCGCTTCATAAGGTTTTCAACCATACTTCTAGTGTCGTAAGGTCTTTATAACCCAAACCACGCGATAGAGGAAGGGTGAAAATAGTGATATCCATCAAAAAAACGTTTTCGCCTGTGGTGGCGCTTAGGTAGCTTATGACGCGCGACTCCTCATATATATAATATATATATATATATATATATATATATATGTGTGTGGGTGTGCATTTTAACAGTCACATTGATGGTGCATAAAGGAATTATTGTACTGTAGAGACTGAGATCAGGGTTCGACTTCCAATGGCGTAATATCAATATTATGCCAAGGCAGAATTGAATAGTGGCCACTAAAGTTCGTAGTATGACGTCAGACAAATACAGATCTATATATATATATACAGTTTTATTTTCAAGTTTAGGTTAGGTTAAGTTAGGTTAGGTTACTCTATATTCAGTTTTCTACTTTGTGGGGAATAAGGCACTGGCACTCCTTACTCCCCTATTGACCCCCACACCCCTCCACATTTTGGCACCCATGCTACTGATTTGACATATCGTTCATCTGGCAGGAGAATCCTCATTTGAATTTTGTTAATAAAGAATCCTCTGTTGAAGTTCGTTTAATAGTTTAATTTGGCATTTTTCTGGAATGGCTTACAAAGCAATAAAAGGGTAATGGAAATTACCTTTTACGAGTATTTACACATTAGAATTGTTATCCTAATAACGTGACATGATCAAATAAGGTAATGACGCATAGTTGGTGCCTGTTTAACAGCAGTAAATAAAACTATTGCAGTTGACGGTAAAAATCTACACCGCAGCGCGCAATAATGACAAAGGAAATGGCAGGCAATAAAGAAAATTAACATTTATTAATTGAATAGTGCCGTTTTTAAATTCAGAGTATAATGGGTTTCTCCTTTCGCCCTTTGTCTGATGTCGAATTTTAATGACAGCACTTGATTAATGATACATGCCGTTAAACGCGTAATGCATCGAAATAAAACTCTTTGGGCTCGTTAAATTAATTAGGAATTAACGCATCGCCTCATCACTTGAGGATATTCATCACTTCAGGATATTCATCACTTGAGGATTCTCTCTCTCTCTCTCTCTCTCTCTCTCTCTCGAAGTGTGTAAATAAATTAATAAGTAATCATATATGTATTTAGATTTTATTTAATTAATATGTCATACAGAAAAGAGTGTGTTTGACACTAAAAATAACGTACGCTTACAGTATTTCCTTGTATTCGTTGTATTCCTTGTATTCGTTGTATGCGTATACGATCAAACGATGCATGAAAACATGAACGGTGCAGTGCGTGCATGGAAGCAAAGGGAATTTATATGCATTCGGGACATGTATGGATGTTTGTTGGTAATGACAGCGTCCGTAGCTCAGTGGGTAACACCGTTTCCTTATAAGCGGAGTAAGGACACTGAAGTCAGGGGTTCGAACCCCGATGATGCTGGTAATAAGTTAGATCAATAGACGGAGTGAGCGCCATGCCACTTCCTGCCCCTCCTGACTGATTACACCAGTACACATTTGAAAACTTGTTGATCGATTTTTACAAACTAGTTGGTGATTCTATATAATTTGAGTGCGCTGATCTCAAAAATATAGTTAGTCTTTCCCTATCACGTATGATTTTCTTACTACAGGGTGTGTCATAAATCCCCCATTTATCCCCAAATGTGAACCATCTTATCGAGACCAACATTGGATTGCACATGCTAAACCATAAATTTTGTTGTTATAGACTACAGTAACGCTTACATAATAATGTAGGGTAAATATATATAACAACCAGTCCCGTTCCCAGCAAAATACTCTCTCCCCTCCCATCAATGGGTGGTTAACATTTGGGGACAGATGAGGTATTACAGCACCCCTTGTAGAACGAAATCTTTAGGTGATAGAGTAAAACCTAATTAAAGCAGAATTAAATAGCTCCTAGCTCTTGGACAAGCATATTGCTTGTTTATGAAAGAATAAAAAAATAACTGAAAGAAACCAAATATATTTACCTTCTTTACTTGCAAACATTTCAGGATTCCAAAGACTTAAGACTACGAAAGGTAGATCTGACTAATGACGACTAAACCGGTGCTTCTTTGATGTTTTCTTATGCTGTGCGTTAGGCTGATCTCGTTGCAGACACCAGCAGTAATCCGCCATCATATTTGTATGCCATCTTCCTTGATATCTTCTTTCCATGGTTTTGATGTCCTGGTGAAATCGTTCCCTTTGCTCCTCACTGACATCTCCGAGATTTTCGGGAAAACGGTCAAGATGCGAAAATAAGAAGTGAACTTTCAGGCTCATGTTGCAGCCTAAGGCGCAAAACTTTTTAAGCATATTTTCCACCAGTCTTTCATAATTTTGGCTTTTGTAGTTTCCCAAGAAGTTTTCAACAACATCTTTGAAACCAAGCCATGCTTCTTTTTCTTCATTGGTCATTGTGTTCAGGAAATGATCGTCTGTCAATAACTTTCTAATCTGAGGACCTATAAAAACACCTTCCTTTATTTTCTCGTAGCTAATCTTTGGATATTTTGAACAAATGTACTTGAAACACTCACCTTCTCTATTCAATGCTTTGACATACTGCTTCATCAGGCCTAACTTAATGTGCAAGGGTGGTAGGAGGATTTTATTTGGTTCAACTAGATGTTCATGTAAAATGTTCTTTGATCCTGGGGTAAGATTCTCTCTAGGAGGCCAAGTTTTCTTCTTCCAGTGCTGGTCACGTGCTCGACTATCTCATTCGCAGATGAAACATGTCATCTTAGTGTATCCTGATTGCTGCCCAAGTAACATGCAAAGGACTTTGAGATCCCCACACAATATCCATCTGTGATTTTGATACTGAATTTTTTCCAGAAGCAGTTTCATGTTATCATAGGTCTCTTTTAAATGAGTAGAATGGGTCACTGGGATTGATTCATATTTGTTACCGTTGTACAGTAACACTCCTTTTAGACTGGTTTTAGAGGAATCTATAAACAACCTCCAGTCAGTATGTGTCGGATGCCAATAAATTGTTCTCCTGCAATCTAGACCCCAAAAGTTCTGCAGAGTCCTTAGGCAGATTCAAATCCCTGACTAAGTCATTTAGTTCGGCTTGGGTTAATGGTTTAGGAGGATCTCGGTCAGCTGTTGGCTGTTCATAAACATCATCATTGTCTGGATTTGGAGCTGAATCAGAATCTGAATTGTATTGATCCAAACTCTCGGGTGGGCGGGAAATAGGAACTTCTGGACCATGGGGTACCGGCCTTATTGCAGATGGAAGACTTGGGTATTGAAGGCTCTCTTTATTCTTTGCATTATAACCTTTAACATTGCAAGAACAGAAGTAGCAGTCGTCGGTATGGTTTCTAGGCTCGCGCCATACCATAGGGATCCCAAATGGCAAACTTTTCTTTTTACCTTTGCTCCAATTCCTTAGTGCCGCAACACACGTAAGACAAACCTTGTGTGGAGCCCAACTTTTGTCTTGATCTCCTAATTTAATTCCAAAATAAGCACGATAAGCTCTCTTAATGAAGGTCGTTACATTTGTCCTTTGTTTTACAACAACATACCGACCACAAATATAACAAAATATGTCTGGACTATGGGTACATCCTCTAGAAGCCATTATTAAAATTTTAAAGACGTAGTGTTAGAATTATCTATCTGAAAAATATGAAAAAACGAAATTAATTAAAGATAAAAAAGGTAAAAAATTACAAAACGCCACAAAATTGTTTTGCTAATAACTTTAAAACTGTGGGTGATAGAAAGAAACTGGCAGCATTTTTTAATTCAGCGCAGCGAACTGCTTCGGAATCACAACTCAAAATAAAGAAATCGATTTTCATGCAGACCGGTGAATTATTATCATTACGGTCGTATTCAGTGACGTCATTCAACGTTGATACACCAGGATAAGTCTCCTCTCTCGCTAAATAACTGCTTGCATGTATGGATTGAGGCCGACTGTAAAGTGCGTGGGATTCAATCCGTGTTGCTTTGATATATATCGCACGCAAGAACGGACGATTCGAGTGGCTGAAAATGTTGGTTCGTATGAAGTAAATTTGACTTTGAAGAATTTATTTATCGTTTTATGTATTTATTTTTTATATTAATTTGTTTATATAAATAAGTAAATTTGTTTGTTTATACGGTTTCCCATATTTTATTTAACTTAACTTAAAATATAGTTATGTCGCTTCTGCCCACAATATAGTAGTTACATTTTTTATGCAGGAAGGAGGGACCAAGGGAGAACGCCCGCAAGCTCCCCCCTCCCTATGTAAGAAGGAAAGAGCCCAAATCAAGGTCTCCAAGGCTCATAATGGCACTTTTTGTACACATTTTGAAAACAATGTGTAGTGTGTAAAATGCATGTATGTGTAATGAAGAATAGAGGGAGAAGTGTGTATTTGAGAGTATGCTCGACTGCTCACAGGGTTGATGAGACAAGGAAAAATGATCTGTTAAAGAGGACAGTGACAGGAGAAACGGGAGTTCCAGCACTCCCTGCCTCCCGTCTAACGTCCCTCCCGGAGAACTTCCTGGTGAATTAGTGTCTACAGTCTCTACAGTATCCTCAATATGTACATTCTGAGTTAAACTACATAATAAGTTGAGTTGGACATAACCCGGAACATTTTTTATTAAATTCATTATTTTTATTATAATTATTTAGAAATAGTTTTATTTGGCACTCTTCCAGGAAACTCTTCATCGACAATCAAGGTTCGAGCGTACAAGTACAGTAATTGCGTAAATATTTTGCCCCAATTCAGGTATAGGTCTAGCAGAGTTCCTAGGGCCAATAAAGTACACAAGACGAATGTGTGTTTGATGGTTACTATGTTGGTTGTTCTAATGCGGGTCTGTGACATAAACAAGTATTATAAGTTATACATGCACTTTTCCCACGCAGAAGGGAAACAGTGACCTGAGCCTGATCAGACACAGAGTAGGTGACCGACCCAACTCTAATCGAAGGAGCTTCGGCAGGAATCAAACGAGTCTAATCCCTAAATTTAAGGAAAAATGTATATATATATCAGGTCATCTCATAAGTAATGTCGTTTTTTACGATAGATTAAGTTTAAACTAGTCCTACTCGGTTTAAGCATAAATTTTCCGAAGGTTATATCTAAGAGGAGATCTATCGTGTTTCGCTACATACTTTACAGACCTTGACCAGTGAAGACGTGTGTTTTGCTTTATGTGAACCCCTCATAAACATGGTGGTATCAGAAGAGCATATCAGGCATATAATGCTTTACGAGTTCAAAAAAGGGAATAGTGCTACTGAAGCAACGCGAAACATTCAGGACGTTTATGGCAACGATATTCTGCATTTGAGGAAATGTCAAAGATGGTTTCAAAAGTATAGGAATGGTGACTGCTGTTTGACAGATGCAGCACGCTTTGGACGCCCTGCTGAGTTTGATGATGACCTGCTGTTAGCCGCACTTAAAGAAGACTGTTCAACAACTGTCGAAGAATTGGCCCAGAAACTCAATTTATCCCCGTCCACCATCCATCGACATTTGCAACAACTCGGGAAAGTGCCTAAGTTAGGAAAATGGGTGCCACATGAATTGTCGGTCGACAATCTGAGGGTGCGGGTAAACATTAGCACAGCTCTTCATTCCCGTGAACTCCAAGATCCGTTTTTGCACCGTTTAGTGACTGGTGATGAAAAGTGGATACTGTACCAGAATGTTAAGCGCCGTCGACAGTGGGTTTGTGCCGGAGAACCAGCGACACCACAGCCAAAACCAAATCTTCACCCTCGGAAGGTGTTGCTTAGTGTTTGGTGGGATAAAGGTGGTGTAATGCACTTTGAAACCAAACAATCACCGCTCAAGTCTACTGTCAACAACTTGATCGATTGAACACTGCACTAAAAGAAAAGAGACCTTTGGTTAATCGGAAAGGAATCGTGTTCCACCACGACAACGCACGTCCTCATACCGCTCGGATCACTTCTACAAAAATTGAGGAGCTTGGGTGGGAAAAACTTCCACATCCTCCATATTCTCCAGACCTTGCGCCTTCAGATTATCATCTCTTCAGGAGTCTGCAAAACTATCTTGACGAGAAACAGTATACTGCTTTAGATGACCTGTACACCAGTCTTTGTACGTTTTGAAAAGCTTGTAGGACGTTGGCAGAGTGTCATTGATTCCGATGGAAAATATTTACCAGATTAAAAAGTTTCAGTTGAGTATTTTTTCGTCCTTCAAATTCCGATCTAAAAAACGACATTACTTATGGGATGACCTGATATATATATATATATATATATATAATATATATATATATATTTACTCTTCATTCGAGTTTGGGATTACATACAATCATCCAGTAATTAATTCAATTTCGTTTAAATCTTTCCCTCCCCATCCTTTCTTCAGGGATAGAATGATGTGACAAATAAACTACAAATATAACATCTTTATCTGTATAAATAATACTGTGTGAAATTCTTAACCAAATATATCCCTCCTACAGTATAAGAAAGGTGGTCTGCCCTTTTCATTGTCTGTGCCAGATACCATTTTTA